>VZSV01000008.1:7726583-7747155 GCA_013398735.1 Nothocercus julius | reverse complement strand
TATGTGTAGGAATATATATATTGAAGCCAACAAATCAGACAATCTTAACAATGAAAGATGAGTTTACAAAGCATCTGTCAGGGAGAGAAGCGGCGGGGAGAGGTGACAGGAAAGAAGGATCTGGCAGCTTAACCTCCACTTACCTTAATTTCAGAGAAGGAAGTAAGCAGCATTCAAAATAACTGAGAGGCTTTTGATCACACCTTACCAACCCACACTATGCAGAGAAAGTATCCCCTGAATTCTTAGGCGATTCCCACAGAAAGGCCCAAATATGCACAGGGCATGGCCAGGGCAACAGAAGAGAAAATGGAGTGTGAAGTCATTGTGCACAGGCTGGAGGATAGCACAGCCAACATTAAGTCATGTTTTACCCAAGCACAGGGAATATAAACTGGAAGGCCAAATCTGATCCCCTTATTAGGAAAATTCGTATTTGTGTTTTTAGAATAGCACCACTCACCAGAGTGAGAAGGGTAGATGGTTTCTTTGAAGCCAAGATACTGGATATCTAAAAAAGAAGTTTTAAATTCCCATTATTTAAGTTTTTTCCTCCTCATAATCACATTTGATTCCCCATTTCTTTAGGCAACATGTGAAGTCTTTCAGACACTATAATCATACCTAACAGTGGCAATAAGAGTCACTATATCACAAAATACTTAAAACAGAAATGCATTGCTTAAGCTGATGGTCTCCTTTAAAAGAACAAATATCAACTATGTCTTAATCTTAAGTCTGCAGTCATCCTTCGGAAGAGAGAGGAAATACGAGTCAAATGCTGTAATGTGACACAGAAATGAAGAACAGGGAACTGCATCTGCAATGCACTACTGCATATAAAACACATGCATTAATATTATTATATACAATGCTCTGAATATTTACTGCTCTTCTCTTGTGTCATATTTTACTAACTAGAACAGGCTCTTTTGGTGTCTTTCAAGCATTTATAACTTGAGACTAAAAGGTCTCCTTCTTATGGAGACTAAAAGGTCTCCATATATATTATATATACCTCACTTCCACAAACTGTGACAGAGGCTTTGACCTCTCAGCTTGTGTCATGTGTTTGCCACCATTACAGACACAGGAAACCAAACAGCAACACCAAAATGGAACCAACTTCGGTCTCTCCCAGTAATGCTGCCTAATGGAAATTAAGCTCAACTGAACCGACATAGCAGTTTGCCCCTCTGTGCTCCCTACCAAATGGCCAGCAGAATATTGAGTGCCTTGGGCTCTTCAGAAAGATTGCTGTTAACAGCCCTGAGCTTGTTTCAAAAGGCAGCCAACATTTTTGAACAGCCTGATTTCCTGATAGCTTAAAGAACAAATGAGAAATGTGCAGTATTTATCAAAGAACTCATTCAGTCCATTTTGGGGGGGGGGGGGACACAGAAAGTTTAAATGCTCAGCTCACCACAAAGGGTTAAGATTTGAATTATTATTCAGCAGTCTTATCAAATGAACACAGAGACCTTTTTAGTCTCTGCTGTACTCCTGCTGTTTAAAATCAATGTGCACTCACTGTAAGTTACAACTCCTTGGTCTTAATGGATTCTTGGTTTCCTGCTCATAGAATATTATTGGTATTTTTAAATGCTTTGTCCTTTGCTTGCAACTACGCTTAGATTAAAAAGGGGAGGAGTATAAATATACTAAGGATAAAAAAAAAGTCACTCCCTGCCCCAATCTCCTGAGAACACAGGAGAGCTGGACTTGCAGAGCTGCTGCATGGAGGTGGGCACCGTGCTGCGCCTGTTCGGAGGCAGGGAACGGAGGACAAGCACACGGAACACAGTTCCACCAGTGCTACACCAGCTTAGGGGCGTGCTGGTAATACTGCCAAAAATAAAGCATACGGTAGCAAGGTATAAATATATCAATCCAAATCATATTTTGTGATCTATTTGGTAATGTTTCCCAGATTTCATGAAATAGCACGATTAAACACATAGATGAGTGGTCATTTGTTGGCATAAAGCTACCCTGTAAATCAGGCTGCTCGTGTCCTGGTGCTGGAGAACCATCGTGCTGATATCAGGCAAAAGCTACAGTCACAGCCTTGGAAAGGCAAACAACTGCAAGCTTCAACAGCCTCTACTTTCAACCTACGTATTCTAGGCAGAACATGATTCTTCTGTTAGGACAATGTACTGTCCACAAAAAGACGTCTTTTTCCCAGCAATGATGTTTTTAGCTGTAAAGGAAAAGAGTATAGAAGTGCAATAAAGGCATTTTTTAAATGGGAAGTTATTCAAAACAATAGATTTTTGTTTGTTTGTTTTAATAAAACATGCATTTTCTACTTGGAATTTTCACACTCTGACAGCTAAACATTGAAGTGACTGCATTTTACGTGATGCCAACATGCACACCTCAAAAGATAACCGCTTCACAGCTTCCTCCACCTGCAATTACAGATCACGGGATGAAACTTCACTTTATAGCTAAACTCATTATGAAAATGAAATGAAACATCTTCACAGGTGACTGCAGCAAAATTTTGGGTCTAGCGAGTCAGGGTTAGCATTCAACAGAGACAAAAATATCAAAATCTCCTTTACAAGCTGCTCTCTGTAAAGAGCACCCACAGAGCTTGGCAAAAAGACTGCCCTCACCCTGCTGAGCCTTCCTACTAGAAAAAAAGAAAAAAAAGAAAAGAGATTACTGGCCAGGTGCACAATTATATAAACATCTGTTCAAAAAGAAAATGAGAAACCTAACTAAGCAAGCCATACTTACATGGAAAACGTGAATTTGTTTATTCAAATATCACAATGATTCAAAATAACAGTAAGGCAGGCAGCCATATCCCATAGTTTGTGTTTGGAGGTATAAAATAAACATAGGCTCCCAGTCAGAGCTGGGATGTGCCACTTCTGAGCTGCAATTTCCTCAAATTACCACACATTGAAAAAAATTATTCAGCAGTACATTTCTGCTTGTAGACGTTCCTTTTAGCTCCCGGGACGAAGATAAAGTCTTTACGAGAGGCTTACGAGAAGGTCTTTGGAATAAGACCTTAGCGTTCGGCTCAAAATGGCAGCACTTTATTTTTTTTTCTTTTTTTTTTTTTTTAATTTTTAAATTAAAACTGAATGGTTTATAAGAATGAAGCATAGCACACAGCCAGGAAGCACCCAAAAATGAGATGAGCAAAATGAGCAAAATCACATATTAATTTTGGATTCGTAGAAAAATATGCAGACGCACAGACTACTCACCTCAGTTACATAGTGAGCTTCATCCACAGCATATTTCTTCTGGAAGTATTCAGGGGGGTGAATCCTTTGGAAAGCAAGAGAAAAACATTTGGGTTTAGGTTGCTGTAACATTCAATAGTTTAAGGCCACTGACAATGAAAAAATGCCTACTGCTATCACAGTAATAGAATCAGATGTGTGGAAAGTTTTAATGATCTTATTCTTGCTTCCATTTCTCCTTTTAGTAGATTACACACAAAACTACTAAATTATAAGATAACTATGTTTTAATCTGTGACTTGCTTGATACTTAGATTTCACGGTCTCCTCCTAAACAAAAGTTTTCTTCTTTCCCTTTCCACCAAAGGATGCTGCTGTTCAAGCATTTGGCCGTGACATTTGCCTGCAACTTTTTGCCTCACCATATGCAAGATGTGGAAACAGCAAAAGACCAGTTTGCCCTGTACTAAGTCCAGGCCACCAAAGTGCCACTCCGGCAACAGGACAGGCTGTGCAGCGTCACACGTCCAAAGAGAAATCCCTTCTGTCTCTCTCCCTACTCCTAACCAGAGCCTCCTCGTATACAGCAAGAACACAGGAATGTACAAGATCTGCTTCCAGATGATTATTCATGAGAATTTACTCCCTGATTCCAACCTCTAGCCCCCCAAAACTTATGCAGACACAAGCAGCTTCTCACAACACCTGGTTCCCTCTGTCATTGAGCCAGGTCATCCGTAGATGCTCCATCGCTGCCTTCCAGACACACAGGAACCTTGACGGCTCCGCTATGAAGCTACCTCTCCCCGTGGATTACTAGGAAGATTTCTGCAAAGATCTGCAATAGCACAGCTGGACAGGACGACGGAAAAAATGCACATGGAAGCTTGCATGAAAATAGAAAAATTCTATGGTGTCCAATATGTAAAAAACATACAGAGGGCCAAAACACAGAAGCCCAGGGAGAAAGCAGAGCAAAGGTGGTCCCCAATGAGATTTTTCCATATTCTCTTCAATCAATATCTTCAACTTTTTCTCCACTTCAACACATCTGCTGTTTTTTGTCACATCATCGTTGCACCCTTCCCTTCTCATTCCACCCCCTTCTTCCTAGGCAGGGCTAGGGGTGCACAGCAGCTTGCTCTGGTCACAGGACATTCACCCCAGAGTGACTCTGGTGACAGGTCCCGGCTGTTGCCTGCACCTCTGCTCCCCATTCAGGGTGAATCCCCCAAATTTTGTGTGCATTAACATAATTATGGGGGAAAAAAGAGCAAATTCCTTAGCAAAACCAGGGTTCAACATTCATTTTTATCCAATTTAAATGCAAAACAAGCTAGAGCCTAGAGCTGACCGTCACTGTCACAGGGAACGATACCTTCCATTGGATGCTCGCTGGCATCATGAAATTCAGAAATTCCAATTATGGTAATTTCAAGCACATTTGATCTATTACAAAGATGAGGAGTATTTTTCTCTGCAAATGACTACAAATGAATCTCGGGCAGGTAGAATAAATTAATTGGTTACAATTTTTAACTTTGTCTTTTGCAATGCTGGTATGGGCTGCCAGTTTCAAAATTCTGATTAATCGCTGCAGAGACTACAAGTGAAAAAAACACCACAGCAAGTCATAAATTAATTAGAAGAATTACCCAAGTGGAAGATATGATCCCAAGTATTATTGAATCATGTCTCTCGTTACCTATCCAAAAAAATCAACATTCTTAACAGATTTGAACAGGAGCAATAGCCTGCTTTTACCGGCTCTGTGTGTGTATGCACAAAATTTTTTAGATCCCTGGGCAATATCAGTGAGAATAAAATCTACAGAGAATAGTACCCTCCAACCCTCAAAAGGCTCAGTCTCCTTTCTGCATAGTTTTATAGCTCAGCCTTACAAATACTAGTACTGTTCCCAAGCCATTTCAGTATGTAACCAAGAGAAGAGTGGAAGTCATGCCTCACCTCGTAATGGAAATAAGCCATTTCAAACTCCTGGAGCCCTGCCCAAGAGCTCCATGACCCATGTGTGTAGCCAAAAATTTGAAATCTCATAGTTTATGGTGGTTAGAAAGAAAAAGTAGAAAGAAAATAGATGTAGAAAGAAAACAGTGCAGAAGTACAAAGCTCCTATTTACCAGAATACAGTCCCTCTTTGTGCAACCAAAGAAGCCACGACACAGGAGCCTGGTTCCAGTTCCCAGCCAGCACTCGTGGCACCTTCCCACCCAGTGAAAAAGCCTGCATTATTTTGGGCCAGACACCAAAGCTGCTTACAGCCCCCAGATGCTTCCTTCACACTCTCCCCTCTTCCACCTGATCCACTTCACCTGGTTTCTTACTCTCAAGCTTTTCTTGGCAATTCAGAAAAGCTAAAGGTAGCCTAAAGATGGAAACCCACATTTTTAAGAGAAGATTCAAAGGTTCAGCTAAATTCCCAGGGGTACACAACATCATGTTGAGAAAGCGAGAGGCTCAACAAAACCACAAACTAGCTACTGCAGTGCAGATTTTGCTGCCAGCTTTGAGACCAAGTGTTACGGTTGGATCCCATTTCAACTCAATCTTTCACAGAGGCATGAAATATCTACTCCTCCGTTTACCCACCAGTAATACAAACAGCTCTCACAACTTCTCTATAAATATACTAAAAAATTTTTAAGCTTTTATGTATTTGGACAAAATTCAAACTTCGCATTTTAAGTAAGATTTTAGTAATACCCTGTGTTTCAACCTTTAACCCAACAAAAGCTTAGCTGCATTGTCTAAAATCATTTAAAAGCTGTTGTTCATTACATTGCACAAGAATTCACAACAGCAGCAAATCTTAAGAGATTTGTACAAATTTGACATTGCTGTAAGAATTCCATTAGGCAACATCTCTTGGTATTCTAAAGGACTCTGGAGCAAGAGCCTAGCAAAACAAACAGGATAAAACAGTGTTTTCGTGTGCAGAACTGTCTTAAGAAGACAGGTACAAATGAGATAAGTTCTGTTAACAATTTTTCCTTGGCATATATATATATATGCATATATACCTATAGACAAAGATATATACAGAGATCTATACACTCACACAGGCCTCAAAAGAAAGGAGCACCTTCAGCAGAGCACATGAATCACAGGCAATTCCAAGCTTCCTCGAGCATGACAAGTTTTCCAAATTGTCTCCTCTAAAACCTGTACATGATTCCTTCCTCTCCACAACACAAGTTAAGCAAAAAGCTTGAGCTTTCTGCACTCCTTTTAAAAAGGCACTGCTCTGTCAGTCACTTTTGCATCAGTCTGACAAAAGCCACTTATTCTAACAAAAAGTCCAGTGAATTGGAAGGTGATGCAGGCAATTTTCCTAACCCCCTTACAGGCTTGTCTTAATGTCAGTGCTATCTTCACACACCTTGAACTTCTTAAAATACCTTCTGCCAACTCATAGGTCATAAAAATGTGAAAGATCAGAATAGGCACATGTTTTTGATTTCCAGTTTGATTTCTAGATGCTTTGATTTCCAGACATTTGATATTGTTACTCGCCCTGCTGTTTGATTTTTCTAACAAGATCTTCCTGCTGCTCTCTGCTCAAACTCTTACAGCTGGCTGGAGAACTCCTTTGCCAACTCCTATAAAACATGTGGATAAACACATTACTTGTAGCAAGTTTACTACTGGAATCATCATCACTTTGTGGTGCTTTGCAATTTTTCTTTCCCCTCAAATACAGAGTGAAAATATTTTATTGAACACCTACATTAATACCTAGACACAAATGGCAGTTGTGCCATTAGTACCTCCTAGCACATGTTGTTTGAATTAGAACAGACAGCTTTGCTTTCTCTGTCATGTTTTACTAATCCCCTCGTGCGCTCAGGACCCCCTTAGCTCAGTTCTCTTGTAATCAGCTTGTCTAACCGGGCAGGCACGCGAGGCGCACCAGCAAGCCCATACAGATTATGGGGCTTTTTTATTTCTATGTTACATAAAAAAACAAACAGTTCAACATTTCTGAAGCAGAAGAACTAAAAGTTAATGAAAACTGATACGAAAAAGTAGCTTTACACCAATTATAGCAACTGTGCAATATTGACATTTGAATATAGAACTCATTTGTTTTCAGATCTGGCCTTGCTTGTGTTTTGAAGGTATTCTTAAAAAATGGTGTTTTATTGCACTTTCATATCACAAAAGGAAGCAAGTGGTATGTATTAACACAGACTTAAATGCCAGATAATAATTCACCTGAGAAAGGAAGACATTAATTTAATATCACCCTATATAGATAGTCAAGTAGTATCCCAGGCTGTCTGACCATGCATGCTATCAATGAGCTTGAACTAGGGCCTAATAATGAGAATCACCTGCAACTTCCCATCAGCCAAAAACAGCATTGACATCCACTTTATTTACTTTTTAAAGGATCAGTAGGACCATCTAAATGAATGTCAGAAACCCTTCTGAGAATCTATTAATATGTCAGGCAGGAAGACAGCAAGTTCTGACGAAAAGCAAGAGATGCCACACTAAACACTGCCTAATGTGATTAAAATGTAGTCTTGTCCACTCTTTATTATATGTTAGGCCTTCAAATTCACAGCCTCTGTTACCGGAAAGTAATGTTATTACAAGTAGTAATTAAAAGTAAAGATTAACACAGCTAGAACAGAAACAATAGGCAAGTATCAAAGACTCTATTCACGATAAAGCCTAAAGCAAAATGTGTTGTACAAGATAATGTTCAGTTACAGCGCTCTCTTAAAAGGTCCTGCACTTACTATGTTGATTATTGTCTCAAAGGCATGAGAAGCTGTCAAAGCTCTTATCAACAAATGAGAACAAGAAGACTCTTAATGTGGTGAGACAGAAAAGGTAAAACTAGCAAATATTAGAGTCAAAGCTTTCAGGGGTAAAGTGCACTATAATTTACAACAGCATTGCTTCCTCCATTCCATCCTGACTTTTATATTTGGAGTAACTGATATAATCCACCATTTAACAGCAAAATCGCTTTCTCTAAAGCAAATAATTTCTCCCAAGTCAAGTACACGTGTATCAGCCCGACCACGCGCAGAGCTGGCAAGTCTCTGCACTAGTTGCACAGCTTTCCAGGGCGGTACATACACCTACCCGTGACGAGACACATGCACGGTAAGCACACTGGCCAAACATCTGTCTCAAGAACAGAAGCCCCAGATGCTAACAACTCATTCTTCAGATCTTAACAGGTCGGGCTTAAAAAAAAAGAGTCAAAGTTTCAGTGAGATTTTGCGCACAGAATAAGACCTCTGGTAATGACTAAGCTACAGGAATAGAAATAATATACAACTCGTGTAGAACTGAAGGAGGAAAAGGAATACACAAGCACTGTTTTAATGCCGTCAAAGATTCACTAATGTTCTGCCTCCTTATCACAGTATCATCAGGTTAACAGATGGCAAAGCATTAACTAAACAAGAAGGTGTCCACAGCTACTACAAAGAGCAACGCAGGAGGTTTTACAAGATGCTAACAGATGTTCCTGGCTTGGCCGCCAAAAATGTGATCACCTAGATATGTAAAAGCAATTTCCCTCTCTCAAACAAGAAGATTAAAAGACATGTAATTAGATTTGAAATATAACGTAGTACAAATGGGCTTGCTGGCATCTCTGGCTGCCTCCTGCACACGTGTTATGACTGCCATAATGTTTCTCTAGATTTTTGTTTGATCCTTTGAAAGACAGAAGTACCTGCATACAACTACTTTGTTCTTTTTGCTTTCGATAGTGTCCAGTGTAATATGGATTTCAAGAAGATAACACAATTCAAAAGAAATATAACTGAAGATCAAGACTCAAGTTGATCTGACTGAAAGAAGGCAACCAAGGCTGCAGCTGAAGCTGCATCTTGCAAAGCAGAACCAGCCACATGCATGAGACACGACAATGGGCTTCCCAATCGTCCAAACAGATTTTGCAAAAGCACAATAGGTACAAAATATGGGCTGGTGGACTTATGAAATGAGAAATGCAGAGTTAAGGAGACTCAAGGTTCTCCCTGTAAAAGGCGACCCTCCAAACTGTTTGATTTGCTTTAAATAAACAGTCTCTGTCTTCCTGTCCAGCTGTTCCCGACACTGGCACTCTCAAGAAAAGACAGGTTCGTTAAGCTCTCTGTACAGCCTATCTCAAGCATGGGCAAGACTGTTCCTTCTCATGCTGCTCTTAAAAGCCACATCTGGATATTAAAAAGCTGTGGTGCAGCATCATTAAGTATTACCTGGCACTGCATCCAAAAGAGAATAAAGGGAGAAAAACCTTTAACAGTCACCAAAATTGCCAAACTGCGCATCCAGCCTCAGGTGTATGCTGATAGAGATTATCAATCAGTGAACTGTGATAAGCTCTTAATATTTTTTTAAAATGTTCTCAACACAGAGTGCACAGAAATTTAGGCAGGTAGGAAGCAAAGATCTGTAAAAATGATTTTTAATTAAAAATATCAACATTTTAATCAAAAATATACATTCAACTTGGACTAACAAGGCTTTTGGACAGTTGAACTGCCATAACAATTGCTAGGCGGATAAATTTGCTTTATCATGGATAGCTTGAGAAGTCAGGGCATTTAAGTAGCACAGTGTTTTGGAAGAACAATCATCAGCAAAGTGACAAGAGCAATCCAGACACTAATTATTCTATAAAAAATATTTTTTATCACAAGAGAAATACCATTAAAAAAATGAAAGGGAAACAAGAAATGGAAATCACTGTACTATGGAAGAAAATGGAATCATGGAAAGCATGCAGCGTGGGGAATTACACAGAGTAAGTCTCATCAGTCAAACGCAATCAGCTTTATTGTATGGAGTTTTGAAAAGATTGGATGAAGGGTAAAGCAACAGATGCACTATCTATGTAATAGTAAAACATTTGATAAAAAACTCTCTGAAGAATCTTTCTCTCAAAAATCAACTCAAATTGGCTTGGACAGGAACACTAAGAAGTGACCTGAAATCCAATGACTAAGAGTTATAAAAAAAAAAAAAAAAAAAAAAAAAAANAAAAAAAAAAAAAAAAAAAAGAAGAGTTTAAACTGGAAAATAAATGAAAATAGATAAATAAAAAGATGAGCTTTTTAGGAACTGCAAAACCCACCAACTACCCAGTGACAAATACTGTATCAGTTTAGGCTAATGTTTTCAGAAGTCAAAATGATGAACAACAACGGACTGCAAGTCTTGCTTAGTGGGATACTCCAAAGGCTGAAATTATTTCTGATGTTATTCTGAAATAAAAGCAGGATTGAATATGTTCATGAGATCCACAGATGGCATTTACAGGTGGTAACAAATTTTGTAGGTGAATTGCCATTTGGTACAAGACAGTAATAAAATGACCTAAAAGAACTTATTTTACTACTTAAAAAAAAAAAAAAAATTAAAGATTCAGTGGGGAGGGAGAAGGAACTTAGGGAAAGATCAAACTGATACATGCAGAAGAAAATGCCAACTAATCTTTAGAGCAAAGCGCAGGAAAAATATCAGGAAATGACAAGGCAGACTGGTTTAGAAGGTAAAACCAAAAACTCCCCTGGAAGATACTATTTGAACACCCAGTCTTACAGCTTGTTACAAAGAAGATGCCCCACATGCACAACATCAGTAAAGCTCATTTGGAAAACGTCTTGCATTTCTGAAAAATTTGCAACAAGAAAAGCAATTAGAGTGATTTAGAGCCTATATCCTACAACCTCCTTCCCTGAAAGCTCATACCCTCCAAAAGGGTTTCAGATTTCAGTCTGCATTGACCACGACTTCTTGCACCCAAAACCTTAGACTGAGTAAAACATCAGTCTCAGCCACATCACATAGCCAGGCACACCACACAGTACATAAGTTACCATTCACAATTATTCAGAATACAAATGCCACATTTGATGGATCCCCTGGAAGAAAAAAAGAAATCTAGAAAGTGATTTCTTAGTTGTGACACTACTCATTATCATGGCTATGTATAGCCTAGAGGAAAAATAGTAAAAGCCCTGAAAGTTTGAGAACCTGCTTCACAAAAGGAATATGAAAGAAAAAAACACAATTTTGCACCATTTCAAAAAGCAGTAAAACTTCTCAGCTTTGCTGAAGTCAGTCAAATTTAATCACCAAAACCAAAGGTTGCTTTTGACTGTAACCTACTGAGAAAATGAGGATAATCTTTAAGAAGCTCATTAGGTCACAGAGAAAAAATTAACATTTGTAAAGCATTTTGTTGTGTATTACTGTGGTCCCAAAGGGCCACACTAGGCTTAAGCTTGTAAATACAGTGAGTTTTCAATGGGCTTCTTGGGGGAAAAAAAAGGATACAATGTTAGATTAATACTGGTATAGTTACTAACCAGCCCAGCAGGGATTTAAGGAAAACACAGAAAATTGCATATAAATATTTCTCTATCCCATTTAATACATATTTCTAAAGTTAGAGCATGAAAGTGTTAAAATATTTTTGTTTTCCATGAAAAATGCTCCTTATATGGCGAGGCAATTAAGTTATTTTGGCACCCACTCCACATAAAGCAGCTGCTGTACAGTATGTTTTACTTTATAAAATATCTTTAATCAGCACACTGACTAGTTCTGTCATTTATAATTAGGGAGGTAAATGGCAGGTGCAGCATTAATTAGTGAAACTGAAGTCTCTGTGCAAGACGTGTAGCTGTACCAACCCTCTGCTTGCTGGGAGTAACAGCAGAAACCAGTGGTCTCGCAGCAGCAGCTCGCGTGGGTAAGCGCCTGTGCAGGGAGCGGGGCGGACGGCAGGGACCGACCGCTGCTCTGCGCAGGGCAAGCCCTTTAGCACAGAGACGGAGCACCAGTCTCACTGGGACGTTCCTAACCACCCTGCACTGCCATCCTAATAAAACTTCTTTTGGTGACAGCGTGTAGTCTAAATAGGAGGTTAAGTTAAATCTTTCCTTGATTTTAAAACTTGCTTAGGTAAGACCGTGTGAAGAAAGGGGGGCATCCAAGACATAATTATGTTTCTGAAGCCTCTGCAATCTTGTGTCCCCAGATTTGTTCCATTTTAAAGCTAAGGTGGTTGCTGTGGCTCTGAGGGCTACTAAGAAGCGTGCCCCGGTCTCCCAGCTACACAGGCACCACGAGAGCCCACGCGAGGGGAAGGCGGACGACACGGAGCCGTCCGCCCGCGCCCCTGTTCCTCATCTCCACGGTCAGCTGCTCGTTGCCCTCCCGGGACACCGCCTCAACACACAACGCTGCCCATCGCCGCGGGCTTGTCTTGAAGGATCCCCACCTCAACAGTTCACAGTGACTCTCAATTTTTCCATCTCAAGAACCCGCTGAAATACTGTCCCCATTTAATATTTAAGGCAATAACACAATGTTTAGATCTTATCCTTAAACTTCATTGCAGAAACTCCATCTTTTCCAATTCCACCAGATTTCTTTAAAACCTATAGACTGCATTTTAATGCTCTACCTCTCCTGAGACTGACCTTCATCAGAGTTTAACCTTATCATTTCAATCCTGAATTGATATTACAGCTGCAGACAACACTTACTGGCTCAAAGACCAGCAATAACCAGCAGCATGAGCAGAGGTGTAGCTTGTAAGATTAAAATAATTCTCACAGCCACCCATCTCTAGCAAATGCTCTCAATCACTTCACTGTTTTTGGCCAAAATACGACTCTAGAATTGAAAGTAGTAGCTTCGTTGCTTCTTATGCATTATATTTAAAGGAAAAAAAAGTTACCACCACTGATTGCCACATTACCTAAGTGATATCTCTGAACAAAAAGGGGTTTAGTGTGAAAGAGCAACAGTCTAGCCAAAAACAATACAAGTTTATTATAATAAGCAAATCATTTTGTAATACAAAGAAGGAAAGACCCTTCTGCAGTAATTTAAAAAAATATCTATGTGCTTCCACCAAAACTCAAGTAGCAGACTTCCAATCTGCCTTGAATAGAAAACAGAATCAGCACCAGACAAATCAAACCCACCCTGCACTATGACCTAGAAGAGCAGCTGTAGAGCTCTGTACGATACCAAGTTTGCAAAACACCATGAAAGGAACTAAATAGATCTGCGCTTCACGGCTGTTAAATGACTGTTTCTTCAATGAGCGGGTAGCTCCTTCCACATGCACACATAGGAGCACTTCCAAGGCAAACAACAGTAGATAAAACAGAGGATGGAAGGCAATCTCCTTTCTTTCAAAGCTAATTTTGACTTAAAATTGAGTCTTCTGGGAAAGAACACAATCGCTAGCACTGTGCAGTACCCCCTGCCAACCAGCTTATGAAGCAGAACTGCTACTGACTCTCAGATGAGTTATTCATGCATCCTCTTTCTGACAAGCAGAAAGAGCACATGGCCACAGCTGACAGAAAAGAGAACAGAACTAACAGAGGGATTCACAAGGGCAAGGAGGAGAATTTAGGAAGTAAAAATGCTGTGGTAAAAATAATTACCTCACTATATTCGTGAGGTAATTACCAAGAGAGGTAAAGGCAATAAACATTTGTATCCACTCTTAAAATTCCATAAATAAACTAATAACGAGTGCTGCACAACAAATCAAAAAAGCTACCATTTGTACAGAGCACACTATTTTCTTTAAAAATGCAAAATGACACGGTGGATGGTCAATAATATTTTAAGACTTTTCAGAGGAGGCATAACCAGTGCAGGTAGCAAATAGCTGATGTGAACTAGTGGAAGAGAAGGGGAGGAAAAAGCTTTGTCTGTAAATGCAATCAAACACCACCAGGGAACAAAGTTTAAAGGGCACATGTGGGAGCTAAACAGAACCTACCCTCCTAAACAGGTGCAGCTTTCAGATGAAATATTTCAGACAGCAGTATCCACATTTTAAAATGATCACAAACGATTTCAGTTCCAAGACAGGTCTAAGACAGTGATATTCATGTAAGCTCCCCAAGAAGACAGCAGCCATGCCCTACCATATGGTCTGACACTTCAGCATATGGGATTGGTTACAACTGTTTCCCTTTTCCCCAAATTAGCATTAAAATACAAGTGATAGCTTCAATTAGAAATAGAGCAATCTGAGCTCCAAATATTAAATTAGAAGTAATCCAATATTCTGAGATGATGTAGACACCGAAAAAATACAGCTTGCTGGTATAAATATAATTAAGATTGGGAAAGTAAATGAACACATAAATAAATCAATTCCTTCAATGCTATGGCACCGAGCAGTATTTACTACGAGTGCAGATTGGAGGAAAAATAAAAAAGTCTGTAGCATATTCACAGGAAAGAATTAAAACCATTTTCTCATAGCCTCTTAGCTCATATCAAAAAAGTATGAGCAAAGAGGCTAAACTACCTTCTCACATTCAAAAAGCCCCATTAGCTAAGAAGGGTGCCAAGTGCTAAAGTAACTTGAAAAGGTCTGCTTTTCTGTTTTCCTTCTTTTGGGTCTTAACAGAGGTCTTCTAGTCTCCTTGATGGTTAAATTCCTTTCATGGATACTGCAGTAGCGTTTTAATTCTAAATGTCTACCAGCAAATGGGAATATCACTTGATATCATACATCAATACAAACAGATAAGAATGGGGGACCATATGAACAACTACTATTAAAAACCAGATAACTCTTCGAACAGTTACATTAAATAGCCAGATACATTAAAACACAGTAAAAAAATGTGTCTTACTTTCCCATCCAAATTGCATAGCTTTCAGGGAGCTGCGGAACAAAGAGTATGGATCTTCCAGTATCAACATCAACTGCTCCAAAGCAGCCTGCTTCAGTTACTCCAAAAGTCCAGTGAAAGTATGATTCCTACCAGAAGATGAAACACATTCTTAAAATAAGACCCTCATTTCACCAACTGGAAAAATACAGTGTGGCACATGCTAATTCCTGGTTCCATGCATTTGAAAGAGATCCCTTTTGCTTCTGGAAGGGAAGGAAGTGAGATTTAAAGCATTTCAGTACAACTTGTTTTAGTAATGCAATTTTCTGTTGACAACTGGAAAGGATTTGAGATTAATAAACTACCCTAAGCAAAAAACAGCACTTGACTCAGGACAGTAAATACGTAATTAAATATATTCTTCCAGACTAGAAGGAGGACAAGCAGTACCAGGAAGAAACAACTATGTTATATGAGAGAAGAAGACATAAACAGAGTGGAAATTCATGGGGTTGTGATGGCAGAGCCCTGAAGCGAAGACTCAACTTCCTCTAGAGGGGAGGAAGCTGCAGTGAAAACAGCCCTTGGCCAAATGGTTATTCTGCATTAAGAATAAGTAAACAAGCAAAACACCTAACAGAACATGGAGATTAATTTTGATAAGGACAAGATAAAAAAAAAAAAAAAAAAGATAAGTCACGTACACAGATACACACTCTGTTACCTTTAAAGGTGTATAGATCTCCTCTTAAAAGAGAGTACCATGCACTACTTTAGAAGACAGAATTTGTTCTTTTTGTTTCTTCATAACATAAAACAGTTCAATTAAATTAACAAAGTGAAGGAGCATTAGAGCATTTAAGAGCAGAGGCAATGCAAAACACACAACCTTGCAGGAACAGCCACAACCAGTTACATTACGCCAACTTTGACAAAGACTACAAAAGGATTTAGCATGACATTAACAAGTTATTCAGTCTTATTTGTAGAATAACAACATAAAGGTACTTATGGAAGAGTCCAGTTTAAAAATATACATTGTGGTAACTTCTAATTTACAACCTGTTACATGGAAAACAATATTTACAAAGGCTTTGAATACAAGGTTCTGTGAATTAATTCAATCTCTAGCACTTAGGTCAACAGTAACATGCTGCACAACAAAGCAAAGGTTATTTTTTGTTGACAGACAGGACTGCAAAAAACAAGCACTCAGTTTCTATCATTATGTTACATAAACACTAACAGAAACAGATTTAGCCCTTTAAACCAGACTACAAGCCCACATATTAAAGCACTGAAAGTAACTCCAAGCTGAAGAGGCAAAGCAACAAAGCAGCTAACTGATGTAAGTGAAGCAAAGTAATGCAAATGTGCACACACCTCTGAGATAAATAATAATAATAAAGAACTTAAGAATGATGCAATTCAAGGGCCAGTTTAACTGATTTGAAATTTTGATTCATCTCCTACCTGGCGAAACACAATACTGGTATCCGTACAGTATCTCTGGGTTTCTTCCCCACCCTGCAGCAGGACAATGGAATTTGCCTGGACATCCTTGTTCTGCCGCAGGCGATCACAGAGGCGCCTTCTGTTCAGGGCAAAGAGCGCTGCAGGCACTCTCAGGGTCTCATTCCCCAGCCAAAAGGAGGGCCTAGAAAGGATATTTTTATACTGACAATTAACAGAAGACAAAAAATGGTTAGCATGATTTAGAGACACAGTGTTACTTTACCATAGTATAGTAAGGGAAGTTGTTTAATTGAAATCATACAAACAAGATGTTAACTGTTCCATTGGCATAGATGCTGTGTAAAAACATCACTCTCTAGCTATGATACATGGCACTATAGAGAGGAAGAATAAAATGCACCCTTCTCATGAGTACCAAAGAAAAAGGGCTGGCAGAGCCGATACAGCTGGCTGCAGCTATAGCCTGTGGCATGTCACAGGTGTCACACTCTTCCAGATAAACCAACGTGAAAGAGGATGCAGAAAATGACAACAGCCTCGACCTACCGAGTAACAGCAAAGCAGGAGAGAATGAGTCCCTGAAAACCAAAGTGAAAGGTTACATTAAGCTTGGCAAAACTCCTTCAGCAAGTCCTGCACAGAAATGTCACGGGAGCTGGAACTAGCAGCACGGAGGCAGCTGGCAGAGAGCAGATGGAGGCTGACAGCATTCCCATACTCACATCATATCCATGTATTTCTTTTACACATACATGTGCCTGCACTCGTACCCCAGCAGCAGCTTCAGGAAGCGCCCTCACTCCCGTCTTGCTTGGGCAGCTGCTGCTGCTGCTGCCAGGGAGCCGGGCAGCCCCAACAGGCTCTGCTCAGCAGGGACTCAACCGAGAGCATGAAGCTTAAGACACAGTTCTTTAAAAATAAACTGGTTATTAAGTATTCAACTGTTTTAAATACTACAAATATTGCAAAAACAGATTGCTGATTTGATTGCCTTTTTACAGGTCCATATTTGCACTTTTTGGGGCTACCTGTAGCCCCAAAAACAGTGTAGCCCTGTTTTTTTGTTTGTTCGTTTGTTTGTTTTTTTTTAAACTTATCTAAGAAGAAAAGAATCCAACAGAGCATTCCCCTATTTTATGCCTGTTACAGCAAAACAGTGCCTGTTACAGCAAAACAGTGATCTGGAGCTTCAAAACTACAGATGAATACTGCTTTATCAATAAAACCGTAAGATTTAGGTCCTGTTTGTCTAATCTACCTCACCTTCTCTCACCTCATAGAAGACCCTTCTGAAGGGCTAGATGGTCACTTCCTATTAAAGTGAATGGTGCAGTTAAATTGTTACTATGCTAAAATGACAAGAAATGAACCACCAATGAATTTAACCTTAGAGGACCTGAGTGCGACGTTTTAATTGTTACAGTTTTCATTGAAAAAATGAAAGCAACCTTTGATTTATAGCTGCATAAAATAATCTCTTGAAAGACTTTATCAGCATCAGAAAGGTAAACTCTACAATTTCTTACTGCAGACACAGCATAAAAGAGCTAATATAAACAAGTAAAATAAAACATTTTAACTACTTGATGTAACAGTGTAAGTCATTTCAGAAGGTGAAAGACTTCTCTTGCTAATCCAATTTTAAAACTATCTGTCTAGGAGTTTAGCTGATGATGCACAAAACCCCAATGTGATTATTTTTATTCCCTCTCCCCCCCCACACACACCTGATAACCTTGGTAACAAGGCAGGTGCTAATAACAAGCACAGCAGAAAACCTATTGTGGCACATTAGCACAGCATGGAAGCCCAGTGTGAGCTTTCATTCTGGGGTACCTTAATCCAGGCAACATCTACTCACATGCCTTAAATCAGATACTGAGCCTTAAACAAGTAAGGGCAAGATGCTGCAGGGGCAAAGCAGTGGATCAGCAACTCAGTACTGCACATAAGGTTGAAAAATCTGCCTGTCACTCAAGCAGGATCATCCCTGGAGTAACTCCACAGAGAGGCTTGGAAATCATACACCCAGTCTATTACCAGGCTAAAGAGCTGAATCAGCTACACTTGTGCTATAGGTTGCTTTTGGGTTCTTGTGTGTGACTAAAAAAGATTCTAAAACAGACACATAAATACAGAGGCACAGATTCTAGCAAAACTTGCTATAAGTTGTGTGGTTTTTTTTTCCTTGAAAAGAAAAAAAAAAAAAAAAAAAAAAAAGAACCTTAAGTTGCAATTTTACCCTGTTCACAAGGGGATTTTGCATTGATTAAAAAAAATACGTAAAAAAAAAAAAAAGAGATAAAAACTCTGATTTCCCTCCTCCTCCAGGCCTATTCTCATATGCTGGAGCTGATACGAAGCTGATGCAAAAGCAGGTTTTCATCTCCATTAAGTTTACTATGAATGCTTTTATTGGGCTCAAAACCTTTGGTAACTGGAAACAGACTCAAGGAAAAACAGTGGTGCCAGGCTGAAATTCTTACTGATAGCCTCCCTAAACCACTTTAAAAGAGTCTTTCACTATCATCCTAATGCTTGAGCTGAAATGCAAAATGATTGCTGTTCTACATGTTTGAGCTGACCCCCACAGCAAAACTGTGTCTTCCTTATATACAAGGGATCCTCCCCTTCTTGAATTTGGTACTACAGCTTTAAACAAGAGCTGAATCTGCCCCTATGCTGTTATAGGCTTCTCATCTGCATGGTGCTGGTCTCTATTCCGAGGCTGCTATTATAGTTATGTTAGCTGAGGGTGCCATATCCCACAGAAGGCTTGCAGGACCAGAGGGGCTGAGCACTTCTGCAGATCTTGCTCAGCCCCTCGGGTTCACTGTCCAGCACACGCACATGAATTCGTGCTTTGGGTCCCTGTGTGCTGACTAGGCAACACACCTAGTCTCCAGATTGAAGAAGTTCTGCAAAGAAAATCTGCCAGGTTTCAGGGAGGACCAGACCTCCAGAGTTTGCTTCCTCCTCAGTTTTTGCTCTGTCTTTCCCCTTCTGTACTCAAACGAGCTGCATCTGCATGGAGTTCGAGCAGGACCAGCCCGCGGCGCCGGTTCGCTCCGTACGCGCGGCCTCATCACCACGCTCCACGTGGAGCTCCCAGACCAGCAGCCACACAGGAATTGGAGCAGGACAGCAGCTCTCTGAAGAAGAAAGTTTGTCTCCACACCTGACTTCTATTTCAAAGAAGCAACTCTCACCATACTCATGGTTGCAACAACCATCTTCAAGTACAGGACTGACCACGCAGCCGCTGTGACCACCGCGCTATTACCGACCAGGAAACACACCACAGGCAAGGAAGCTGCTACCCCCGTGCTCTCTCTCTCATATTCCCTCCTGCCCAGCTGCTACCAGTGGTTAGGTCTAACCCCAAACAAGAGCTTTTCTGTTTTTTTATTATTTTGTTTCAAATATAGCTAAGAGCATTAAACTACATTTGTTTCTTCAAAGGATCTTTTTCTTTTGTCTCAAAACTGTTAATTTTTCAACGGTTGATCTTATTTCAGAAGTTTTATATGTTTGGAGAGGTTACATTTTGTTATGTTATAAAGCATTTAATGTTTTCCTTTTTTTTTGAGGCACCTACCAGAACACACTGGTAACCATGAATCCTATTTTACTTACATTTTCCCATTTTTCACTTCATCCTTTTGTTCCTCCACTTTTTTGACAGGAAAATTCAGACTGGCACTTCTGCCCTATGAGGGTCATTAGGGCAGGATGCAGACACCGGGGAAGTTCAGAAAGCACTGAACTTTTTCCCAAGGAACTACCATTTGTTTATGAGCCGGGTCTCCTCTGCCTGCCTTGAGCTGCAGGCTGAGGGCTCTGCCCCAGCTCGGTTCCTACTCAGCACTTCAGACTTCACTGCCACGCCAAGCGCAGGAGGCTCCTGCCTACGGCTGCCCCACGAACACGGGTTGAGGCTGAAGGCACCCGCGTTTTAGGTGCAAACCAGACGTTTCCTTCACCGCCAGCTAAGCCCCCCCGGCGCCTCCCTGCGCTCACACCTGCCAGGCCAGAGCCACGGCCGAGGGCCCCCCTGGTAGGGGCGAGCTCGGCAGCGCCTCTTCCCCCGTGTTAACGCGTTCTAACGGAACCGCTTAAATGAATGATAGAAAGAAGAGCCTTAGCCTGTCGGTGAGCGGCGGGATGAGCTCGCGCCAGGCCAGCCGCGAGCGCCGCCGGCCGGGGGCTCCCCGCAGCTCTGGGCCC
>VZSV01000008.1:7680712-7726338 GCA_013398735.1 Nothocercus julius | reverse complement strand
CCGGGCAGCCCTGCGCCAGCCGCCCCTCCGGGCCCTCGTCCCGCCGCGTGCTCACTGATAAGCACCGTGGCGCGGACCGCGAGCCGTCTGTGACAATAAGCGTTACCAGCTGTTGGGTGGCCAAGTTGTGCACTAGGTGCTGGGGGAGAAGGGCGCAGGTGGGGCTGGGGCAACGTGCGACGCCACAGGGCCAGGCGGAGGGAGATACAGAGTCATTATGGTTGGAATCGTTATGGCCCTAGAATCGTTATGGTTGAAAAAGACCTTCAAGATCACAGAGTCCAACCGTAAACCCTTACGGGCTCTGGAAAGCCCGGATAGGGTCTGGAAATAAGAACAGCTGCATAGCAGCCCTCTAGGTTTCAAAAATCCCCCTTACCATCCTTTCTAAAAAGGGTATTATGCCTTATCGCTCTCCAAAGCAGGTTTTTTCGGTTTCTTCGTCCAGCTTATTTTAATTTCCTCATCTCTTCACCAGGGTCACAGTGTCCTGCTTACAAAAGCAGTCCTTGAGAGCTAGAAGAATTACCTCTATTGTATTAAAACTCAATAGAGAATAAAGCTCCATTCCTTGAGTCCTGGGGAAAAAATAATATTTTATTTTGTTGTTTGTTACCTAAAACTTAATACTCTCCTGTCTCAGGACTTGAAGGAATAAAACTTCTGCAATGTGCACAAATTAAGCTCATTTGCAAGGCAGCCACGCTGGCAGCCGGCTGCAGCGCCAACCACAGGAATGGTGCTGGCAGCCTGACGGGGAGCAAGGCTTTACTGCACACATAGATAATGTTCATTCTCTCTTTGCGCTGCATTTGACTCTGCAACTGAGATAATTCTATGGTAGGCCTGAACGTCTGAGAGACTGGTTTAGAGTATTTCCTCTAAAGATTCAGCTTGACAGTTATTGCCACTTATCTCCCACTTGGACTCATCTCCATGGTAAAGATCATTCCCTCTCATGCTGAAGGCCCAATTTTGCACTCTTGGCATCCTCAAAATTCCCCCTTGTAGCAGTTCAGATTTATGGGAGACGCAACATTGCAACACACAATGGGAATGTGCCCTGGCCAGAATTTTGAGGTAAATTTGCCATGTGAGCACACCAAAAATGCAGCAAGAGCCTCCAATCTCTAAAGGTTATTCAAAAACAGACTAGAACAAAGCTCCTTTTAAATAGGGAAAACACAGAGCAAAAACCATTGTCCCGTTCCACAAGGGTCCCTCATGTCCCCACCTGCAAGAGCCCCGATGTCCCTGTCTAACACACAGTTACTTTCAGCAAAAGGGAGACGCTGCCTGTCACAGAGCCCAGGCTCTGAATCAAAAACCCTCCTCCCCCAACTGGCCAGCCCAGCAGCATCTCTAACCGTGGTTCACACACTTTAAAACTAGGACTCTTCGGTAGCCCTTTCATCCTGTAGAATCGTGTGTCTCCTCAGGCTATGCTCCAGTTACCCAAAAGTAGCTACATGGCATGAAAATCTCTCTTTATTCTTATCATAAAGATCTAAACCAACTGAAAGCTCCTGTAGCAGACACAGAAGAGGCTGCAGAAGGGCAGCACCTGCACCTGGCACAAAAGGGAAGGTTACACAAACTAGTGGCCACCTCTCACTTAGATAATAAAACAAGTATTCATAAATTGGTTCTAGTATCTTTCACTTGTCTGTTGCTGTTCACCCCTCAGTATTTTATGTTTTTATCATGCTCACCAAGCAGAATCACCTTACTATGTCAGCAGCTGCAGTCGGCATCTTTGTAGCTTCTCTTCCCCATCTGAAAATAAATAACATTAGGTAAATAAACCTTCCTTTTATTATTTGAAAATTGTACTACTGCTGCAAATACAGGCCAAGCTCTTTTCCCCTGGTTTCACAGCATACTAGATGAAAATTCAATGTTGTCAGGGGCAGCTGTAGTCCCAGCACAGACGGGGGGAAGAGCAAGGATTCTGTGCTGTGATCACAGCGTGCGATACAGGAGCATCACCCTCCCTTTTGCCCTCCAGCCCAGACAGTGTCAGAAGAGGAGCTAAATAATCCCCGACCGCTCCACAGCGCATCAGCTCCTGCCCTGCATGGGGAAGGTGCCACGGGCAGAGCGCCGAGGGCCTGGGGCTGCCAGGAGGGAGCGCGGAGCCACAGGGAGCCCCAGAATGAGTGATTAAGGGCACCCTAGGCCCTCTGTAGCACATCCTTACCTACATACGCGGTTTCATTATAAGTTTCAGTTGATTTAATAAAATTCTAGAACATTTCTGTGTTACACAAGCCATCACAAATATAGAAATAATAGAAAATGCTGCTTTATCAGTGCAAAAATATTCATAAGTTTGGCTCAGTCAGTTTTTCCACTAATATTTCAAAAAGAAATTGGAAGCTAGAGTGTTGTTGGCTTGTTCATTTGGGAAAGAAAAGCACTGTTTAAGTAAAGAGCAACAGATAGACATTGTAGGTATGAGTGAAAATATTTTATACATTGTGGAATCAGCTGTTAGCCCAAACACATAGTATAGGTTCTTACAGCAAAACGTCTTAATACTGTTTTCTTCACTGAGTTACTACGCACATATCCCTAACATTACATGACTGAAAGGGATACATATTCTGCCTTTTGCTGCTACAGTGGCCACATCTTTAACTTGGAATTAAGATGAGAAGGTCTCTTCAAAGTAACAGATTGAATCTGTTACTTCTGCCTTTGGCATTTTCATGATAAAACAATTTTGAGTAAATTTTCCCACAAGCCCCAAACTTATACTGCTGTATTGATCTTTTGGATCTTGAAATAAAAGTGTGATTTTCCCAAAGACTGCTTGAACTAAATTATTATAAAAGACAAGTAAGGTAAAGCACTACATTGCCTCATTACTCTCCCTGTTGACTTTCACTTCAGAGTAAGAAATTCTAGTATAATCAAAATCTGCCCATCAAGGATTTGAGAGTCTAATGTAGCTTCTCACTCTATTGATTGATTTTTATGATTTTATTTTTGTCCTTTGGGGCAACTCCTTAGCTAGTATAAACTGTCATTATTCCATTTAAATCAGTCTATCCATCTGTATTTATAAGATGCTGCCCCAAGAACTACTATGCCTTAAAACACGTTTTATAGCAATACTATCAAAACTGCTCAGAAGACTTCCTTCTTGTGGGGAGTTTAGTTTTTGTTTTTTTCCCTCAGGAATTAGTGGTCAATGTGGTGACGACAGTCACGTTTCTCTAATATCTCAGACAGCTTGCAAGAAATCAATTCTTGTGTATTGCAACATATTGCTCAGCTTCAATAAAACGAAACTCCTGCATGATTTTCAGTGTGTTTTTTCTCAGGGCACACACTGGCTTTTCTGCTAATGCGTGCCCATGAAGACACAGTTGTGCCTGTCACATGTCCCTCGCGCAGCGCAGTGCCCAGACTCCTGGGCCCACCGTCACGCTGATTTCCCAGGAGTTCTGTCCTCTGTCACCACACACCGAACGAGCTCCACGATGCCAGCACTGCTCAATTGCCACGTATAAGAGACAGGTGGCTCTCCTGCATTTTCTTTTTTAGAATTGTAATTAATTAGTATGACAGGTGAACACTTCTGCTTAATCTAAGCACATATTTTATAGGCAGTGTTGAAGGGAAATTTTACAGAACTGGTTTTAGGACATGAAGGCAGTCAGTATTAGCGCAGCTGGTATTCCAACAGCATCACAATGTTACTGTAGAAACATTTCAGAACAAATTGTTTTATATTACTCATGATTTATTGCCTCAGCATTTTTCATTTTAGAATGAACACCTGTTTTCTACGAAGAGGAGTGGCAAATTAGCTATATTTTGAAGGGCAAAACCAAATTGTTACCAGTGGTAGACAGAGATACTTTGTTCTCTCCTCATCTGCTAGAGTAGAGCTGTGGGAAGAAGCTGATGAAGAGACCATGAGACAAAAATTTTGTATATGCTGCATTTATGAACATATGGCCAACTGTGTAATGGGAAAGCATCATTTCCCGTGCAAGTTCTCTGAGTTATCACAAATTTTACTGAAACCCTAAAAATACATTGTATGGTTATAATACAGAACATGCTTGCAAATCTTATTTTTTTTCTTACATTAATCTCTACATAATATACTCTCCTACCAGTGCATAACAAATCCCAAAACAAGCTTATAATATGCTTATGTAAATATTTTCTCAAAAGATTAATGCCTTCAGGTTTTTGCAGATTAAGATTTTTATCTTCACGCTGATTTAAAGTCAGATTTTCCTTTTTTTTGGGGGGGGGGGTAAGAAAATTGTCTTTATTTACTGTGTATCAGAAGAGTACTTTCCACTCTGAGATCTTACATTAAAATTTTAAGTCACAGGTTTATCAAGGTCTGTATTTACTGCTAATGAAGAAACTGCTCCCTCTTACACAGACATACCAGAGTCACCTATGAAGAGAGTCTGCTAATCTGAAGCAAGTTAATACATTTTTTGCCCCAGTTTTTGCAAGGACAACATCTCCTTTTTCTACTGAAACCAGTCCTGACATCCTTACCGGCAAGGCATGGCCTACTTCTTCCAAGGGTGCCCTCTAACGCTGGGAGCCGCCACAGCCCCAGCTCTCGCTCCCTCGCGCTGCTGTGTTCCAGTCCCAAGGCGAACACAAGGGTTAGTTTTCAGGGCCAACTGCAGAAGATTGGATATACAACCTTCTATTCATATGAGCTACTCGTCAAATCTCTTTTTCATCAGACTACAAATTTAACCCAGCTAGCTCCTGGCTTCAATTTAACAACACAGTGATAAGCAATTGGCCTATCTGATTATCTAATCATAGCTACGCCCTGTGTGACTAGAGCAATGTTTCAGGTTGGTCAGACCAATTATGCTGCCTTGTATCCAAAGCCTATTCCCATAAGAGAGCACTAATATGGCAGTTTAGAAAGGAAAGGAGGGGACTGTACAAGAATATGCTAGAAGAGATAAAAACGAGAGCTTCTGAATCCAAGAATTCAATTTTCCCGTTAAAGAACTTTAAAGAATGGCTATTTCATGCAATTGCTCTCTCCCCTGAAGACGAAATACAGCCTTTCTCCTGGGCACTGGAAGCTGTGCCAAACATATAAAGCAGCCTTCTATCTGCACTAAGGATATTACATGCTTTTTAACCTTTTAATAAACCAACTGGACATTATTTATTAAAAAAAAAAAAAAAAAAAAGAACAGTTTACATTTACCTACACTTACCACGTTACTGCTATCGTCTCCTGCTGTGCTTATTCAGGGCACAGATGCTCCCCAAGCAACCCTTACGCACCCAGAGCCCCTGTTCTTCTCTGCCTAGTCTCAAAACTCAAATACCACTGCTAGTTTTGCACACCACCATCATTAATACAAAGGTGATTTCTAAGAGGTGGTTACCTGCAGCTCGGGCTCAGCTTCAGCTTTGCTAGATTTTCTGGTAGTTTGGTGCATGCTCCGACTGCTGCGGGAACAGCATCACTTCGTTTCCATTAGCATGAGCAGCGTTAATGCAGTTTGGCTTGAGGACCTGCAGAGAGGAAGCTCAAAGACCTGGTGTGGTTAAAGAGCATATGCATGTACACACACACACACAAGTGGGTGATATCGCATACAGTGTTTCCAAGCACCCGCTATTTCAGGTGGCATCCGTTCACACCCTTGAAAATAAAAATGCTCATACAATTCCACTAGTGTGGTGCTCCAGTGGGCCATTTTCTCCCCTAAGCCCTGACAGGCATCTCCGTCTGTTTGTACACCGGGGCTCTGCTTGAACTGGTGCCTGGTGGCCTTGTTTTCACACTGCCAGGAGAGCTGATGTTGTTTTGTTTTTTGTTTTGTTTTCCTTTTTAGAAGATGTGGTAACCTTCTTTTGCTACTATTACTGCTGACAGCAACAACTCTTCCAGTTGTTCGTACAACCAGCCAGAGATAAGGGATTCAGCTTCACAAAATAACACCAATTCTTGCTGTGTTTCAGATCCGAGGAGATCCCCAAGGGGAGCCAGGTGCAGGTTTTGCCCTTGGATGCAGGCGAGGGGCAGCTCCCTCCCTTGGGCCTTTTCCTCCACACACGACTCCCCTTGCAATGAACTATTAAGGGGTTTATAGGAGGTATAATGCAAGGATAAACCAGAACAGTTCCTGCATTAAACATGACACAGCAGTGCTAATTTAGGAGCTGACTTTAATTATTGCCACTTGTGCCTTTTAAGCTGTGCAACACATGTCTTCTTACACTCTTCTTTTGCATCTGACTTGGTAGAACAGTAACATTTGCTGCTTCCCTAAGTCTGAAAAGAGAGGTGACTTTGATTTGTTTCCAAAGATAAAAACCCCTTCCAAGGACACAGAGAGGAGAAGCCTGTCCAGGTTCAGGCCTCTTCCTGCAGCCAGACCTTAGGGTATTTCAATACCCTGTGCCACCTCCCTCCTCAGTGAGTCAGGGCTCCAAGTGGCTCCGTCCCCGCGTGAAGTTCTCCCAGCTTCGCTTTCTGCTCGGAGGACAGGAATGCAAATCTCTGCGTGGCGCCCGCGAAGCAGCCGATGACAGCCTGGCTAGTGTTTCTGCGACAACACCCAATAGATTTACAGAGATTAAGGCCTTGTCAGAAACGTGTCAGCAGTAGTTTAGGAAATACTTACTGTTGATTTGCAGAGTTAACAACACTGTGGGTGTTTGCTGTTTGGCTATCTACATAAACAAACAGCTGCTGCAGCTGGAATAAAATCACCATAGTTGTTGTTAATTTAGGCTCTTTTGGCAGGTCTCTGCTTCAGGCACCGCAATGACCACAGTGAAGCACACTGACACGCAGCTCATTTGAAAGCACCTAGCTTGGGACCAGAGGATCTCCAGCTGCAACAGCACACAGCTCATCGTGGGTTCCTTTACCCAGCTTTTCAGCTTGAATATTTGTACCAACAGGATTAGCTAAGCCCTTTAAAAATCATAATAAGGTGACTCAAAGGCCTCATGATTCAAAGGGAAAACACAGAGCTGCTCACAAAAGGAGCAGTGCGAATCTATGCAGAGGGAGAGAAGGACTCGCATGTGCCCGGCAGGCACCAGAGGGGCTGGGAGCCAGAAAACGCTGCCTCTGCTGTGCAGAGCTCCGGTCTCCACTCCGACGCCTTTATCTCATCTCAAACGGAAAATGTCACATGGAAAAGGAGGAGGCTCCTATCAATGAAGAATCTGTGGGGATAATGTGCAGCCGAAAAGGAGGGATTGTGTCTGGACTCGTTTGTCAGGCAAGGACATTATCTGCCATGAGACTTAGTGTTTCTGCAAGACTTTTTTAACTTCAGTGTCAGGGGTCAGGGACCTTCTCCACGGCACCAGTGCTAGCTGGCAGAACTACTCCTTTCTTTGGGAGTACTTCTTATCAACAGCGCCTTGTTTTATGCATGTCACTTTTGCTTGTTAGGGGCCCGTCAGACAGGCAGAATGGGCAATTGCCCTCAGCAGTGAAGTGCTCTTTGTGCAATAACTTCTGGCTAAGCAGAAGGATGTATTTCCACTTACAGAAGTCACTTACTTCACCTAACAGTAATCTTAAGAGTTATTTTTCCTTGCTAACTCAATAACCAACAAGTTTTAAGAGAGCAAAAGCAAAATGTAAAATATAAAATGAGAACATCTAGTAAACTTGAAGCCTCCACCCTGAGCAGCGCCGCTTGCTGAGGCAGCAGTCTGTCAGAGCAGGACTCGCTGAGAAGAGCAGTTTTCACAAAAGACTCTGCCTTCTTGCTCAGAGTATTTAGGACCATGGTTCATTACTAGGTCATGGATCAGGGACAGGTCTTTAAAAAAAAATAAAACTGAAGACTGAAGATCTGTGTGTTCAAAAGCCTCCTAAAGCTATGGCAACCAAGCCCAAAGGGGACAAGGATAGAAAATTCATCCAAATACGAACTGGAGAGAAGCACAGTGCTATAACGCACTGAAGGAGGAGTGAGAAATACCATTCCTATGGCATCGTGAAAGCCTGCCAGGCTCTAATGAGACAGGCTGACTAACGCGGGAAGGATATGGGAGATGTTCAGCAGGAGCAGGCCTCGACCTTGGATCTCAGCCCAAGTTCTGCAGCAGACAGCAATAATGAGACAGGCAAGATCAGAATAGACAGACAGCTATAACAGAGAGGCAAAAAGAGATAGGTAAAGACACACGAGCACTCACCAAGTACTTGGCTTCTTAGTCCTTTGCTTTGGGCTAGACCTTGTGTCCTCCCAACTCCCTTTGTCCCATGGTCATTGGGAGCCCCAGTTCAAAGAGCAGGTCTACCCTGCTGCTGGCTGGGCACAGCGCGCAGTGTGCCCGCTTAATGCATTCACAGCCACTCTGCATGGGTAATTTTTATTACCCAGGGGCATTTCTCTTTTACATATCCCTAGCTACAATTTTACTGAAATCATTTTCTTTTTTATTGGCCTCTTACATTGTTAGAGTGCCTGTGATTTCCCAAAGGTTAGATGATGAATGACAACACATCATAGAAAGACAAAATATAGGCATTTGCCAACTATAAAACTGATTTTTTCACTTGATATGTTTCCTTTTCTTGTGTGACAAAGATAAGTAACCTTGATGGAGTGAACAGTACACATAAAAGTTCAACAACCTCTCTTCTGAACCCAGGATCACACACAAAAAAAAGGTTTGGTTTAATAAAGATACTAGACTTCTACTACTGTGACAGAAGTACAGAAAATGAATTAACTATTTTAAAGACTATTTAACTATTTTAAAGACAATTTCATATAAGATCAGTTGGGTTCATTCCTGAAATGAGTTGTTCTTGGGCAACCAGATGGGTCCTTGAGAGACTTAGGGGCCTCAGCAAGATCAGTGGGACCGTGGAGGGACAACGTTTAATCACCAAGCTACCAAGCGTACTCCAGGGCCTCGGCAGCTTAGGGGGCTCCAGGCCACCTTCCTTTGTCACCACACTGCCCCTCGGACAAGGCAGGGCAGGAACGCCGCGAGCAGGAGGCCGGCCTCCATGCTTCCCTGCATCTTCCCCTCTTGTCATGAGCTTTTGATGGCAGCGAGAGCTCGGAGCCAGGCACATGCGAGGGATGACTTTTGTGCCAGCTCTCTCTTCTGTTCAAACAGCCCTTCACAGCTGCTCCCAGGAAGCAGAGCATTAATATCATCTCTCTTCTGGCAGAGGCTACATGATCTCAGCCAAGCTTCAACTGGACCAACAGGTCTACCCATAAAAAAGGCAGGGGAAAAGCAGCAGGTAACATCAAAGTGTCCCCAGGCCTCCTGTCATGTACCTGTCACCAGACCATGGTGGAACTGGCAGATGAGGGGCTCACGATGTTCCATGTAAGTCAACAAGCCCAGTGGCAGAATCAGTATCACAGTGACTGCGACTGCAGTTGAGGGGGCTCGAGGCTGCCAAAACTCCAGATCCTTCTTCAACACCTTCTCTGTGTCCTGCACCACCTGGCTCTCTCTTAGGCAGAAGGTCAAGCTGCATTGAAGACCCCTTCAGCAGCAAACGAATAGATGCATGTCTAAGAAGAATTACAAACATAAGGGTTATGTTATTCCCAAACTTGAGACTATATTTATGAGAAAGAAACCTGTGTGTTATTTTTCTTTAAAAAAAATCTCTTGCAAGCTAAAGTTAGGGTGATCTAATTTGAAGTGATTGTCTCTGGTGATAGTCGTTTGACATCCAAATCCTGGAAAAGGTGAAAGAAACAAATTCTATAGTTAAAAAAAAAAAATCTACAAGCTGCTGGTACCAAAAGAGAAAAAGGAAGTAAAAGTAGAATTTCAAAGCATCAAATGACTAACCGGGTTTTAAAGTGAAAGACTAAGCAGAAAGCAAAAATATTGTAACCAAAAAAGAGCTTGGGAACAAGTTGCATGCCTGAACTTTTGAACTCAATCTTTCCACTGTCCTGTCATATGCAAGCGACAGGAGTGATGAAGTTGAAAGAAGTATTTCAATTTTTTTTTTTTTCGGTGAGATTAAATTACAAAAAACATTTCTAATACAACAGCAATGTTGGATTAATTGTGCCCTTGAATTAAGAGATGATAATTGCAGATATACAAAGATTTTACAAATCATGCAAATAATCCGGAAAAAAAAACAGCTATTATTTGGGAAAGCACCTCAGCAATCTACCTCACCAAACAGATAAAACTGACAGTGGCTGCAACCCTTACAAATACTGCAGCGTACGTATCAAATGAAAAATACAGAATCAGATTGTTTAAGGAAGAACGGGAGCACACACAAGATCCAGGCGCCACTGAGCGGGACCAGCTCGGTCCTCAGCACCCACCTTGCTGCCAGCACAGCGTTCACGACCCACAGGCATCTCGCCTTACTTGTGTTTTTCACGGAGACAAGCGTGTGGAATGAGGCTGCCACAAAACGTACAGCAAAGCGTCCCAAAGCAGCCCGGCTCTTCAGCAAGGCGTTTAGACGCTGCGGTAGCAGAAGCCGCACATGGGATTCCCCAGTGTTTCAGTGTCAGGAGGCCAGTGAAGAGAACCCAGATGTAGTGGCTATAAAATTTGATGACCTACTCTAATTTCTTTGTGTTTAAAGCAGGCTTTTATATCCAAAGTTCTGCTAATTACCTACAAATCGCTGACAAAAACAAAAAAGTAGAGGTAAGAGTTAAAAAACAGCAGACTATTTTCTGAGAAATCCTAAGACTGATACACAGATGGGATGAGTGATATTAATGCACAAGCCTTGCTGTACCAGGCACAAAATTTTGCTCTCTCCTACACGTAAATAACCATGGTTTGCTCTCTCACCCGTGTTCCTTTGATTAAAACTATTTATTTTGGATTTTCTAAAGCCTTCACAAGAGCAGCACATGCACTGTGGAGAAGGGCAGTGATCAAAGTACTTGCAACAGCTACTACCTTGTGTTATCCTGGAGGAATCAATATTGGTCCTAGCACGATTTGGTGTTGCTGTGACAGAGCCGTTCTGTGGGAGCTCCACAAAAGGCAACACTAAATCAGTTCTTGAAGCCAACAAAGAAAGAGATGCCGCTCACCAGATTTTCTTATCTCTAAGATACCGTCTTTTTGTTCACTCACTAAGATGATTAAAAAGTGTTAAATCATGACCTGTTTTCCACAAAGACACTGCATGATTTCCTACCCCCTCCCTACCCTCAGCACTGCAAACACAGGAGCGTTCCCTGCTGCAGCTCAGGAGCCTCCCGGGCAGCCGGGCGCTCTCCTGGCAGCCAGGGCGGGAGGCACCAGCAGCCCTCCCGCCGCCGCCCGCGTTTACACACGGGAATGGGAGCACTTCCTCTCCCACGCGCGAGCCCGAGCTGGACTGAACGCCAGCACAGCGCTCATTGTCCACACGACGAGGGACAGGCAAAGAACCCGCTGCAAGAAAGCTGAGCTTATGTTTAAAAATATGTTTTAAGTATGTTCCAAAATAAGGCTCCAGTCTCACATATCTCAGGCACTCCTCTAGAATGTGGTAGATACAAATTTAAATCCTCATGAGGCTGAAGAGACCTCTTGCTTCCTGGCCACCGCCGCTCCAAAAGCAGAGAAGCCGTATCCAGTGTTCCTGGGAAACCCTTGCCAGCCCCCCACGAGGAGACCAGGACCTGTGTTCACACTGTCACAGAGCGGCCGAGGTGGGAAGGGACCTTTGGACACCTCTAGTCCAGCCCTCTGCTCAAGCAGGGGCAGTGAAAGCAGGTTGCTCAGGGCCACATCCAGTAAAATTTTGAATTTTCCTTGGACGGACACTTTGTGGCCTCTCTGTGCCATTGCTTCAGGATTTGATCACCCTCACAGTTTTTTTTTTTTTTTTTTAAAAAAAAAAAAAAAAAAAAACCTTATGTTTAAATGAGATTTCTTGTGTTGCAGCATGTGTCCTATTCTTCACTGTCCTGTCACTAAATTCCACTCAGAAGATATGCTGGGACAATCTGTCAAGAAATCTTGTTTAAATGCCCATTTGTCCCCAGAATGCTCTAATCTAGTTAGAATATTTTAGCTGTATCTTAGCTGATAACAATTTCTTCCATGGTTTCTTAAACACAAAGATGACACAGCAGTTTGGGGGCCTCGGGCTGTAGATCTTAATCAGGAAAATCCCCCACCAATTTGGTTGTGTTAAGACTGCAAGATCATACCTTAATTACCATCGATTTCTTCACAGTAGCTAATGGAGGGGTGGGGGTGTGCACAGGGATACACATGACATCGTTCTGCTTATGGGGCAAGATCCAAACCCACGTCTTTTGGGGGCAGCGACCGGGATGGAGAGCCCAGCCTAACAGAGCCAAACCTAACAGATTTGCCAACAAATATCATAATAAAAAAAAGGGCAAAATCTTAGTAATAACTGGTTGAAAATGCTGCTTATTTTCAGTGCTGTCTCCTTGCAAAGCTTCTCTTTCAATGCAAGCTTAATACAATTTTTCCCCACAAAACAAACTCAATGTCTGGAAAATAGGGAACCTCCTCATATCACTTTATTGCTTAAACCAGACCTTCTGGAGACAGTTTTTACTTTGCAAAGGAAACAATGTTATGAGAGACAAACAAGACTAAGATCAATGTTTTATTAAGAATAGACTCTCCTGTTACCAGCTGCAGATTATCTTCAATCATGGCCTTTTTGTCTAAATTACAGTTTTCATCTGAAGAGTGTTTTTGGATAGAAAAAGGGATTTGTTCTCAATGCCTAGAATTCCCATCAGGGGTACCAACAATATAGCAGGAGCTGTCAGGAAAGCATGTGTTCTTGTATTGAAGTTATTATCCTGACCAGAGCTCACATACGCAGCACAGTACTTACACTTGCAGCTATCTTTATTTCCATATAGATACATTCTGTAGCAAAAGCTCCTTGCAGCAGAACAAGGCTATGTCCTTGTAGCCACTGCAGTAGCACTGAAAAACTTTAAGAACAGATATAAAGGATTTAATTATTCTTACTTAGGTTGCATATTTGCTTATTTCTCTCTGGAGAAAGCAAAATACTGTCTAAATAGTTGTTTGCAAACTAATCTATTAGCTAAATTTCTAGGTAGAAATTAATGTTTCCACAAATTTATAGTAAAATGGTTGCATCCAAATTAAACCTTGAATATCTCTGAAACAAAGCAGCATGTTTAAGTCTCCTGTACCTGAAAGAATTGCAAAAACTGAATTATGTCCTGTGCAATAGGGCAAGACGTTAGGGCAGCCTTGTCACCCGGAAGCCATTTTGAGAGAGACATTACACCAAAAAACTAGGTGAACTGCAGAATGCAAACCCAAAGAATATTCACATATTGATTTACTTGACTGTGATCTGGATGCATTTTATAAGATGTTGCACCTAAACTGCTCACACGATTGCCAATATGAAGCTGCTGGCGTTTCGAGCCTGGGCACGTGAACAACATGCACGGAAATCCCACCCCTGCCACATGCTTTGCTTGAAGGGGCCAGCTGAGGAACTGCTCACAGGTGAATTCAGTTCATTTCGGGCTCTACAAGAAGTTCATCGCCCTGGAGGAGAGAACATTTCATTTTGTGTGTTGTACCATTGCAAAAGCCCCAAAGAAATGGATAAGGTACAAATAAGGAAGATCGAAGGAACTACGAGGCTTAGGGATGACTGGTTTGAATGGGTTAGCATCATCCTGCTAAATAGACCAGCCCACATGCAACCCTTGATTTGAACTTAGAAATGCTGAAACATCACCTCAAATTTTAGAAACATAATTTTAAAAGCCGGGTTGAAAATTCTGTCAGAGCATGTGCGTTGCATGCATAACTTCAGTTTCTCTGCAAAAGCAACACATGCTCCAAAAGCTTCCGACTGACGTGTTCTCTCTGCCTAATTATCTCTTGAACTTAGAAAAAATTAGAGCTCCCAACGGCACACTCCTAAATTCCATTCTCCTCTACACATTATATTTGTGCAGATTAACATAAAAGAAAGTTAACAGTTCCTTAAGCTACAAAGCTTCGATTAAGGTCATGCAGGTATTTATATTCTTACCACTCTTAAGTCCTTGATATAATAAGGATGGAATAAGGGAACGACATCAAATAATATGGCTGCATAGTGAAAAAACACATTATCAAACTCCTACTAGTGACAGTGTGGAGAGTGAATAATAGGATGGTTTAAATTTTTGCTGTGGAAGCTTTGAAGAGACAGCACGAGAAGGACAGGGGAGGACAATGAAAGGGATCTGAAGGCACAGCACATCCCGCCTCTCCGAGCGCCCATTAGGGCCCACGAGCCCTGGGGAATTGCTTCACCTGCTTCACCGCCTCACGCTGCAATAGCAGAAGGAGAGCCAAGAAAATGAGGAAATGAAGTGTCATTTACATTTGTATTGTAGTAAATAACATACCTCAAAGAGTTCCTGAATTCAGGCTATCATTGTACCTTGAGTAGTGATCAGATGAATAAACAGTTCCTTCTGGTTTCTCATGGATTTAAGATATCTCCAGCCAGAACTGCAGAGGATATGAGGCGTTCGCTGTGTGTGCTGAGAGGGTGTTTCTAGTTCTTAGTTATATTCTTTAAGAATTTCTTTTCCTTCCTTTCATACCACCCCTCCATTTTTTTCTCCTCCCTTATACAGGTGCAAAACCAAACATTTTTCATCCTTCCTTCATGGTACCACCTCATTTTGTTACATTTGGGAAAAGATGCAGCTGACAGGCCAAGAGTTTAACTTCATTCCACAGCACAAAGATGGGGACAGAATGTTAATTTATGGCAAATCACAACATGGTGTCCCAAAAACTGAGGAAGATGCAAAGCGGAGCCATCTGGCATACTCTCCTTCCTCCCTCTGAATCTGTCACATTTTGAGATCAGCCTGTGTTTTCCATCAAAAATTGGGAATCCATAGCCCATGGGCTGGGAATATTGACAGAGTAGGTGGAGCAGGGGGGCAGAAAGCCCAAATCCTTCCTCAGTAGTTTATTCGGTGTTCATTTACTTCCAATCTGCTGTTTCTATTTCAGCTAGCACTGGGAGAGTAGCAAAACAGTCCCATGGCCATGACCAGAGATGCCAGGGTGCCCAGGAGGCAGGCGAGCGGCAGGAATTCCTGGGAATCCTTCATCTCCATAAGGTCATGACATCAATTCCCTCAATCTATTGCAGGAGCCAATTCCTTTGGGAAAAACATGTCCTTTTACCCCAATCTGGAAGCGGCACCTTCTTTGACATTTGGCTCCATATTACTGCGTTTGAGCAAACAAGCATTTGCAGACACACCAAGAAGAACAAGAGCAAAAATTCAGCTCTTGATGAAAAGGGAATTTTCTGTGTGCATATGTGATTGCGCGGGCTGTGTTTGCGCAGGGTTCAGGGACAAGGACACGTACCCATGACAACGGGACACGCGCCGCTCGGGAGCCTGCTTGGAGATGGGTCAGTTGGATCTGCCACGCGAGGGATGACTGCAGCGCCTCCACCTGCGACGTGGAAGAAAGCCTTGCCCTCTCCTACACACTTCATCCCCATCTAAGTACCTTCCCATTTGTCCTATAAATAAATAACAGCTTTACTTGGAATATGCAGTTCTCAGGTAAGCAAGAAAAGGTTGTTTTCTTACCAAGAAGGAAAAACATATTGGGTGTAGTAATGAAAAAAAGAGGCAACATCTGTACAGCCCAGTAGGTCTCAGGAAAGGAAATAAAACACAAAAGTGTTACATAGAGGGGGGTCAAGTTTACTTGGTTTACTGTTCATGTTCTATCTGTTCATCTCTCTTATCAAGGTAAAATTTTTGCAGCATTGGAAATAAAAGTTGCTCAATTGCCAACGCAAAACTTCTCTGCATTCATTATCCTGACCTAATTATTTCAATCTGTTCAGCAGCCATTTTCATCCATAAGAGAGGACTGCAATGGAGCGTTAGCCTGCAATAAAAAAAAAAAGCCTCAGCATAGTTATGCCTTTTTTTTCTTTTCCAATATACACAATAATCACAAGAAGTTTTGTGTTACTTTGCCTAGATCTGAGGATACAATACATGGAAGCATGTACTACGTGTACTTGTTCACGAGTTGTTCATGAAGGGTTCAATTTGTATCTTAGCTCCCTACCTGTTCCACAAAAGGACTATGATTTTTTTACAAGCCATAAACTTTCTCTCGTCAGAGACACCGTCTCAACATAAAAGAACAAAACACATCTTTTAAATACTGTGAAAGCATCATCCCTTGCAAAAGGGCACAAAAATGCCACATAATGCAGGATCTGTTTAGTCTCCTTTGCTCTTACTGAATAATACCTAATTCTTTCAACATTTCCACTGAATATTTCTATTTATTTGATCAAGGCAATATTTATTGCAACATATTCATGGTAATTTTCAGACAACTGACTCAGTCATATTTATGCTGCAAGTCCTTCTTTCTTTACTAAGCCATTTATCCAAGCTTTTCATTAAAGGAGAGAGAATCTATAATGGATTCAATGTGTAATGCAAAGATTAGCTTTTATAATAGACTTATTTCTGCCCAAGTCATCAAATACTGCATGTCTAAGTTCTGAGAAAGCCAAGTAAAAAGAGGAGCTGTCTCTGAAGATGACACCGAGGGTGCAGGGTAGCAGAGATCTCTGCGTTTGCTCAGACTGGCACGTTGCAGCCTCCTGCCAGACCGGAGCGCTTTGGGCGTGAGGCAGGGAGCGCCCATGGGAGCTGCTCCTGTCCTCCCCGCGCCGGCATGGAAGGCCTGCGGAGCTCCCTGCCCGGCTTCCGCAGCAGTGGGACTGTTACAGCAACAGCACAGTATTCCAGAAGGAAAGCTGTACTAATTGCTGATGCTGCTGGGACAGCCCAGGTCCTACGCAAGCCTGGGGCATGCAACAGCCACCGGGAAACACCTGAGGTACCCGAGGCTTATAGATCCTGCTGTTCAGGACCGTGCCCTATTTCTTTTCTTATCTCCAGCCTTTCCCCCAATCCCTTCTCCCTATCAGACATCCTAGCTCCCTTTCGACTTCTATCCCCAGATATTCCTTCCCAAATTCCTCTCCATGCCCCCAGCCCTGTTTCCAAGGCTCCCTCTTCTCTTTGTTGATCTCGCACCCTTCTTTATGCTTCTCCAAGGCACAAGAGGTAACATACATGTTCTTCCAATATTCTTCCAGCACCTAAATTAGCAACTAGACAAAACCCTCCAGTTCCCTCGGCAAAGCTGCCGCTGAAGTTAACAGTGAAGGAGTCAATGAGTGATACTGCCTAATTTGGCCTTAAATGCTGTGTATATTAAAATGGAAAGCAAAGAGAAGCTGCCAGTTGGCATTCCAGCATTTGAGTACAAAATCAAGAATCAAAGTCGTTTCTCAAACTAGAGCAGACACGAACTCTTCTGAATAGGGCAGAACATACCAACAAAACATAGAAATGAGCTCTGAGTAGCTATTTCTATTAATAATGAGCCATCAATCCCTCTGGACAAGATTTTTTTTTACTTCTCAGGGATATTTACAGGCTAATAACTAAATCAAATTGAATAACAAGATGATGAAGAAATGGGAATTTTCGAGGCCTCAGCTACAGTAAGGGGAAGCAAATAGGAAGATAGTCACAGAAAGTATTTTTCAGCAAACAATTTGCTATGAAGGATCTGCCAAGGGCATAAGGTAAATCAAACACTTCAGGAGTACAACCAACAGTGACATGCAGCTATTTGGCTGTCTAGCAATACATAGACAAAATGAACAAACAAATGCATGAATCTGAGCAACTTAATTTGGCCTATGTAACTGCAAGGCCCAGGCAGGCTCTGGCGAGCCACACTAACATTAATAAAGCATAACTCTCTAACGTACTGCTGCAGAGGGCCAAAAATTGCTTTATTCATATTTAAGAAATAATTGATCTGACAAGTTGCATGATTTACTTGGAATAAGACATATAATGATTTGCTTTCTTATTTCCTCTCTTTATTTGCTGTTTATAGAGATGCATAAATGACTAGTGAATATATTCATTGAATATTTCATTGGATTGATTTTTCAAATATGTTTATATACATCTTTTTTTTTTTTTTTTTTTTTTTTTTCCCTTTTTTATTCATGTTGTCCCACCACACTGAGAATAATAGCCAGCCAGGGACACAGGAATCGAGCCCCGGGGATCCCTCTGAGTTACAAGCAGCAGCAGCAAGTGCCGCTTTGCAAAAAGCTAGGAGAGGGTTGGTGGCCCTCCAGCGACAACCTTGGTTACATCCAGCATTCCAGCCGCCCCTTCCTACCCTAAAAATACCGGGATCTCCACAGTACGGGGAGCGCGAGCGAGGCAGGCGCTGCGCGGCCTCGCGGGACGCTGCCCATCCGGCGGCAGCACCGGCCTCCTCGGCGCCCGCTGCGCACACGGGCTGGGGGCTTTTCCAGGGCCTACGTGGCAGAGGTTGTGATGATGCTGGATCGAATCTGCAAGCGTGAATCAAAGCCCTGAGTCACCGCTCCCACGCATAGACCTTATTAAGGTAAAGAAATCGGAGAGGGAGAACAAGTGATAAAACACACTCCAAATGCCCTAGCTCCTGCTGAGCCAGAGGCACAGATTAACTTGCCAAGACTTGCAGGGAGAATAGCATAAGCGTAATAAGCAATCCGACTTTCAGGGTTTGATACTGCTTAATCATAATGAAATATGTTGGGCCTGTATGCCACGTATGCCCCAACCAGAGGTTCTTTACACTTTTGCAGGTTGCCTACTCATCTTTCTTCCTAAAACAAATAATCTCTCAGTCTCATTGCAAGCCACCAGTGACACTTAATATTCTGATCACTCTGTGCGACTCCACCTGGTATACAGTGTTTTAAATCCAGGCACTGTTATGGCTGTGCATTTTCACTAGCTTCGCACAATAGTGCTATTCAGTAAGAAGTATATCTAAATTCTGATCCTCAACTGATGAGGTTTATATAGGTATTTTGCTTTAGACTTTTACGCATCTTGAAACCACATCTGTCAAAACATGTTAACTAAACAATGGGATACTTAAACACCCTCTGCAATATCAAGAAGCCTTTTTTCCTCCCATTTCACTGGTTACAAACCTTTTTGATCTTAAACAGTGACAAAGGATCATTGAAAAAGTCCCCACTGTCTGGTAATGTCTAGAAAACCACATTTATCCTAGACAGTTTATCAATGTGTCATTTAGCTCAAGCAGATTATAAAGAGGGACGAAACATAGCAGCTCCACGGGGACTTTCAGAATTGCTGCCCACGGCCCCCCCTTTGCTGATGTTGCCTCTGCCCCCTCAACCCTTCCAGAAGGAGCCCGTGCAGATTTCTCTCCTGCAGCCTTGTGCTCCACATCACCCACTGGATGAAGCCCTGACCCAGGACTAAAAGGAACATTGACAAAATAGAGAGTTTCCTGTTATCCTAGAGCCTCTCCTTACATGTAACTTTGCTCATTTACCATCGTCCCGCTCTGCTGGTTTCAGGTATTGCCCATACTTCCCCATTAGCCACTCCAGCAAAGAGCAGAGTTTTGGAGCATATAACTCCTTTGAGTGATTTATAAAACTATCTAACTCGTTTCCTTTCTAGCGTATCTTGTGCAATCTACGTGTCCTTTTATCACAACATGTTATCTGCCCCTTTTTTTTGCTGTAGCTGTTTATCAGAGAGTCACAATAAAATCTATTCCTCCAATATCACTGATGCTTAAATCTCCCCAGTCAGGACCGGGACATGGCCACGGGCAGTGTTCTCTGTGATGCCCACGAGGCTCCTGCACCACAACCTCCCGCTCTGCTCGGGATCACCTTGTGACCACCTTGCATTCCTTGTGACAAGAAACATCTCCAATTTGTTCTGTCCTGACACAGCACCAAGCGTGAGACGACCCTCAGCCAGGCCTAGTGCGCCCCAGAGATCAGGCAGTGCAGCTAAAATACAGCCAGCGCCAGCTGTCCCCACACACTTGGGCTTGCAGAGATGGCATCCCGCTCGTTACCTTAGTGCTTCTAATGCCAGCAACTTACTCCAATATTTTGTGGTCTGACAGGATTCACAAGGCTTCAGTGACACATTGTGCAGGGCCCTCCGGAGACGGGCTCAGGTTTGATATCCTCTAGCTGATGGTTGAGGTTATTTCCGATCAAACACAGCACTGCCATCAGCAGCAGTGTTAATGCTTGGTTTTAGATCCAGTGTGCTCGTTAACATCAGGTTTGAAGAGGGTATGAACAGCCAAACCATGCCAAAACAACTGGTGTTTAAAAAACAACCAAAAGGATAAGAGGAGCCGCCTCTTGGGAAGATGCATGTGCACACACATTTACACACACACACACACACACACACACACCCGCACACCCGGGGGAGGAGGGACAGCCCAAGGCGTCCTCCAGGCAGCATCGCTTCATGGTGCCCATGTCCCTGCAGACCCTTATTCCATGAAATATTAAAAGGTTTAAACAACTAAAATCCATCTAGCAACAGGTTTCCATTAAGGGGTCTCCCGAAGCTCTCGCAAGGCAGAGGTGCTGGCTCCACTGTGCCCAGCGACACAGACAGGCCCAAGCAGAGCACCCGCCTGAGACACCCCACGGCTGCCCCGGCCGGCACACATGGGAGCCGATTCGGGCTGCCTGCAGGGCGGCCCTGGCAGCGCCACGAGCCGAGAGCACGGAGACCGGCGCACACAGCTGGGTATCCTGGAACAAAACTCCCTCCTATCAGTGCTGCATTTATGATGTGAGGACAGAGGTTTTATTTCAAGCTCTGATTTATTTATTAGCTCCTACTGGTTTCCATCAGAGTGATCTAGTCTTGACCTTTCTAATCTCATCTTCACACAGGAGTTAGATATTTATCTAATTATTAGATATTCAGTTCTCATTTACAAGTTTGAGGTGCACAAAAAAAAAATCTTAGAATAGGTAATGAATGAGAGGTTTCATAAAGAAAATGAGGCAGAGGATTTATATGTAAAAAAATACAAGAAATGTTCAGGGAGGAAAACACAGGGTGAAAATAATAGTGCTTCATTAGCAGTAAAGGGTTGATTAGCCGCTTTACTAGACTGGGTTAGAATGTCAAAGAAAGGAGTTGGGCACAACTTTGAGAGAGCGAGGACTGGGAGCCCCGATGGGGCCTGGGGGGCGAGGCCGAAGGAGAAGCAGCGGCTCCGTGATCCCCGCAGCGCGGAGGCCGCGACGCCCCGGGCAGCGAGAGCCGCCGCGCGGCTGCAGCGCTCCAGCACTACGGTGCCCGCACAAAGCGGGCAGCACAGTTTCTTCTTTTCAAGAAATCAAATTCAATTGGAAGCAGCCTTGGCAGAAGCCACTTTATATAAAGTAACACAATTCTCCCGTATACCACAATGAATGGGTGGGCCAGAGGACTTTCACCATCTGCAGTTTCCTCCCAGCTGCCGCCCTTTGGCTCTGCCGCATTTGTCAGCAGGAGATGGGGAAGCAGTAGAAGGGCTGTGCACAACGGCAAGGACAGCCTGCAGTGTTTACCAGTTGCCTCCTGCCTCCTAAACGGTCAGACGAAGGCCCCAGTCGCCTAGTTATCCTGCCTGGACCGCGCATGGTTCCCCTCGGGGGCCGCAGGGCGCCGGAGCGAGGCGCAGCGCCCGCGCTGAGAGCACGCAGCTTCCCGCGCCGCAGCCTCACCCCGTGCTCCTTGTGCCCGCGAGGGCACAGTAAAACACACCTCAGACTAAGAAAACCACCAGCCCGAAGCAGCTAATGGAGCCACCTCGATACCATCCGGAGCACGCGTGTCAAACTTGTCGCCTTTTCAGTTTTTAGCCGACTCCATGCGAGGCCCAGGAGACTCCTCTCTTCCCTGAGGGGGCAGAGCCCCTCTGGGCACCGGCCAAGTCCCCAAGCTCAGGATATTCCTCCCTCTTTGCCTCTAGCAAGCCTGCAGGATGGGGTTTTACAGAGTAGCCATTTGTCTATCAAGACAATTATTGACAAATAGCAAAGCAGGCAGAGAAATCTGAAAACACGGTACCAAGTAGGAAGCTCTGTAAGGACAGAGCTGTGGGAGGAAAGCCAGGGAGAGCCAGTGTGTACCGCCGCTCCGCGGGGCGACTGCTGCTAGCAACCCACTTCAAGGCACCTTTCATGCAATAATCTTTGTTAAAAGGTCAAGTCCAGGTAGAAGACTAATGAATAAGACCTATGATGAAAGTAGCTATCAACATCTACATTAGGGGGAGGCAACACACACAGACTCAAGGGTTTCTGATTACTGCAACCATTCAAATAGTTGAGATACATAGTCTGTAGCTCATTAGACTGGGCCAATCGGACACCCTGCGAGAGCCCACGGAGGAGCCGGGAGAGCTGGCGAATGACGACACCTGCATCTAGCAGGGGGGCTGCAGAGCTGGGGAATAAAAGGGCAGCGAGGAGCTCTGGAACAAATCAGTGATTTGCAAGCCCGTGGAAGATCTGAAGGAGATGAACAGCAGCACAGGTGAATTTGTCAAGTAAAACTAATGTCAAAGCAATATAATTTAATTTTGCAACACAGTAACAGACCTTGTGGATGAGGGACAACAGCAAATGTCATACTCATCCAGTAAGTCTCTCACACTGTTTCACATGGTATTTTTATATAAGCCGTGGTATTTTATATAAGCTATATTCATCTACATGATGTAGATGAAACTACTGTGGGTGGATGCAAGAAAGATAGAATGACTAAAACCAGGAAGGTGTTATTGATTGGTTACTGTCAGAATGGAAGGATGTGCAAAACAAAAGGTATTCCTCAGGGAACACCTTCGTCCTGAGCCAGTTTTGTTCAATGCCATAGCAGTGACCTGGCAGAGAGAATAGAGGATTCTCAGTACATTTGCAAATGACCCCAAGCCAGAAGGGACTGCAAATGTGTGGGAGGATTGGATCAGAATTGCAAATGGTCCTGACAAGCTGGAGAACTCGCACAAACAATAGGATGCATTTCAATTAGAGCATGCAAAAATAATCAACTGCACAAATACAGGATGGAGAAAAATTGATTAGTTGAAAGTTCTTTAGAAAAGGATCTAGGAATTATGTTAAATTACAGCTGTATGTGAATCAAGAATGCCACAGTTCTGACAGAGACAAACACGCATGCATAAACAAGGGAGACCCTGATGTCGTACAGGGCAAACTTTCCGTTCTTCTCACTACCAGGAGGGCTTTTGCCAGGGAAACTACATGCAGTTCTGGGCACTACCCTTCAGGTCAGACCTTGACTAATTGGGGAGAGGTCAAAATCTGCACAACAGACCTACACGCAAACAGCAAATGAATATATTTGTATATCCTGAAGTTCTTTTGCAAAGGCAGAAGGAGCACTCCCACATCTAGTGGGTGCTTTATGCCACATAGAGAGTTGGAAACCAATTCAACCTGTGCTCACCCAGCTACTTCAGACTCAATCAGATGATGAGAAAGGCTTAGCCAGAATCTGTGTACAGCTATCAGGACGCGTTAACCGCTATAGTCCAAGGCATGCCAGTCAATCCCAGGAAAAAAAATAATGAAAAACATATCCTGTTTTAAGGATAAAACCTGCCATGATTTGTATGCTTAAGTTGATTGCAATATTATCACAGAGGTCATTACATTGAATATTCATGGACTGCCTTGGGCAAGGGCTTAAACTGGTCTCACAGAACTCTCTCAACACCCAGCAATATAATTTTATCTGTTCTTCATCAAATTTTAGGATTAAACAGCTTGTTCAATTGCACTTAAAATGCCCCCTCGCTGGTGACCTTGCCAGTTCAACCTCACCTCCTATGGCCAAGCTTTCTTTGGGATTGCTGCTCAGCCCAAAGCTGTTCTGTTATCTGTACAGAGCTGGCTTAAAGCTGCTGAAGACAGCGTCTTAAAAAAGCAGGCAGAGACAGGGAGCCCCAAGCTGGAGCTGTCCCCAACCATAGACACCCGACTGCAACAAGTCAAACTCATCACGTGCAAAAGCCCTGCAATTTGGGATTTGGGACCATTTTGCCTTGTGGTGCTTACAGCCATGATGATAATATCCACTCTGAGAAACTCCCACATCTTATAGGAATGTGCAGTACAGTGCTATTAATGAATTAGCAGTAGGAGAAAAATTACTCATTTGGAAGAGGCTTCTGGAGAAATATCAAGCTGCAGGAAACTCGCCTGATTTGTCTCTTGGCAGGTTCTGTTGCTAGTTTTAAATTGGCACTGCAAGGGTTATCTGCTGATTCTCTACAGGGACCAGCTGAGTGAGGCTGAACACACCTGTAATTGCATGCTAAGGCTACACGGACCTCAGTTTTCTGCCTTAGAACACGATAGGTTTATTTTTAGGTTTTTGAATCTGGTTGGATTCAACTACAGCATTGTTATGTTAAACCCACAAAGGTCAAAATTAGAAAAAATTACTATGGCACCCCTTATGAACTGAAAGGTGTTTTACAGAGCATTATTGGTAACAATTTGTACTGATCCTTTACCCTTTCCAAATTCTCCACACAAGAGAATATCTTGACACTGGTATCATATCATGCAAACACTGGCTAGGAAGAACTCCAACTTGCAGAGTGATTTTAAAACTAATTTTTAGCATGATCTTCATCCCTCCCATGTCAATTTATTGGTGATTGGAAAAGGATAATTGGATTCTTTGTGTTTGCCTTATTTTGAGTGTAGTAACAGGGAATCATTTGTGTGTGCATTTATGGAGTTTATGCTGGCAGATTAGGGTGGTTTAAGAACTATATTGAGAATTAAGGGAGTTTTAAAAGTATTACAGTTTCTATATTGTGAGTAATATATAACAAACAGAAGAAAATTAAAAACTATAGTAAGATCTTGTAGAAGTCTGAGAAGATCTCAAGTCTAACATTAATAATTTACCCAACACGTTTATCAGTGCATCCAAGAGCAATCTGGAAGTCAACGTTAACAAAAACACTCACCCCAAGTAATCTGCGTCTCAATCACTGTCAAAACCTCTAAGGCAGATCAGAGCTTCCAGTCAGCTCTAGTTAGGAGCATTTTGGAGACAGAGCCAGAGTTTGCTTCCTCCCAGTGCACAACCTGCATGTGCCCTCAGCATGGCTTTGTGCTTCCAACTTTGCTTTTTCACCTGTCACCTTCCCAGACCTGGTTCCTTGGGCGCTGCAGTCCTTCATGATCCTCCTCCAGAGCTTGTTATTCATTAGTATAATTCTGAGTGGTCTTCAGAGGCCACTGAGAGACCTACCCAGTACACAATAACCTGAAAACCAACTCGACACGTAGGTGGATTCAGCAGTGTCTCCATTAGTGAGTAATTCACTTCGATCCGAGTGGATCAGGGGATCAAAGCAGCAGCTGCTGAGACTCCTCACATCTCCATTAGACGTGGATCACGGATTTAATTTGGATTAGATTTAGCTTGATCAGCTAGAACAAATCTGCCCACTGCTCAGGGGCACAAAGCTTTCCGAAGAGAAAAACCACGTTTGCTCCAACACAACTTTGTGGCCCTGCAGCTCCCAACACCCTCTCAAACACAGGGCCCAGGAGCTGGGGCTGCCTCCCCGCAGAACACGCTGCTGCTCCAAAATGAACTGCCTTAGAAAAGTCCTCTCCTCCACTTCCCAAACCCTTGGGAAGTTTCTTAAAACAGCTTGCTCAGAGGGGAAAATCTGGTCCATGCCTTTTTTTTTAAACCTCCTTTCTCAATGTTTTTGTAATTCCTGGAATAATATACAGTGAGTGCTGAAAACTGCCTATGTTCTAAGGGAACTGGGTTCATTTTGGAAAGAAAGCTGTCAATGTGTTGAAAATTGGGGTATAATATAAACCTAACAGTTCCAGTTATGAAGCGCCTTAATTATGCACTGCTGCTCTACATTACATAGGTTTAATTCACATTTGAAATGCATTCAGCTTCCAGCACAAACATTAGATTCAATTACCATATGATTTTTTTTTTTTTTAAAAAACAGTAACATTGCCAAGCAGCAAAAATTTACCTGAGCTATTTCAGCTGGTTTTGATTAATGCAATAGTGCATTTGTTTCCCTCCTCTATGCGCTAGAAACTTAGAAAACTTCCTCTTGGTTACCAAGTTGATATCTGAAGAGGCAAAGAGCCAGAATTTTATGTAGAAAACTACCCTGCCTTATAATCTCAAGATATTAAGGAGCAAATTTCCAGTGCAGTGAGTTACCCACCCAACTGCAGTTATTATGTGCTAAAACTCCCTGTGCACGGAGCAGAAAATTTGCCCCTAAGCATTTTTTGATTTTTTTTTTTTCCATCCTGCAAACCGACAGAATACTAAACAGATTTTTAGGAAATTGCACTCAGTGGTGAAAATTCACCATCTGATCTCCAAATACAATTTTAAGCCTGAAATATCCTGGCCAGATAGAGTCATCTAATTACAACTGGGTATGAGTTTCCTGGCTAAAGATGTTTTGCCAGAAAGCATCAATTAATCAGCTTCTCCCACTTTCCCATTTGTGCTATTTCACTGAAAAAAACCCACCATTTCATAGCCCCAAACCTGCCCGGAGAGCCCCGTGGTTCGGAGAAGCACAAACTCCAATACTTTGGACATGGGAGAGCAGCTCCCCAAACAACAAAACCCTGGATTGTGTGGGAAACCCAAACTCAAGCCTTTTCTGCCAGGCTGCCTGATGCTCCAGGTGTCTCCAGCACACTCAAACCACTTGGAAAAGATTTGCCTCCATCCAAATCAGAACAATTTGGAGTCTTAGAAAGTATTGTGAGATTAGAAAACTGTCTCCAGGTGCTTAATATTCTTGCACAAACAACAGGCTCAATCACAGAACTCCTGGGTAAATTGCTAACTCCTGTGAGGTTACTGGAAGTCTCTGGGAGCTTCGGCTGAATGAAGAGGGTAGCCTTGGACTACGGCAAGTTATTCAAGGATAATCTAATAAATAAGGATTTGTCATTTCTTCAAAAATGTGAGAACGGCTACCTGCCAATCTCCTCCCTGCTCACAGCACTATCAGTAGCCAAGTCTCTTGACTAGAGTTTGGACAATAAATCACAAACTGATGCCCATGGTTGAAATTCATTAAGAGACACATGTCTGTGTTGCCGCTTCTAGATGAATGAGATTTCCCTTCTGCAAACAGAGCTGATAAAAATTCCCTTTGCAAATATCAAGATCACATGAAAAATTCTCACCCAATTTTCTTTTATGAATGTGCTGGGGATTTTTTTGAGGAATATTTGAGGGGAGGATTAAGAATGAGAAACACCAGAAAGGTTTGTTTCTCCTGAAAAAGCCAGTCAAGAGTGTTGCATGAGAGGTGAAAGTATCTGAATTTTCTCCAGTGGTGGAGACAATGGAAACATTTATGTTTGGAGTTTTAGGCTGTTACAAGAAGTCAAAAGTTTCTTCAAAAAATAAAAAATGAAGTGCCAAATCAGGCCACCAGTTCCCAGAGGATCGAAGAGAGCAGGCCTCATTTCATCTGTCTCAAACCATGCTCAGCAAATTATACGCATCAGACAGAAAACTACAAAGAAATATTGATCTGCTTCTTTAAGACATATTGAAATTCTGAATTTAACAGGAGCATAGGCTGGACACCGGAGGTGTTCACACAGCAGGTCCGTTACACACGTGGGTTGTGGAACCTTCCTCTCAATGCCCCAAATATACATGCAAACACACCTCAATCCCGTTAGAGTTTATAGCCAGGGCTGCCCAAACAGCCTGTCAATTAGTGTTCGGCTTGGCAGGTTTTTATAATTTCTATAAGGAGAGAGACTGTGGCCCTGTCTTGTGCACAGAAACCAAATGAAAGTCACAGCAGCCCCAGGCAGGGCTGCACCGCCCCCGCCACGTCCTCCTAACGCTCCCGAAACCCCCAGGCTCACGGGAGTCTCACAAGAGGAAAAATCTAAATAAATGAATCTTAATTTTAAGTGTTGCTGAAGTAATTATTAGATGATGCAGAGACAAGCGAGCGCAGCTTCTCACACTTATACCTACACGAGTTAAATGCAGACCCCGAGCCAAAGATGTGCCCTCAAGTGCTCCAGATTTAACAGGGTTCAGAACGAGAATCACCTCCCAGCCGAGGTCGGCTTCCCTTTCTGCCACACTAGTTCTGCCCCTCTAAGCATCTAAATACAGAGGGTCCCAAACTGGGATTGCAGATTGCTCATTTTTAAGGAGACATAACAGCACATTTCTCACATTCAGAGGAAAAGGGAAGGGTAAAATAAATCGTCAGCATCCGACCCCTTCAGAGCTTGTTGTAGCAGTTGTGGGGCCGCCCGTGATCTCACACAACCCCTCAACTGCTACACCAAGCTCTGAAGGAGCCGTTCCTGATGGAAATGGTGGCGTTTCCACTCAAAACAAGACCCATGGAAGCAGGAAGGGTTAGCGGAGGGCAGAGCGGCTCGCAAAGCTCAGAGGTTAGCGCGACCTGCAAGGCGCCGATCTGAGGGCATCACCAAGCGAACTGCCGAGACTCCGAGGATGGATTACAGAATGCAGGAGGAAGGGGGCCCCTTGAGCACAGCCCAGCCTTCTTCAGCTCTCCCGTGCCGGGAAGCAAAATAAGCACCCCGTACCTCTCTTGGCAAGCGTCCTTTCCGGGCTCTCCGTGCGGCTGGCGACACTGGAGTGGCCGCTCCGGAGACGGGCTCTGCTGTTCGCCACAGAGCAGGCCCCGCGCGGGCGGCACACGCGGCCCTGCCAGCAGGCCCTGGGTGCCTATTAAAAACCTACCGCCCTCAGAGACACTGCGTGGCAAACTGGAGAAGGCCAGAGCCCTGTCGTCACCCACGCCGAGCGCTGCCTGGGGACACGATTCCCCGGCTCGCTCACGGGAGAGCCCAGGGGAGCCCCGAGGGCGCCGCGGCCAGGCCAGCGGCCCCGTGTCCCACAGTGCCCGCGCGCTCCTTCCCGACGGGGACCCTCCATCGCCAGGCGCGCGGCAGCGCCCACGCGCGCCTCCCCGCGAGCCTGAAGCCGCCGTCTGCGGAAATGATGTATTATTAGTGCTGCATCTGAAATAACCTGGTAATTGCTTAATGTTTTATATTTACATGAGCTGTGCATTATGTTTGCTCCCGGAGAGGGAGGGAGAGCCGAGCTGGTGCGGCGGCTGCATTAAACCTGCAGGAAGCAATAAAGAGCTATAAATGGTAATCCGTCAATAGCATCCGCTCCTGCGAGGGCTCGAGTCGGGAGGAGAGGAGCGTCCTCGGCTCCCAGCAGACCTAAACCAACCCAAATTGGATGTAGCACCGAGCAGGGCTGAGCCTTTCCAGAAGGATGAGCTATTAAATTTAAACATACATAAAATCTTATTTGAAAGATCACATTCATTATTAATAGAGGGAAAGCTAATCTCTCAGATAAAACAGCGCTGCCCTGGGACTCTGCTGTCAGCACCCAGCACGATCCGGAGCCCCGCGCTTCCTTCGGCTCTCCGGCCCTCGCGTCTTCGCCCTCAGAGCAGCCCAGTTACGCTCCTTTGCAGCCCATATTTGTCTGCGTTGTCTTTTTTTATGAGACTGTACAGCTATTGTGCAAAAATAAGCTCCTCTGCTTGCTATAAAGTAAACAATGATCGGTAGTAATAATTTTCGCCTATTTCTTCTTCCTTTCCATCTCCATAATTGCTTCCTACAATACCATACATCACAGTAATATTCTGTCACAGCAGACTGGATTTATGCTGTGGGAGAAAGGGGCAAGGACCTATTTTATTTCATTTATGTAGTAAGTGAATAATTCTGCACCATTCACCATATTCCCTAACAAACAGGGACCGAAACAGCTACTTGTTGGATCTTCATTTTGATCCCGGAGGTTTTTGGTTGTTCCCGCTCTGAGCCTTTTTTGCTACACTTAAATCTCCGTTGCTGGTAAATGGGAGGGAACAAAGTCACACATAGCAACTCGGGGGCTCGTTTATTTTAAAAGACGAGAATTTCTGCAGATTTTAATAGCAAAACTGCCTACACTGAGAAGTAAAAACCCTAAGCCCTTGTAAGCGAGCAAACATGCATACGTATATGTACACTGCCACGCGAGTGCGAATGCAAAGCGGTGCCGGGAACGGAGCCTCTGCCTCCTTGCTGAGATGGCAGTGACTCCAAATACCACCCATGACCACTAATGAGACAGTCAGTTGTCACCTGAGAGGCGAGTCAAAATCAGTGCAAGGCCCTCGTAACCAGATCCCATCATGGGCCCGCACAAACCACGGTGCCCTCCGGGCACAGCCTTCCACTGGCACCAGCACAAGGCAGCCAGAGCCCTGCACAGCACGTGCCAGAGAGGCAAACACAGGAGTATTTCCTCAAAACACCCATCATGGGCACAGCTGGGGCAGTCTGTCCACCAAAGTGGCAGGGAAGCAGATCGAGCCCTTAGCAGAGATGCTTAAAGCCCCTTCCCAGGCGCCTCTGAACCCCTCTCAGAGCTCCTGCTTGCCCACACGCAGCACTGCAAGGCTCTTCCTGAACAGCCAGAATAACTGCGTTTTGACTGGGGGCCAGTGCAGGGAGAGGGAGGAATGCACACCAAAAAGCTGTGCAACACGATACTATTAAAACAGCTTGGAGGAAAAAACCTTTTCCAGTTGGTCAGTCCAACCTGCAGACCTGAATAGCTTGAAAAGTCTGAATATATTTAATTTATTATTTTCACCATGGAAACGCTCAGCAAAACTGACCTTTTCAGTTTCAATAAAGCTGGATTTTCCTGTAGGTCCCTTGTCAGCCAGTGCAATAATAAGTGGAGGTTCTAAAACCCAGAGTTATTAAAAAAAAAAAAAAAAACAAGTAAAATAGCACCCCATCCCTGGCTCTCCTGGAACAGACCAGACTGAACTCAGACACAAGATGTATACTCTGACTTCAAACATTTAAGAAAACCAAATTCCATTTGCAATTATGCTGATGTAAATCTGGAACATCTGTGAACTTTAGTGCAGTTATTCCTGGCTTCCTGGGCACCACTCACTGCAGGATGGGGCCACTTGATCTCTGCTGATAGACAGCAGCTACTTTCATCTCAGACATTCAATTTATGGGGTATCTTTAGTATTGCTGACTATTGTGGTATACTTATCCTTTCCAATCAGGCTCTTGATTTATCTGTTACTACACAGCAGCACTAATGTACACTCTGTGGTATCAGTGGAAGGGAGATGCTTCTTTCTCTGCTCTCAAAGACGTCACTTCACTCAGATTGATGGAGAGAATGGCAGGATAAGGGAGAGGGGAATGGAGCACGACAGACAGGCAAGGGGGAGTTGGAAAGATTGCTACAAGAACTTCTCTGTTCCAAGTAATTATGTTTTTCAGCAAGAAATTGTGACATGCCTGTCCTTCAGGATATGACCAGTCCTGCTGGCTAGAATAAATGGCGCAAAAAGATGCTTGTTTACATGCATGCTTTGTTAAACGTCCCTCATTTGGCAGCAGTGGAACAAAGAAATTATTCCTCCCTTGTGTTTAACTTTCTCTGGCGGCTGGGCAGCTTTGCTTTGGAAGGTATCCTGAAGCCTGACAAAATTCAAGCATTCACATCTCAGTGCTCTTAGAATTTGTTGGCTTTGATGAATCCCCACCTAAATTTCGCATTTTGCATTTTCAGTAAATATAGCTACGGTCAGAGAAAGCATAAAACACAATTTTTACTAACCTCTCACACTCCAAGTAGATCTCATCGCTAACAATGGCTACAGCCTGTCCCTCTCCCCTCATTATGTGTGATACCAGCTCGAGAGGCTGGATTTTCTCTCACAACGAGTTGCTACCATGCCAGGTGTACCAGGGTCACTTATTCCACATATCAAACAGCAGCTTCTGCTTCCCACTCGGCCCCCACGCACCAGCCTGTGAGAGGGGTGAGATGCTGCCGGCCGAACCCCAAGGGAAGAGCCGGGCTGGGACAGAGCCCTGCTGTTCTGGAGACAACTTTTCTAAAAGGCAAGGAAAAAAAAAAATAAAGACACTTTTCCCATTTCCTGCTGTCTTTTTTGGGAGAGCTTTACAGCAAAATGGCTGAGGCAGTTAGCCTGGAAATAGCTTCCAGTGATACTGTTGCCTGAACACCATTATTATGGTCTCTTCATATTAAATATTATTATTATTTAATATCTGTCCTACAACAGCACCCAGAGCAGCAAATGGGATGGGGGCTCACTTGGTCAAACACTTCCCAGTCTATAGGAGGAGACAGTCCATGTCCCAAAGAGCATCGAAATGGTACAATGCTGTAATGATGCCATGGGGCCTGCAGGGACTTTTTTGGAGAGAAATGGGTTCAAAGAGACCAAAATAAAAGCAAATTTCAATGGAGTTAACTCCAAGTTTTAAGTCACCAAAATGGCTAGTTTTGTGTTCCCAGCAGAAAAACCTTCTCCTCTGCCAGCCTTGTCTGGGCTGAAGAGCAGTCAGTGCCTTCAGCAGAGAATCCATCAGGCTTTGTCAATATAGGGCAAATCACAAAGGCTGGGATTTTAATTATTTATTTTATATCCCCTCAGAATAAAGAATGTTACTGAAAACCCTAAGCCTGTGGAAGAAAGAAGGAAATAAAAGGAGCAAGTGAACAAGTAAAACTCAAGTAGGAAAGAAGATGAGCCTCTCTGTTAGCCCTGAGTTAGAACTCTTTGTTTTAGAACAGAACCACCAATATAAGGTTTATTTACTTGAATTCTAGACCTTTGATCCCAGCATTGCATTAGCTATAGGCAGTACAGACAACTGCAGCTGACATTTCCTCTGCCCGTGACATCCAGGTGCCTGTCACCCATGCAGCCAGCCTGGCTGCGGAGTGGGACGCACAGCAGGAAGCGCATTGGGAGACTGCTCATCCTCCTGCAGATTCCACCCGCATCTGGCCCAGCCCCAGGTCAGACAGGGAGACGAGGCACTTCACACACACCGGGAACTCGATTTAATCGCCACAGGTCAGAGCTCAGGCAGGGAACCCAAGGCATGAGGCTGGCGGTTCACACTCTGACAAGGAACACGGGAAACCAAGCCAGAGGTCCATGAAATAGGCATGACGCCCCAGGCCAAGGCTGCGGAAGGGAGAGGAACAGCTGATGCCCCCGTCCCCCCACGGCCGATGCCCCCGTCCCCCAGGGCTGCGCCCGCTCGCGGGGAGCCTTGCACAGCAGCCCCTACTGTGCTCCCGGCACAGCAGGGCTCGTCTTGGGCCAGCGCTTGAGACACACGGGTGGGCACCACCTCAGAGCCACTTGGTGAGCCAAGTGGCCCCAGGAACAGCTTTTTTTCTTCCACGGACCTGTCGCATTGCTGCTGCAGCCCCCCGGCCACGTCGCAAGCAGGATTAAACCCATCCCCTTTCCCCTTACAGGAGGGAAAGGCCATGACTACCCCCTTCTCAAGGCAGCACTACACAGAGCTGAGCCCAAAGGCAAAGTCTTGCAAAAAGCAAAGACTGCCTAGGGCACAAAATAAGCAAGCCCCTTTCTGCACATCATTAAGGCCCATGTTTTAAGAAAGTGACCTTGCTTGCTTAAAACAGCTCATTTCTCATCTCCAGTTCTTCAAACGTGCCCAAGTAAACAAAAATGACTGAAGTAGATAGGATGCTGTAACTAAATGTTGCCTCTTAACAGGTAACAGATGAGACACCAGAACATATTGTGCCATGGCATATAGTCTAAACCATGCTTTCCAGTGTTTCTGCTTCACTTCCATGGTTTCTGCTTACCGTCTGTCATGAAGGAGTTGAACATAGCTGGATTTTTCCTCTGGGTTCTTCATTATTTATCTAGTTTCTTGGCTCTGCTTCTTAGGAAACATCCTCAGCCACTTCTAAGTTCTTATATTCTTACTCCTGTTTTTCTCAGTCCCAGTATTCACATAGGAATTAAAGCAACCGAGCGCATGATCCCCACCTTCGCTGATTTATTTTGTTTTCAGAGGGATGCAGATCTACATCCAGACAAAGACTCCAGACATTTGTTCTGTGCCACAGGTCCATCACAGTCCAGCCATCCTACATCTCTATAGCCATTAACTCAGCTTGTCCATAATCTAGTCCACAGGCAAATTTACTGTACTGCATTGGGAATGTATATTAAGACAAAAGGTGAAGGTTTATATAATAACAAATATTTCTAGCATAGACAGGGTGACCTGATTTATGTGGGTGAGGAGGAACTCTAGGTGAAGATCCAAGTCCTAGCTCAAACTAACACTGCCAACATCTCCTGGTGAGACATGCAGCCCGAGGAGGACACAGCACCGAACGAGGTCTGGGCACGTGCTTGGCACCACGGCCAGCTCTGCCATGCTCAGCTGCCTTGTCAGGCCTGGGACCAAGGTCCCAGCAGCTCCTCGATTTAAAACCTGCCTCTGAGGGACTCTGTTGACCACAGCAAATCACAGCTTCAACACCTCCCCAGCAGACACTTAACCCACCCAGCTCCTAAACACTGTCTGATGGCCTCAAACCACAAACCACTCCTGGTGAGCACTCAACCACTCTCTTTTTGCCTTGCTAAAACCCACCATATTCTCAACATCACTACAAAAAGCCTGTTTTCATTACCAATCAATGCAGTCATTCCTGCCGAGTGTCCTGCTCCCTCCAAGTGCTGCTGGTGGTCATGAAGCACCCAACTGAGGATGCCAACATCCCTCTGCACCACATGCAAGGGCCTCCATGCCACCACCAGCAGGTATCTGAGACTACCAGATTGTACAGGAAAAATCCAAGACTTGCTCTACCCACCAACATATCTTCCCCCCATACCCACCACCTGCTGACTATTTATTTAATCTCTGTTGCATGGTCCCACCTGCAGCTGGGGTGGGACAACTTATCACACCTGTGGAGCTACCCAGCGAGAGGGAATCAGCGACAGCCCTCAGCCATTAGCCCCCTTCCAAGCCAAGGCAGGCTCGCTGGTCACCGCTGGGTTGTTCGCTGCTCCCCGGGTGCCGTTTCCACATCTCTTACAGCGGGGCTGTCTCGCCCTGGCTGGCGGCTCCGGCTGCTTCCGCTGCCTCCGCTGCTCCAGCACACGCGACCCCCTCATTCCGTATGCCGGGGAAAAGACACTTTGCTTTACAAATTAGGCTATTATCTCAGATTCACTTTCTCTCCTCACTTAATAAAGAGCAAGTTTTTACAGCATGTCAAATAAATAGCCCATAAATACAATCTAGTCACGCTCTTTTCCACAGCGGAGCGGGGGTGGCCGCGGCGGGTCCAGCCTTGCGTTCCTGTCCACCGCAGCCCCGCAAAGGGGCGAGCGGCACCGCCGCACTCAGCGCACAACCCGCACCCGTCACGCGGTCTCACCTGCTCCCCTCATTTCGTATTTTAGTGTTTTCCTCTCCCCGTGCTAAATTCCCAAAGCCAGGAGCCTCCTGTTATCCAAAGAGTTTTAAATAAAGCTAAGGAGAGAGCGAGATGGGCAATAAAGTGTGTTTTCATGGACATCCCGCATGGGCTGCTCTTCCGTGAGGAGCCTCTGCTTGCAGCTGCTGCCCCTTTCTGCCAGGGCTGACACGAGGCCCTGCATTGCCAAATAAGCAATACACACCGCTCTTCCTTGCTTAAGATCAACCCTAAGGTTAAAATGAATATGCTGATTTACTTCCTATTAGAGGCTCCTATTAGTGACTGAGTCCGCCCCTGCTTTCCACCCACATCTTTCCAGGACAGACCTGCTGTTTCCCACTGGTGGGGGAGGCAGAGCACATCAAGGCAACATGTATTCCCACCGTAATCAATACAATATTGCCTGCGAAATAGAAGTGCTTTAATTAAAAGCAATGCCAGAAAAATGAGAGTGATGCCAAAAGATCATTTTTTTCAGTCCTGAAGATGAGCAGAATAAAAATGTAGAAAGCAGTTGTACAGCAGGACTCAGGGGGGAGTAGCTAAAAGGAGATAATACTACAAGTTTATACATGCTACGTATTTTCTTTCTGTTTTATAGTAGATCGTTTCTAAACTGGCTGTCACCCATGCATGAGTTATTACATGAGGCTCAGTAGGCTGTAGATATAGACTGAGACTAAACACACATATACCACACTCATATAGGTTGGCACATAATTCTTTTTTGTGCTGCTAAACGGATGCAGAGGAAGCAACAAAGACATGTCTTTCACACTGAAGTTAAAAGTCAGAAGAGGAGAATCTCCCCACCACTGAAAAGCTAAAGAATACTTTTTATTTATATATGTACATACATATGCCCCTATACTCATAAACTGCAGGACGGAAGGGAGGAGAATAAGACACAGGAAAAAACATTAAGATCCTTGTGCTGCCACTAAAATGCAGTGGTCCTGCTTACATGGAAAGATCCAATCTTTTCCTACAAGCAAATCTCCAAAGATGTAGTCTACATGTATCTCTTGCTTTCTATTTAGATGTACTCTCGGACTACTGAATTATAGATTTAAAATATGCAGAATCAGTGCGTAAAACTGGAGGGAAAAGCAGAAATATGTTTCTCTTGAAGACTCAATTGAATCACTTTGAAAAGACTAATTGAAATTGAGTTTTCTTTTGATAGAAAATCTCCTGTTTGCTAGTTCTTGGGATTACCTAGTTTCTGCTAGGATAAATCATACTCTGTAACAAGATAAACCTCAAGAAGCCCATGGGTTGAAATAAACGTTACCTGTATCCTGACAACAGCAGAAGAGCTGGTGCAACACAGGTTGTCACACTTAATGAAAAAGGGCTGACATATTTTCAGGGAATTTCAACCAGTGATCTATACCTTTGCTTTCTGAAGTGTGAAAAGACAAATAATTGAACTTGTTCAATTGTTTATTAGAAAACAGCTTGACTTGCAAAGTGACCACCTAGTTTAAGGCCCAATTTGGCCTCTCCAATAAATTGGGATGGGAGGGAGAGCAGTTCCTTAAATCCTTGGGTACAGTTTCATATCTAGGATAGGAATTGTTAAAAAAGGATGGATGGAGCAGCATGTCCACTGCACTACTACTGTGTTTTCACCACCAGCATCTGTGGGAGCTGTCCAGTGATTTATTAGGGATTTATTACCTTTATTAACCTTTATTAGGGACCCACGTGAATGAAGTGGATCAGCGGGGCTGCTCGCAGAGGGCTCACGCAAAGGGCCACGCTAGAATGTTGCTTAGGGCTTTACACACCGGCCCTGGGGACCGAGGAGGCACTGGGCGTACCAAGAAGCCAGATCCGGAAAGAACATGAGGGCCCAGTCTGGCCCTGCATGATAGAAAAGTGAATTTCAGCACAGTGTTTTATTAATATGCCTATACCTTAAAAGAGACACTGACCATTTCAGCTTTATATGGAGGATCAGTTACAGAGAGCCAGAGCAAAAATTATGTGCTTCTCTCTTATACCAGAATTTGCTCCTTTTCTGGCACGTGTAAAGAGAAAATGCAGGGCCCAGTGCCCTCAGCCTTTACCCCCGACGCTGCACGCACTTCCGAAGGAGATGTGTTTGTGCGCTGGCTGCTCGGACCCCGACGCAGGGCCCGCAAGGGCAGGTATTCACCACATCCCAACCTGCGCTCCGAGCTACCCAGCCGGCAGCCTCCGAGTGGAAAGTTAACCTGTAAACACAAGCTGCTAGTTTAGTGCAGTCACACCAATGCAGCAGCTTGTGTTCTCTCGCCTTTAATTTCCAGAATGGACAGAATGCTAGAACCAAAACATACAGATTTTCCTCCTCTTCTTCTGCACAACTGCCCGCTCTATTAAATCTTGCTCACAGGTAACTCTTATTCACCTTGTTCCTACAAGAAGAGATGATGATGTTCAGACTAGAGGATGCCAAAACCTAGTTTCAGCCCAATAAAGTGTTATAAGAACTGACAATGCTGTGTGAATTTGAAAGGCTACATGGTTAAGTTCAAGATAAAACTGATATTGTGATTCAGCCCTGAGCTTTTTACCTCCCCTTTTCACAGTGTTTATAGCCATTCCTCCCTCCATCATATAGATAGCTGGTCACAGAGGAGTTCAATGATATCATCTTGCTCATCTAGTCCAGATGGTCAAGAGTGATGAAAGTCCAAGGGTATTCCACAAAGTGACCTTGGAAATGCTTTTGTGATTCAAAATTCAGGAAGGTAGGCCTGACTCTGGCAGCATCACTGCTTTACCTCTAAAGAAAAGGAGGAGCCGACAGTAAAAAGACAGCAGTAACTGCACAGGCAAGACACCCGCTATCGTATTCCACAAGCGTCGATTTAAGAGAAAAATAAGAGATGATTCGCATCACATATGTCAACAGCCAGGATTTTTTGCCTTCTTACCCTTCAGGGTGTACTATCTATAATAGGACTAGATGATGATGCCTGTTCAGAAATGAAACTTTGAGGGAAGAATCAGGGAAAAAAACTACAAGCCAAAAATAGTTTACTCTTTCTTTTTCTTTTTTCTTTTTTTTTTGTTCTAAATTGCTCTGCTAGCTTTCCTTGGAGAAGGTGGTCAAACTAAAACCGCAGGTCTGCGCTGCCCTCACCCAATGTGTGTTAAGATACATAGCATTTCTACCCAAACCGTGGCCAGTTCTGCAAAATCAAAATTAAATCAACAAGGTTTTGCAGCACAAAAGCCACCCTCTCACTTTCTCCGAGTACTATTTGAAATAAAGATGGATCATAATGTGAGTCATTTATCTCTCCTCTCTGATGCATTCGCACGCACGCCTACTGCGGCGGGGGGGCCGAGGAGTGACCTGAATCTCAAGCACCCCTGGGTTTGCAAGCAAAAACCCAACCAGGGAGGATATGCAAGACCAGAACGAAATCTCTGCCTTCCCCTTCGCCCCCTGTTTTTCTCATCTCATTATTTCAGCTAGTGGAAGTGCTGGTGAAACAAGGAATGGTATCATATAGCGAAGCCTTCTATTCTGTAACAGTGTCAGAGTAAGCGGCTCTTATTTCCCTCTATGAATATTCAAGCGAACAGACTAAGTGAAAACCTAGTTGGCTGCAATACTTGTACTTACTTTAATAGTTTATTGAAAAGAGTCCAATAAACACAAAAGAATGACAGAAGGAAGAACAAGAAATATTGGCTCCTTTCGTGGGCTCAGCCCCCCCCCTCTCTGCATGTCCCATGAGCAAAATTGATTCCTTACCTCATACATCGCATTAGAGCAGGTTAGACAAGTAATATAGTCATGAGAAAGCAAAGAAAGAAGCAGCAAAGGGAAAAAGAAGTGGTGGGAGGGGGATCCATGCAGGAACGCTTACCCTAAGCAGGATAAATCCAGCTTCCTATTTTTCCTCAGAGCATGAGGTGGGAGGGAAAGGCTGAGATAAGGGAGGCAGGAGCTAGCCAACCCTGAGGCTGGGAAGTGCCTTCCTTACCACCCCATTTACCTGCCTACCTTGGGGGTGCTCAGCCAGGCACAGACGAATGGTCCGGAACCATCTTTCCGCTTGTCTGAGTCCTCCCACCCGCACACAAATGGCACAAAACCCAGTGGAAGGGTCATGCTGCCGGGGGTGTCCAATTCATCCAAATGAATCCAATTCATCCAAAGCTGGAATAGTGCATATTTCACCCATCACGTCCTAGAGAGAGAGCCCATCCCATAGGCAAAGTCCCCTAGAGCCAGTCCTCCGAAGGCCTTGCGGAACCGCTGGATGTCAGCAGCCCTTCTGGGCTGGACACAACCGGAACAGCGGAACACTCCAGCCCCGGCCCTCACGGCTTCCCACAGGGAGCGTCCGTACATCTTGCTGCAGCGATCCAGCTGGTCCTCAGTTTGGATGATCCGTCGGTTAGGACTAATTCAAAGGCTTCCCAGGCTTCCCTTTCAAAAATACACTATTTCTTCTGGGCCTTTTGACTGTATTTTGTTCAATAACTGATGTCCTTTGTCTCTAGGGGACTATTTGCTGTTGCTAGCTCAGCATCGTCCATATGATCTAACACATGCCCAACGCCTACTTTTGAGCTTTCTGCAGTTTTTCCAGGGGTTTTTATTTTGTTCCCAGTGAAAGGCTCGTGTACCCAACAGTTTCTCCCAGCAATATTGCTCGGTCTGGTAAAGACATTGCCTTTCTTCTCTCCCAGACACTGCACAGGCGGAATCTTTTCTCCTGAGACAAACTGCATGGAATTACTTTATGCGATCTTATTTTTGCCCAATTCCCGGAAGATTCACTGTTTTTCTCAGGGAGCAAGCACAAATCCTGCTGTCTTGCCTTTCCTGCAGTGCTACATACCCTTGTGCTATTCCTTCTTCCGCGAACCCCAGCTGACACCATCCCATTCCCTGCCCTGCCCTGCTCACCTCCATGGCATTGTATAGTGTGATTTTTAGAAATCCATCTTTAAGGGAAAGCTCTGGCCTCAGCAAAGCAAGGTGGGATCCTGGCTGGCTGCTCCGGCCGTAGCGCTCGGCGCCGGGTCGGCTCCTGCCGCACGTCTCTGTGGCCAAGGGCAAGAGGAGCGAGACACGATAAAAAGGAGCTCCTACGTTGTCCTGGTGCCTCAGGATTTCCCTTCAGAGGACTCACAATCTGAGGAAACCGACCAGCTTGCCGACATCAATTTTCTTCCTGAACTTCAACTGTTTTTGCTGCTTCTGCAGGATCCCGAAGCTGGGATGGGTGTTTCCAGTGCTGGGGTTTATTAAGTTCCTGTGGCAGCTATTTCCTGGGCTGCTTTGTCACGGAGTTCTTTGAAGGGACTTTGCAAGTAGCAGAGAGGCTTTGCAGATAGGGATTTCAATTGCAAGCTTTACACTAGCAATGTAATAGGAACATCGGGGAATTAAATAAAATTATATTTTTCCTAGATGTCTGCTTAAAAAGGAAATTCTGGATTTTATGGATGCCCCAGAGACAAACTATTACATTAGATGTCTCGCAGAGTGCTATCTGTTTGAGCACCTCAAATAGCACAGGATCATTCATAAAGAATGGGCAAGAGAGACTGTGTCCCATCAATATTTCAAGCTTAGCTATCAAATCAAGAGAAAATTCATGAGTTCTGCTTCAGCTCAACATTTGAGGATTCGATACTACTGTTTGACAGTTTAGAGTTGATTTTTTTTGGTCTGCATTCTTACTATTTTTAATATTTTATATAATCTTCCAGTTGATGGTTATTGTAATATTTATTAATTTTTTTTTCACTCGGCCGCATGCACCAGTTTTCTCTTTTCTCTTCCAGCAGGGAGAGATTCACACTCATTTGCTATTTGTGGGGTGATGACATAGTGTGAAGAAGCAGTAATGATGACTGACTGATAGAAGACACCATATGTTCTCTTCATTTTTCTCTGTGCTGCTTTCTGAGAGACAAATAAAGACTCAATATAAGATGAACTTGCCTATAACATAGAATAAAAGAGAAACTTGTTGTTTTGCAAATAATAGGCAGGATAGGGGAAACATTTTTTTCTGACAGCATTCAGACAGTCTTTCTATAAACATAAAGCTCCAGCTCACAAAGATGAATAATTTCCAGATTTTTGCACCAGATATTTTTGAATGTGTCTAAGTCCACACAGCATTGCATAAGGTGTCTTTCAGCCTTCCATAGCAAAAACTCTTAAAATATAGGTTGAATTTACTTAGGGCTAAAAAAAGGTTAACAATTTTTTCCTGATTTTAAGTCGAACAGGATCAAATATGGAATTCTAGATTACAACTTGTAGCATGAAACAACCAACAAATCTGATCATAAGCGTATTACTAATAATAACAGAAGCCAACCTCAATACTAACATTACATGCTGGAATATTTCCTTGTACCCTGAGTATATGCATCTGTACAACTAATAATGAAAACAGTTGTACAAATAGAGCAACACAGAAGACTCCCAGAATGGGATATTCCTTCAGTAAATACTGCATTTTCTCAAACATGTTTTAATCTCAAAAGGGTAAGAAACCCCTTTTACTATAAATATCTGAATGAAAATCTTACGCTGTTACAGACTACAAATTTACCAAGTCGTTTCTTTCTTATATAAAGAACATATACATTTTTTATCATTTCTTTTCACTTATTTCATTCTGCCATCTCAAAACGAAGGCATTTGAGTGCTGCTCCTCCTCCCAGCTTTGTGATATCAACTAAACCCGGGCTAGAGCCACAACCGTACACGGATCTGCTCGGGAGCAGCAACCACAGAGCAAACAGATGCAATTAGTAGGAGAGGGGTTTAAGTAAGGATGTGTTTTCCTCCTGCACTGGGAGTAGCTTGGCAAGAGAGATTCAAGGTGAGTGGAATATTTTAGAGGCCCGGTGGAAAGGGAGATAGAGAGACATGGCTGTGAAAACTGAGAATACCATAGGGATGGCCCTTCTTCCTCTTGGGGGCCCCCATTTCTAATTTACTAAGTAATTTACTAATTTCTATTTTACTAAGGAAAATACTTTGTATATGCAGGATAAACTGAAATCCTAATTGCATGAAAATATATGAATGATTTTTACATAAATTATATACTATTTTATGGTAGAAATGAAAGCAAAAGACCTTACAAACTGCTTCATACAGAAATAAATGGCTAAGGACAGTGGGAGTTTATCACTTCTCTTCCCAGCTAGTGGTGCTAACTGCTGAGCCTCCTGCTAGCCATAGCTAAACGAGGGGGATGCTCTTCCTGATGCTGGACAGGGAACTATGCAGCAGTAAAATACAACACTGTGGCACTCATTATAGGGTGTTGCAGAACATAAGCAAGCTTGAAAGCAGTTTGCTTGTGCAAAACTAATGCAGGTCTGCTTTGTGAAGATGGAGAGCCAAAGGATAATTTTCCTACTTTTAAAACAGATTAATGTAGTTGGCGGTTTTGTATGTTTTCCCCCACTCCTTGCAAAGACAGCATTCTGGGATCCCAAAAAAGCCTGTTCAAAGGAGGAGACCGCTGTAACCTTCAGCTGGTTGACAAATCTTTGGAAGTGAGCAGGAGGTTGTTTTCTATCCAGCAGGCTTCTGCCAGCCCAGCTGTGTTGGTCAGGAATGGGAAGAGGTGTGAGCAGTGACCAACTGTGAACAAGAAACGGTTCCCGTTTCTTGGTCAGTATGAGGTATGTGCAAAGTTTAACAATCAAGCTGTGAATATTTTTTTAAAAAAATCGTTTATTTTAAATATTTATTTTCAGCTGTTCAGCTTCATCAAATTTATATGTGTAAAATTATAGGTGTATAATCATACATGTGTATATTCCAATGTATTGCAAATATTCCAAAATATATTCCAAAGTATGCTTGCAAAAATTCTCTATATAATTTGCAAAATAGGGAAAAAATGCCCCAAAGCTCCACATTTAGCCAAAAAATACCATACAGTGGGGAAAACGTCCACATATAGGGTAATATTTGGCATATTGGGGCATTCTGCCCCCCCCCGAACCAAAATTACTGTATTTAGTCATTTTGCCCAAATTTGGCAATCCAGCCTGAAATGATCATATTAGGGCATTTTGCCCACATTTGGGCATCTGAACCAAAAAATCTTTTTGGCCATTTTAACCATATCTGGGCACCCACCCCATAAGTCCATATTTGGTCATTTTAGACATAAATGTGCATTTTTACCATATTTGGTCATTTTGACCAAATTCGCACCCTCAGCAAATTGGCAGAGGACACCAAGCTAGGAGGAAGAGTTGATCTGCCTGAGGGTAGGAAGGCTCTGCAGAGGGATCTGCACGGGCTGGATCGACGGGCTGCGCCCAAGTGCAAGAGGTTCCACCAGGCCGAGTGGCGGCTCCTGCACGTGGGTCACGACAAGCCCACGCGGCGCTGCAGGCCGGGGGCAGAGTCGCTGCAGAGCTGCATGCGCGGCAGAGAAGGAGCTGGGGGTGCTGGTCGACAGCCGGCTCAACATGGGCTCTGTGCCCAGGTGGCCAAGGAGGCCAATGGCCTCCTGGCTCCTGTCAGGAACAGCGTAGCCAGCAGGACCAGGGAAGGGGTGGTCCCCCTGTACTCGGCGCTGGTGAGGCCGCACCTCGAGTCCTGTGCTCAGGTTTGGGCCCAGAACTACGAGAAAGACATTGAGGTGCTGGAGTGTGTTCAAAGAAGGGCAACGAAGCTGGGGAAGGGGCTGGAGCACAGCCCTTACGAGGGGCGGCTGAGGGAGCTGGAGGCGGCTCAGGGGAGACCTTATCGCCCTCTACAACTACCTGAAAGGAGGTTGTAGTGAGGAGGGGGGCAGGCTCTGCTCCAGAATAACTAGCGACAGGACAAGAGGAAATGGCCTCAAGCTGCATCAGGGGAGGTTCAGGTTAGACATCAGGAAGAATTTCTGCACAGAAAGAGTAGTCAAGCATTGGGACAGGCTGCCCAGGGCAGTGGTGGAGTCACCGTCCCTGGCAGTGTTCAAGAGATGTCTAGATGAGGCGCTTTGGGACATGGATTAGCAGATGTGATGTTGAGGGGCTTAAGGTTGGGCTTAAGGTTGGGCTTGATGATCTCAAAGGTCTTTTCCAACCATAATGATGCTATGATTCTATGAAATAGAGGGGATCCATGTTGTCTTCTGTTCCATTAGATATGGAGGGGAAAAATCAGCTCTCCCAAATAAAGTAATAAGCACTGGAAAGCTGTGCATAAAGATGTCTTATATTCATATTTTTGCAAATAACGGAGACAAAAATGAAGAAATTATAAGTGGGGACAAAGAACATGTTTCAGCCTGTTCCTGGCACTGGGAATCTTAAGTTCGCTTTACTCTCAAAGTCACTCATTAAAGACATTTTTTCCTCAACTACATTATTTATTTTTGCCATTCAAACTCGTGCATCCTGTGTTGCAAACATCACAAGCCACAACTGTGATTTTCTTGTAACAAACCTTTCTTACTGTCTTTGAACTCCAAGTGGCATGAATGCATCTTCCCCAAGCAAACCTCCTACCTGCGCTTCATTTTCCTGGTACAACAAAATGACACAAAGCCCGACCTCGGAGCTCTCAGCCAAGAAAATATCCCATTCATCAGTGGAGATCTAGCCTGCTTAAAGACTATGGGATTGGGTCTTTAATCAATATTTTAATAAATAGCACCTACTTAGTGGGAATAATTGATTGCTAGGGAGCAGACGAAGCATAATGCATTTCTGCTCATCCAGACGGAGAGCAGAAGCCAGAGTCTATCTGTCCGTGCCATCGGAGGTGCTCGGAGCTTGGCTGCGCCTCGACGCTCACAGTTTGTCACTGGGATGGGAAGGGCGGCGCTGCCGCCGGTGGCGCAGGCCACGTGCGGGTTTATTTCCACATCCTGGGTTCCCCTTTAGGAGGCTGTTGATGGCCCCGCACAAGTGTGTGGGAAAAGCCTCGATGAGTGAGGATGGAAAAGCAGCAGCAGAGCATGCAAGGGCCACCCCGCGGCAGTTACCTGCTCCGTGCTCCACCGCTGCTCCCGCTTCCGCTCGCTGCTCACGGTCGGTGTCGCTTTGAGTCCCTTCCAATTACTCCTGCCAGTCCCCCTTGGGGCCTATGTTCACAATCCTGTGCTTTCGTGGGCCACTGATCTCCACAATCGGCCTGAAAATATATATATTTTCAATACTGTTAAATTGCAGGCTGGAGGAAGACTCAACTGGCAGGAAGCATAAATCTACAATGAACAATATAAGAAAGATGTGAGATATAAGATACATAAGAAAATCCTCGCTGCTCTATTCTCCTCCTCTTCCCCT
>VZSV01000008.1:7668375-7679694 GCA_013398735.1 Nothocercus julius | reverse complement strand
GCCCTGGCACCGCTGCCCTGCGGAGGGGGGTGCGCAGAGCCGCGCGGCGCTCGCATGCCGATCCCCCGCTGGGGCCGGGGAAGGAGCTCGGCACAACACGGCGCTCGGGCACCTCGGGGCTGCGGCTCGGGGGGTCGCTGGGCTGGTTTCTCTCTTTTTTAGAGCTTTCTGAGGGGCTGGGCAAGCCCCATCAAGTTGCACCATTAGGGAGCATGCTGGCCGGCACAGCCTCGTGCTGGGTGCGGGTGGGCGCCCTTACTGGAGTCATGGGTGCACCCTGGTGCCCTTTTTATGTGGAAGATTACCCTGCCACGCTTGTATTTTACTGTGAGATTTAAAAGTTGCAGCTCTTCGGAGCACAGGCTGCATATACAGTGTAGGTGAGGGAGGGCGGATGCTAACCTCATGGTCTGCTAAGTGAGAATCAGAGATGTAGCTGCTAAATCCATCCTCTGTGTTAACGATGCTCCTCATTTGATGAAAAAGCTCTTGCTGGTTCAGGCCGAGATTTCAGTCTGCCGGACAACTGCGTCTCCCCCCCAGTGCCCGCCGCAGCCCTGGGGTTTCCTCTGTGCCAGGACTAGGCCCAGGAGCTCGGGGCTGGGCCGAGTTCTCGGCTCTGCTCCGGCCTTCCCGAGCCCCCCATCCAACTGGTGCCGAAGCCGCTCCCAGGTGAGCGCAGAGCAGCCGCGGCGCCCGGCTCTGCTGCTGGGCAGCGCCAGGTAGAAACAGGAGTCAGTGCAAAGCGCCCGCGCGGGTCCCGCAGCTCTGCGAGACGGCGGCTGCTGGAAGCGCCGCCCCGGCCCGGGTCTGAGCAGGGTCCTTGGGCAGCAAGCACAGGGGAAACAAGGACCCCCCCCCAGTGTGGACCACAGCAGAGATGACTAATAAACATCCTCATCGGTGAGCTACGAGAATCGGACTGAACAAAAGGGGTGTAAACAGTAACCCGGCGTCCCCCTCCCTCCCCACCGCCTTTGTTTATCTGGCGTCAAGGAAATTTTCTGAGCATTAGTTTCAAGTGCCAAAAATTTAGCAAGTGTCATAACATAAGGTCAAGACTTAATTATTTATATGGAGACATCAATCAACGCCTGTAGATGATTTATTTATAGATCACCAGGGCTGTAAAATGAAACTGTGAATTCTGATTTTCTTCTCCTAGTTACTGGAGGGGAACACGAGAGGTCTGCGCTGCTGCCGACTGACCTTTGCAAGCTGGGGAAGTTGCTACACGGGCCCCGTGTGGAGGAGGGTTTTGCTACGCCTCTTAAATCTTGTAACCAGAATGTCACTGGGGAAATTTCATGCATATTTGCTACATCTCAGTAATGAACATTTACTGATTATGGATTATCAGGAGAATTTAGCTTTTTAAATATTATTCAAATTTCTATGTTTATGTAAGCTAATAAGACTGAGGAGATTCAGTTACTACTCTTTGCCTTATGGTATTTGAAAAGTATGTCCATGGGCTCAGCAGAGCATGCTCAGAATCACTTGTGAAATACTAAAATTGAATTTTTCTGTCTGGGAAAAAAAAAATCTGTACTCAGTGTAGTGCTCACAATTAATGCCAAAAACCAATTTGCTAACATGCTCTTTACGTTTCTGCTGATCCCAAGCAGGTGGGCACAGCTAAAGCTCTTGCTGCTCCGCTTCGCCTGCTGCGGGGGCAGCGCGTGGCTGCAGCTCGCAGGGTGGCCAAGCTCCCGTGCCCAACGCGCGGAGCCCGCGCGGGTGCCGGGGCCACCGCTCGGGTGTTAGTCCAGCCCTCGGAGCTGTTTGCAGGAGCTTTGCCAGTCCTGCTCCTGCTCCCAGCGGGAGGGAAGCACAGGATGTGCCCTTGGCACCCGCCCAACCCGTGGAGGGGCAACTGCACACAGGGATTCTTGGAGAAATAGAGAAATTCTGAGATTTCTCTCTTTACCATGTTACTAGAAATGGTGCTGCTGCTCTTAGCTACGTGATTGCGGTTCAGACTGGGGCACAATTAACTTAACTGAGAGTCAATGAAGTGGGTTAAGAAAAAGCAGCATACAGGCAGAGGGAGGTGGAAGGCAGTGGGTAGCACTGCGAGGGAAGGGTGCGTTTTGCTTCACCTACCGCCACCTCCCAAAGCTCCGTGTCCCACTGGACCGGGCTCGGAGCCCCCGGCCTCGCGGCAGCGTCCATCACGGCTGTAGTGCCACGCCAAGTAGCGCTGCTCCCACTGATCCCAAAGCGCGGCCGTTTATCATTGTGTTTCCCTGACAGAAATCCTCGGATAAAATTTCACTGGCTTGGTAAGAGAGGGGAGATTACGGCAAAGAGGATGGATGACCTGGCCACTTCTTCAAAAAACAATTAACACATTAAGGGTCTGCACAAATTCTTTTTCCCCCACATTAACTAATCGATAAGAAAAATCTAAATTTAGGAGCCAAGTCTGTTCCAAGACGTTGGTTAAGCATCCTCTGGATCTTGCCCAGAGTATGTGGAGAAGGAGAGATCAGTGCTTCTCGCGAGCGAGCTCTGTCAGCTGCTTGTGTGTTTTTATAGTATATTGGGCACAGCCCTAGCATTTAGTATTGCCAGCAATGTTAAATATAAAGAGTAACAGATGAATATATGGTGCAACAAGGCGACAGCGAGGCAGGTGGGAAGCGACTGCCAAAATATCCCAGCAAGAGAGACGCAGCGGGTGGCGAGTGCAACGTCCTACACACCGTGGTTTAGCCAGCGCCCAGGCAGGAGCTTCGCCCGGCCGGGCCAGGCCAAGCCCAGAGGACGCTTCACCTGGAAGCGGAAGGCTGGAAGTCTCGCAAATCCTGGCGGCAGCGGCGTCTCGGCCGCTTCCCCCAGAGCAGGAACGAGGCGCTGGTGGGAGTGCGAGGAGGGAAGGCAGCAGCGGCGGCTCCTCCACCAGCAGCACGTCCCGTGTTTCTCCCTCCGCGCAGACGGTGCTTAAGTGGGGCACGCGGCAAACGGCGGGCGAGGGCGGCACGTGTCACTGCTTAGTCACCGCAAGAACGGCGAGTTCCGCGGCTCAGAGCGGGCTGCTGCGGCAGCAGAGCGGCACGGCGCCGTGAGGGGCGCTCCGGCCCTGGCCGTGCCAGCCCGGCGGGCGCACGTGGAGCCATCGTCCCCGCGGCGGGAGCTCCCGGCCCGCGGAGCTGGTGCGGAACCCGGCCGCACACTGAGGAGGCAGCCCGGGATGGGCTCCGTGGCCAGGGAATGCCAGTGGGAGAAACAAGCCTGGACAGAATTGGCCCTTCTCAGGGCTGGAAGTGCCCTTGGTCTCCTGGTAGGGAAATAGAAGGGTTCATCAAACACTCAAAAAAATAAAAGAGGAAAAAAAAGGAAGCAGCCCATTTTCTCTGGCATTGATTTTAAAACTTGGCACATTTAAGAAACCTTTCAGTAACATTTTGTGGATCGATGCTAATTTGATGCATCGGAGCTCAGCGCGGTGCCAGCTCCCCGTCCAGGTGGTGTTAACCAGGCGCTTGGCACTTGCCGGCGTGTGGTTACAGCCCGCGGCGCGTTAAGCGCACGGCGACGTCCCACAGCTCCCGGGAAGCGGCGCCCAGCACCCGCGGGCTCCGTGCCGGGGGCACGAGGAGCCGCGTCACGTCCTGCCGGGCCCAGCTGCTCCGGCACCAACCACGGGCACCAAGTGGCCACATCCAGGAGACGCTCGTTGAGACCACGCTGGTTTAGCCCGCGCGATCCCTTCCATGAGCTTTCTGAGCGCCGCTCTGATGGCAGCCCCCACGTCCCCTCGCGTGCCGGAGCTGAGCCCGCCTTGCTCTGCTCCTCAGCAGCTGTTGCCAAAGCTGCCAAGATCCTGGCGTTTGAATCTGGGTCCTTTTAACTCAACAAATACCTGCCCAGGAACAGCTCTAGAGCCGCTGCTGCCTCGTTCTGCTCAGTGCGACCCTCAAACACAAGGACATGACCTTGTGCGTCCGCAGCCCCCGTGCTGCCTAGACAGGGCAGTTAAATGTCTGACGTCGGGCACCCTATTTAAGTATTTGATGTAATATGTCTTCAATTCTACATCCTGAAGGAGGGATACTGCTTAAAAAAAGTACATATATTTACATTCCTTAAAAGAATCCATTACATAATTATTTACTATACTTTAACAGTTCTTTTTGCATGACCAGTCTCCTTAAAGTATATATTTTTCAGCTGGTCTCAGCTGAAAAAGTAAAAAAAACTGCAGAGATCTAAAGTACACATGGGAAATTAGATGAGGGCACCAGGAAGAAATAAGGGTAATGCTGCTATTTCATTTGGGGCAGGGGGAAACCAAAGGCATCAGTTTCTGAAACTTTCAACATATATATATTTAGGGTAAGATTATGAAATGAGAGAAATTATAAGCGTAGCATCGCAGCCGATCAGCCACACGAGTCCGAGGGCGCCGGTGGGGAGGACGCTGCCACTGCCCCGTGTGCCGCAGTTCCCATCACAGCCCTTTCCTGCGCTGCAGCAAGGAGCCCAGTCCCTAGATCCTGCGCTCCTCAGACTCAGGATTTCTCAGCGAGAGACGTGCTAATCCCGCGCTGATCTGCAGTGATTGAAACGGGTTCATTTGGAGGTTATCGAAGTGCGGTCTGTGCAACAGAGCAGGGCAGGGAATTATCCCACCCTCGTGTCTCCCCGCACGCAGCTCGGCCCATCCAGCAGCCACCAGCTCGAGGGAAGCTCACTCCCTGCCACCTCCCAGATGTTTTACAAATGCTTGCGTGCTTTTTCTCCCCCGACTTTCTCCAAAAGTATCCTTTGCCACACTTGCATCCAAAACAAACCAACCAAACCCCACAAAGCCGCAGCAGGAAATGCATTAATTCTCCGGGCTCTCTTCCCAAGAGCGGCGTGGCTCCGCCACGCCACACTGCGGACGCACCTTCACAGCCCTGCTGCCCCTGCTCACCGAGTGCTGCCAACGGTGCAGTGAGGATCTGCTACAATAGGACCTGCTATAATTTCCTACCAAAATACTTCACATCTATTTATTAGCTCTGGATAGAAGATCAACCTGAGGAAGCTGCTGTGTTGCCTTCATCCAGCAGGTGCCAAAGCAGCAGGGTGGCAGCCGGCCCGGCCCTTAGTGCCTCAGCAGAGGGAGAGGGGATTTGCTCTCAGGCTGCCCCTTTCCCACAGAGACCAGCAATAATATTGTTGCACAGCCTTAAACACGGATCTCAGTGATGCAACAGTTACACGCAGAATTCTTACCTTTATAGTAAAGAAAAGTTACGCTGATTTTTCTTTTTTTTCTTCTTCCCCTTTTTTTTTTTTTTTTTCTCTCTAATTTTCATCATCTTAAGTCTAAAGCAACCTTCCCATCCTTAAAATAACTAACTCACCCTTTGTCCCCTCTTAGGAAGCACACGTGTGTTTTTGGCACTTTGGCTTAGCAGTGCCCGTGTTGTTCAGTACCCGCTGCGGCTGCCGGGGGAGCCGCGTGTCCCTGTGCATGGGGCTGGGGCCCACGCGGCAGCTGCTGCCGGGGAGCACCCAGCTCACGGGAAGCTCTTCTGATCCTACACTTTGTATATGAGGTCTCCGGCACTGATGGCAGTCTGTAAATACTAGCTGCGGATAATAAATCACCACATTTACCTGAACTGTATCTTTAACTATGTTGCTATTAACCTTCCTCGCAGCGTTTTTATTGCCGAGTATGAGAATCTGCTTGTTGTTCAACCTTTGGTTCATACTGGGAGATCTGTGAGCTTAGGTTCATGTCGGGAGTTTATCTGAAGTCTCTGTTATATCACCAGCATGCTGCTAGCACAGAAATTCATCTGGTTTTCATAAATATTTGATGGGACTCTATCATCATCCTCATCATCCTTTTGGGTTGGTGGAAGAGGCTTCTCCCCTCCCCGACAGGCGATTGCAATCGGTGCCCCAGTTGTCATGGAAAGTCGGCTGGTGATATTTCAATCAGAGCGGCCTTATAACAAATCCCATTCAAATTCTTCTGAAAGGAGAGCAGGTTTCATCCTGCTGCTTGGGAATGACATGCTAAACGCAGCTTCCCCTGGGCCTGGCCGCAGGCCAGTGCTTTGTAATTTATAGCTCTCCTTCCCCGCTCTGCCTGCGCCCTCGGCACTGGGCGCATCTCCGGAGCACATGGATCCTGGGGGCCGTGGCTGCCCACGCGGGGCCTTCCCTCCTTTCCTGAGGAAGGAAAAAATAACTGCACGTGTTCCGAAGCAGCAGGGGCGATCAGCCAGCTCGGAAACACGACACGCGCTTGCAGGAGGGGTTTAAACTGTACCAGCCAAGGGCCCTTCCTGGGGAGAGCGCCGCAAACCCGCCGTAATCGGAGACCTCCAGTCAGCTGTCCTGCCTGATGCGTCTAGATTGGAAAAATAACTCAAAAGATTATGTTAATGTGCAATTTTTTTAAAAGGCCTAAATTATGGTTTAACATTATTGCTGTTCTTATTTATAGTCTCTGGCTGCAGCTGTCTGAGATACTTTGCTGAGAAATGTGCACGTCCGTGGCCGCAGGAGCTGACAACCTAGATTGTAACATATGACATATTTTTATCAGAAAAATTGTGTAATTGAGAGAAGTTATTGCCCCTTGAAGATTACATTCATTATAGATTGCAACAGAGATATGTCTTTAGAATGACTATAGTTCCCTGCAGTTAAATAGCTATTCAGAAACGGGATCACTTGAGCTTACGCGTGCGCCTGCCCACTGTTTGTGAACATCAACGTTACTGAATGGAAGAAACTTTGGGGAGGGGGCAGCACAGCCGTCTCCCTTTCTTCTTCCTTTACTCACTCCCAGATTTTCAAGGACATACCTTCTGGAAATATTTATCTCTTCCTATCTATCTGGATTCCTTAAGATGAGGAATGATGGGGAATACTTTTACGAAGAAAAAAGGGTGACTTAAAATTATTATTAAAGTTTAAAATTTATTTTTACCATTAATTGTCAGGAAAATGTATAGATGTAGTCTTAAAACCAGAAAACAACAAAACCCATCATTTCTGGTATTCACAGTATTGTTTCTGATATTCTTAGTGCTTGGCATTACAGTAAATGGGTCTCCTAATACAATCCAGTGGCACCATGACTTTACATAGACCTCGTCTGAAAAATATTCCTGCGGTATCTATTTCAAGGACCTCAGAGATTCATTACATTAATTAGTTCTTTGTAAACAACTATGAAACCAAGAAACTCCCTCTGCAAGAAGCTGGTCACTAAGATACTACTAACAAAACGTTCAAGTGCCTGGATCCCTCGTGGAAGCAGCGATGCTCAGCTGCAGCATACCAGCAGAGATGCAAGGGCTTTTTACTTTTGTGGTGACAATACTAAAGTTATCAAAACTACATAAAACTGCTTTAGATACTTTGTGTTAATACCATACTGCTTTCTCCTTCCCTAGCAGGAAAGCCCAGACGCACAGTGCACTGAGCACTACACAGCACTACCTGGAGCACTGCCCAGGTGACCAACAGGCACTTCCCCACCCCGCTCGGCCTCTCCTCCTTCTGATCAAGCCTCTCCTCCTTTTTCCGATGTTATCCAGTCTAGCTAGTTGTCCAAAGCTGGCAGTGATCCTACCTAAGGCATTTTGCTGTCTCTCTCCCCCTGCCTCCAGCTGTTTTTGGGTCAGGGTTTCTCCCCACCCCCACCCCAATATCCCCCCTCCATTTCTTCTTTCTTAGCTTCAGGCCATTGCTCCCTGGCCTACAATTTTCTGAGACTCTGAGTAATTCCCTGCCTTCATTTCTGTTGTTACCTTGAAAGTATTTATAGACTGTGATCATGTTCCCCTTGAGCCCTCTCTTTCACTAGGCGCTATGAATTTAGCTTTCTCAGCCTCTTCACACGTTATGGTCTCTAATCCACGGAGCGTTGCCTCCTTTGTTTTCATCTTGTTTGGAAGGCTGGTAACCAGAGATGTGCAGCAGAACGGCTTTGCCTGGCTATTATTTTTTATAAATTTACATGCAGCTCCCCCAAATCTATATTTTCTTACCCAGAAGGTCTATATTGGTTCATAACAGTTTACAAAATGTGTGTCTCCTCTCCAAATTTAATTTTGCAAATGAAAATATACGGAATAACTTCCCGCTTTGTTGCTAAGGCATAGACAGAAGTAAGGCTAAAGGAGGCAGCAGAAGTAAAGTCTATTTTTGCTACAAAACTTGCTTCAAATTAGGTGTTGCCTTCTCCATGTTTCAGCTCCTTGCTTGGGGGAAGGAACCAGGATCATAGCCATTCCCAGTGCAAAGACCTTCCCCTACCATTTTGGAGTGTAAAATTGGCAACTGTCCTTCATCATCACAGTGTTCCATGGTTTCCTCAGGCTTTACAGCTAACCAAAAGACTGAAATTCCGTCCTGGGAAATACTAAGGGTTTGGAATTCCAATTTAAGACCAGAAGTCTTCATTTTAAAGCTTTCAGCAACATGCAAGATTTGGATGGTGTCTTCCAGAAGGCACTACCATCTATAAGCTCAATTCTTTAAGAACCTGAAAAGGCCGTATCACATCATGGAAAAGGGGAGCACAGCCGGGAGCGAGACCTTCGTATTGGTTAAGAATTGCAGTTCTCAGGGGGCAACTGAAAGGGTGAGAACAAGGGAGGAATTTGAACCTGAACATGGAGAATTAGACCGTAATAATGGTTGTAACAAACCAACAAAACAAAAACCAGAAAGAACAAAAACAAGAAAACACCCTTTTCACTGTAGCCATTTCTTTTGTGGCTGAGGCCGGGATTAGATTTCTGCACAGCTCCCCTTCATGTTGATGCCCAAGCAGAACTTGACACTAATGATGTCCCTTGCAAGAGAGAATAATCTGTCAAAGTAACCAACACTTTAACAACTTTCCCTTTGTACATCACTCTGCACCAGCCCCGTTTCCCCTCGCTGTGTTGTTCGAAACCCTCACAGGGCCATTTCCTAGAGAACTGACCTATCTGAATAATTAGTTTTTCTGTTCAGAGGGTGAACCAAAGTTAGCAGGGGAAAGAACTGCTTCAGGTGTCAAGCGACAAGCGTTTCATTTTTATCACTGAAACAGAAAGCTTCACTATGAAGAATAATTTCATATCAAAAGATCTTTTTTTCTTCAAAGCAAAATGGAACATTTGCTTTTTTTAGCTCAGAGAATTTTGTAGATTTAGTCACTTGCCACCCTGATTTTTGTAAAAGCCAGTTTTGCACACAGAAACTTTGTACATGAAGAAATTCTGCAAGCTTTAAAACAGAATAACAAGAAATTATAGTCTCCTGCCCCTCAGAGAATCACTGTTTTTAATGGACACTGAAATACCCCATGGAAATAGTCTACTGCTTCTGCCTTTTAGTTAATTATTAAATTCAAAATGTTTGAAATATGCATCCTAAGATGACTTTAATTTTCTCAGCAGAGACATTGACAGCTCCTGGATGATACAGCACTGAACTGTCCTCTTTAATGACATTTTCTTTTTAATAATCATTGATCCACACAAATCTGTCACTTCCTAAACAGGAACTCATCTCTCCCCTTGCCTGGGAGATCTCTGTCAAGGGCTTAGCGCAGCACAGACTAACTCCAGCTGTGGAAGTTTGCCATGAGGTCACATGATACACTGGAGATGATTTGGATCCTAATTTTTTGTGGCTGTTCTAAATAGAGCAGTGTACCAAAATACCACTGCTTTTGTTCCTGGGTGCTGACAGCATTCAGAAAAGGAAAGGTAAAATCCTGTGAGGAAATACAAACAAAATAATTTATAAAGTCTGTGCCTAAGAACAGGAACCTTTTGTCTCTCTTTACACCCTTTAGAGGCCTAACTGTCACCTAATTTTCTCTAGTTATTACTAAGATGATTTCCCAGATCAATCCAGTCGTGGGTCCGATGGGCACGTGAAGCTCTCTCTCATCCTTCCCTGGAGATGGGGGCATCTTAGCCTGGACAAATGAACCCCGAGAGGCTGCCTGTCCCCGCTCACCCTGATCAGAAACGTGGCCAAACCGAGGACGTCTGTGCCACGAGCAGAGTGTTTCACCTGTCTCCACAGCCTGCACCTTTGATGAGCCAACGCAGAGCAAAGCCTTCCTTCTTTCCACCACCCTGGCTCTTGTCCTAGAGTCACCTCTGATGTTAGGAAAACAAACACCTGCTGGAAATCAAGTCATAACCTGTGCTGCAAGAGCACAGAGTAAGTCATGAAGAAGTGCTTGACACTGCAGTGATGTCTCAGGGGGCCTGGTGCTAACAAGCAACTTTATCTTCCAGCTGCTGAACAGAGGCTTGTGGGACACAGTCCTGCTCCCCTCCTCCTCCTCTCTGCCCTTGTTCACCACTGCGGGAGGTACTGCAGTGTGACTTCTTCACTGGCTACCCAAGGGAAGAAAAGGGCTGCTGATGCTTTTCTGCACCTCCTCTGCATTAGGGGAGGACACCCCTTAAGGATCCAACACTGCTGGATTTATTCCATATCCCAGTGATTCCCAGCCTTCTTCATGGATTCCCAACCCCTAGGAAAGCCCTGTTCAGGCACACAGTTGTTGCCTCCTTTTCCTTCCATCTCACAGAGCAGAGAAGTGTTGGATTCTTAACCCTGCCCAGTCCCCCTTCTTCAGCTAGCAGTCTCTATCCTGATCTCATTCTCCTCCTCTGCACAGACCAGCATCCAGGCATCTTTAGGTCAGGTCGTAATTTTGGACAAGATGTTGTCTGTAAAGACAACAAATACAAAAAAAGATGTTCTGCAAATAAGGGATAAACAAGGTAACCCAAGAGATTTTCTTTGTCATGGCTATCTATGTTTCCATTAAGGAATAAACCCCTAGACAAGCAGAAAGGTTTAATGCTTTGACAGTAGTGATAGATCCTACCTAAGCGCCTATCTTAGTTCATCTCATCATTGCCTTACGAGAACAGTGCATCTTCTGTGCCCAGACTGCATCTGTAGATACCGCATATTTCCCAATAAGGACATCCGGGATTGCAAAGATGCTCCACTTAGATGGTGAAAATCTTTGAATTTGGAAGCAGATTTTGGTTTTCTTTCCCTATCTTCAACAGTGGCAGACATATTTCACTTCAGATGAGTTCCTTACACCTGTGTACAGCCCACAGAGCTCCCATGACGCGCAGCACAGAAAGGAATTTCAGGAAGGGAGCCAGGGGACCGCAGATGGAGAGCTGCTCCCCAAGCTCTGCTGTCAGGGCAGGGACCTCCCAGCTCCACCTGCCACTTCACCTTGGGAACAGTTACACCACTGCCTGCATCTTACCAACAGCAAGCTACCGGCCCTCAGCATGGCCAGCTGGCTTCTTCAGG
>VZSV01000008.1:7597014-7668100 GCA_013398735.1 Nothocercus julius | reverse complement strand
TTTTTTTTTTTCCTTCTTTCTATGAAGTAAAACCCTGGAATACCATAGGGAGAACAGTTTTCTTCTGCTGTTAACCCTTCAGTACTATTAGGAAATTCTTTGACATTATTTTCCCTTTTTCTTTCCCTTTTTTGATTTCTCAGGGCAGAAGAAGCCCAACCTAAACCCCACAGCAGCCATTGAGCGTCTCTGCCTGACAACAGATCGTGCTGTCGGTCTAATTTAAAGTTTCACTGATAGTTCCTTATTATTTTTGTGCTGTCCTAAAAGGTTTTAATTCTTATTTTGTGTATTCATAGAGTTGGTGAAGTGAAGGGACTGTCAGTCTCCATTGCCATATTAAGAGGAAATAGGAGAGTGCTGGCTGCTATTACCATGCAAGCTAGACTGTCTGAACAGTGTCTTTTAGCCAGATGTAAATCCACAATTATAGATGACCATGGAAAGGGGAACTGCAATCACTGCTCATTTTGATTTATTGTCACAGCACTTCTCATACAAATATACAGCCCAGAATAGAAAATTTAGGGGTTAAAAGGTAAATTTTCTGTCACTTATGCAGCAAACATTTCCTGAAGCACCATTAGCATTAGAAGTCAGAAGAGCGTCTCTCAGCAAGAGCTGCCCACAAAAGGAGGAGGAGAGAGTGCCAGGCTGATGCACAGTAGAGGAATAAAAAACCTGCTGCATGGCGTAACCGTGAAGCCCCGTATAATTTCTGCAAATTGGGATGTACAGCATGTGTAGTTATGTTCATCTAACATAAATAGTTCCCAGTGCTTCAAGGAGAAGGACCGTCCTGGGAGCTACAGGGCAATCTGAGTTTTAGTTCCTACTTTTCCATAGACTTCTGTGGTATTTTCTGCAAGTCATTTAATTTCATTGTGCCTAAGTTTCTTCATCTGTAAAATAAATCCTTCAAATACAATTGGATCAGCTTCATACAGCAAATTACATCTGATGCTGAATCATATCTTTTATCTCTCTGTCTGCTTATTTTTTATTGTGAGCTCCTCTGGGCAAAGACTATCACTTGGAGTCTCATATATAATAAAAGTGTCTTTAGTGCAGCAGAAGCCCATTCTCAAGGACTGGAAACTCACTGTAATGAAAATAAACAAATGTGATCAGCTACTGGAATTAAAGCATTCAAACCAAAGAAAAATCATTATTTATGCTCTTATCTCATATATTGGCCTTGAAACAGATATGCTGTTTAGGTACATCCCAGGGCAGGTATAAAACCTTGAATACACTTTAGGCTGAGGTCAACTGGAAGTGTTAAAACAAAACAAAAAAAAAAAAAACAAGATGGGGATTGTGGCACTCCGCAGTCACCAGCCTTAGCAAGAGATGAGAAAGGAGCACAAGTGGCCCTGAGCCCTCCACCATAGGAACGGGCTGCTCATCCACAGATACCTGAGCTGGAAAGGATTTTCCTGGCAATACAGACAGAATTATCTAGAAAAGAAACCAGAGAATACCCCAAGCCAGTACGTCCCTGGAAGGGCCCAGGCAGGGCAACCCACCATGTTTGGCCAAATAAGCATATAATATGGGCAGATGCAAGCTTAAAAAAAAAAAAAAAAACCACACACCACACACACACACACCAAAAAAACCCACCTTCATGCAACCAAACTAAAGCAAACCCTGTACATATACCCACATTGTGCTTCCTTGAAAAAGAGAGGCTAAAATCTTGTTCTCGCTGAAAATGTCATCTCCTGCTACAGATACAGAATATAGATACAACGTGAACAGACATGTGATGGGATTTTGGTCTGTTGAGCCATTTCAAAGCATGTTTATTGTATTTCCTCTAGTTCAAGAACTGAGGAATGTAAAGATGGAAATATTTTCCCTTTTAGTGCCTAGATTTGATGGCTGTTAGCATTAATTAGGAATAAATACAGAGGAGATAATAGGTTCATTAGGCTGTAGAGCACTGCTGAAAGCTGAGCTAAGAGGTCCTGGTTGTAGCGTTGGAATCAGTCCCTGCAGTCTAAGCAGCAGCTCTTTGCTCAGGCAGAACTGAGAGTCTCCCGTCACAGTTTGGTTTTTAAGTCACAAGCACAGGGCTGGGCTCTAACGATAGGTTCATGATACATTGCTCATTATTTTTCATACATATTAGGACCATTTTGTTCACAGAAGAGGTCTCTGGGGTCAGCAAATGCTTCGTGATGCTCGTTCTATTTAACACTATTAACACCTTACGTGGCAGTACTTGCTGCACTGCTGCTTGCTGTGCCTACGTTTTAGAGAACGTTATTTTCTCTAGAAAAACATTCAGTTCTTGCAATCAGCGTTCGTTTTTGTAAATTAAGGCATAAATTGTGCCAAATTGTTCTCCTCTTATTTCCTCTTTCAGATTTTTTTCAGCGTAGCGTATGTTACTGTCTGTGTCTGCTGCGTGCTTTACGGGAAAATGGAATCATTACACACAACACAAATTACTAGACCTCTTTCATAATCACACACTCCTAATTGGCACGTAAGCACCGAGATCACTGTAATACATGCAGTAAAACGTCTCTGACTCATTTTTTTTCCCTCACGGGTTTAAAGGTCAACAAGAATATTTTTCTTTAATTTGACAGGCACACAAGAAATAATGCAAGACTCATTTATGGTCAGGTAATGCACAAAGAAACCTATAAATCAAGCTAAGGGGAATATTAGATCATGCTCATATCTGAACCCATCTGGCTTAGTTCACAAAGGAATCAATATGAGGCAGAGCGCTCAGTATTACCAGTGATTTATGCTCTTGCATCTAAGGGAAGAAACATTTGCAATTTTTAAGTCCCTTCATCTCCTCCTGAAACAATAGGATACGAAAAAGCAGCTACAATTGGCTATTACAACACGTGTGTTAGGTAAGTAATTTGCTGACAGGTTAGTGCTGCCAGAGGAAGGGATGTTTCTAATGTTTCATTCCACTTAAGGACTCAGCACTTTTTTTAAGCACTATTTTGATTTTCCTCCCCCCAAGGTACTGTTAGTATGAAGCTGTTAAGAAATAAGATTAACCCGATTTCCTTGCATTTGAGGCTTGCACGTGAATGGGGATTGATAGCTCTCAGGCACCGTACTGTCAGGCAGAAAGTAGTGGGTATTACACGTAACATACAGATGTCTTTCATGGCCTTCTTTCAACCACCGCTTCCAGAACACCCCACAGCTACAAACACACACGGCCAGGCGTTAATCCTGCCTCCTGCCGTAGCGGGCACACAAGCGCGAGCGCTCTGCGCACACCAGGGTTTACGCACACGCTTCCTATGCGCGTAGCGCATCTCAACTGAACCAAATCCCCCTGCAGCCTCGAGTTCAGCCTCCCCAGGAGGTGCGAGGAGCGGAGGCGCAGGCAGAGCGCAGAGCAATTACAGTCGGAGCAGCAGATATTGCAGTGATGGGTGCCATAAAAGCACCAGGAGAACCGGGGCAAGTAAAACATCCATTTCTGCTACAGTGATTTGTTTCACATACAGCACTAATATCCTTCATCTGGGTGCAGAAGGCAGCTTAATTTAAGCCTAGAAAGGCGTTCAGACTGAAGGCACAACCTGACATATTTTTCTCCCAGCTAATGTGTACAAGTAGAATCAATAATTTTCCCAGTATGTGTTGATAAATTATTACATCAGGCAACATCAGGCATTATCGATCCAGCCAAAGTAAAAGGAGGTCAAAATAATGGAAATCGGATTGTTGTGATTAGAAATAGTTGGGATATTCATTTAGAGGAGGCTGATAACTAGAATGGTCTATGTGCTTTACACTTATTGATTTAATAAATAAAATAAGCCTTGCTGATCCAAAACAAGGTTACTTGTATAGGTATTCCAGGGGACTGTGCTACTGAAAGACAGTCTGTGTCTTCTGTGTGTGTCTGAATTATGCTTTAATTCAGGGCCCCAAAAGCATGCATTTAAAACATCTGTTCCTTTCAGGCACACTTTCCTACTGCATTTTGCTGCTCAGCCCTTAAACTTCCTCCCAGTAGCAGGCTCAGCACTCTTTCAAGGATTTATTTGAAAGATATTTGTGGCCTTACTAGTAACAGAAAGGCTCATTAATTTGCACATGCTGCACAGAGACGGGGCAGGACACAGGGGAGGCCCACGCGAGGGGGGCGCGTGGGCCTGGGCACGGGCAGAGCCCTTCAGCAGGCAGGGATGGCAGCACAGGCCCTTGCCGTGCACAAAGGCTGCCAAGGGTTTCCCAAACGGACAGGACCAGGGCACGGGCTGCCGGAGACGGCACCATCCGCCCCGGCAGGCCTCGAGGCACTGCAGGGCGAGAGGGAGCCTTCCACAGCTGCGCAGGCCGGGAGCAAGAGGCCACGTGGGACACTGGGTGGAGAAGGGGCAGGGGATCTACCTGCTTCCTTGCACGCAGCGCGTTCCCACAGCACAGGCTGAGCTGAAGCCCCACAGGGCCACGGCACTCGCCGCCACCGCACCACACGTGCCCCTTCACGCTCCCCACACTGCTGCCCCTACCTGCAAACAGGAGGCACCATCCCCAGAGGCTGCACCAGGGAGAAGGCAGCACCTTCACCAGAAGCCTCACCAAGCCCCTGAGCGCTCCTCAAGTGCTGTCCTGGCCAGCTGGGGCTGGTAAGGGCTGAGCGGAGCAGGACGCACCTCACCTGCTCTCTCACAGGCAGCATTTTTAGCACGGGAGTACCCACAGGAGCAGGTTGGAGCGTTGCCTCTGGGAAGGGTAACTTAACTGAGCGTATAATCAAGTGTTATTACCATAGCCCTGAATTACAAAAGAGAGGCAAAGCTTGGCCACATCTCTGAGAAATGGAGTTGGGGGGACTGGTCACATCTCATCAGTTGCAAAAGCCCTTCTAAAATACAGTAACTCAGGAAATGTGTGTGTGCAGATATGGCTCATTGCAAGTCAAAAATTCTTATCCCTTTTTCTTTCCACACTTGGGATTCTCCCAAAGTTTCTCTCAAGCATGAGAAACCAAATATGCCCTCCTCGGGGTCTTCAGAAATGCCTTGCCCTGGTTTGGTGTAATGAATACCAACTGCGTGGCGAGTTGACCCTGGTTACGAAGCCTGGGCCTGTGGGACAGCAGCATAGTGTGGAAAATGAAAACATCCACGTGTCCTTCTCATTTGCTGGGAGTGGAAGGTGACCCTGAGAATGAATTCTATATTTCTTCCCAGTCATCCTTCACCATGGCCAGCGCCCAAAAAGCGTTGTGTTCTCCCTGCCGATAGCGTCTGTAGCCGTCCCGGCCGCTGCAGAGCAGGGGTGGCACAAGTCATCTCCCAGGCGGGCAGGGGACAGTCCAAGCTCCAGGACACATGCCTGGCTTTATCATTCCTGCCCTGCTTTATTTAAAGTATCGCACAGCAAGCTCTGTTGTCTAACTCACCATAAGAGCACTGTTATCCAGGCGCTGCTTTATAGTCATGCATCTCCTCTGGACAGTGCCATGCAACTGTTTCTGCTCTTAAGACTTGTTATATTCATTACCTGTCCTATAACAAGACACCTGGAACATCAGTATCACACACAAATTTTATAGATTTTTTTGCTTGATCAGATTCTCTTACCCCAAAACTGTCAAAAAAGACTGATGTTAGACCGAGACCAAGCTCAGCGCTGGGTGAACAGCCCTAGTGCCTGTTCCTGGCCGTGCTGCGAGGGGGCTGCAGAGTCCCTCGAGTCACAGTCGTGGGCACTGTAACTATATGTACGGCACCAGAGATTAATTTGGTGCCCTCAGCTGAAATGAGAGATTATTTCCCCAGCAGGGAGACTGTTTCCACTATATTCAGGTGATAGTGCTTATATATCTTTGTTAAAACGGCATATTATTCCCCAGTGCTGAAATCTTTCTAGCCTCACAGGCTAAATTATTATCTCTGGTTCAGACACTTCTTTTTTCTGCAAAGGCTTATTTCTTTAATGCTTGTTATTTAGAAACTTTGTGTTATGTAAATAAAAGCTGTGACCTTTGCCTTGCCATGGGCCAGAGCTAAGTTAATGTAAAGCAGTGCGAGAGAGAGCAGGTGCAAATAAGGTTAGAATATGTTTTAAAATGCCATTTACTTGCTGGTAAGTTATTCTTCCTACCTCCAGCGTTTGACTGCAGAGATATTTATAAAAATAGGTGTTCCATGCCCTGTATATCACAGGTTTATTTAGGACTGGTGTTGAAGATTTACGCTGCTCAAAAGAGCAGGCATCGCAGATAATGCCATTTGCAAGCTCCGGCAGAGCGCTCCAGCGGCGGCGCCCGTGTCGCTGTGGGGAATTTTAATGACGGCAGAGTTTACAGATAACTTACTTGGCAAACAAGGCGCCAGGCAGAGGTGCCTCCTGCCCGCCTGCTTCGCACCTCTGCGAGGCAGCGGCTTCGCTGCAGCTCCTGGCAGATTCGCACAACTTCTGGTTGGATGTTTAAAAAACTCCTGTTGCTGTTTTCAGATTGGCATGTTCCATTTTCTCCGGCATATAAAATAAATGTTTTATCTTTTTCATGACTCTTCCGTAATGAAGGAAAAGGAAGATGATTCAGCAGAGCATTTACCTGCCCTGTGGAAAATCCAGACTCTTCTCATTCCCATTTCTCTAGGCACATCCTATAGTTTTCGCTACCTCCCTTTCTCATTTGTAAAATGGGAGTGGCAACGTTGTTTTCTCAGCTCCAGACTGTGAAAATCTGAGCTGCTTAGGTGACAAGGACAGCGTAGGTGACAGAGGAGAGAAACTGCATTGCAAGAATAGAACACAGAGGGTTTTAATCTAGTTCAGTGCTTTGAAAATATGTTTGCCTCCATAAATACTGCTTTCTTTTGGTAGTGCCTCTCTTTTCCGATGAATTATTGCTCAGATGAGAGGGTTTCCTCGGGCGACCTCACCGCCTCCGTGCCCTCACACACAACATCCCAGCAGGTCCCGTGCAAAGTCACGTCCACCCCCGACCCGCGGCACGTCACCATCTAGGCACCCACCGTGTTGTCCTCGCCCTGGAAGGTAATTTAATGCACTTCTCCTGGGCAAAAATTAAAGACGTGCGAGACGCGGGTGTTTCATCACATGTGTGGAGGGAGAGAATTCAGAGCTCTTTCTTCTGGCCGATAATTGCTTAGCTTAATGAGGAAGTTTTGCAGAATTTTTAACTATGGCTTCTGTGCCTCATTTAATTATTTGCATATGGCAGCATCAAGTTAAAAAGAGGGTGGATATACAGCACTTCTTTTCCTTCCTGTATTAGACGTTAATGAAAAGAAGCACAAGGAAAACTTCCTCGTTAATGATGACGGAAAATGAGCCTCAAGTCCCCAGAGGTGCCTTGAAAGACACACGGATGATATATAAGGGGCCAAGGAGAAAAATTCAGTGCTAACTATTGCCTGGACTGCTTTGGCTGTTTCTTCAAGAGATACCCTTGCCATTTAGTTTTGTATTTATTGGGCAGGGGAGAGGATTGGAGTAGAGAGTAAATATCCAGGATTTATACTGAGCCTGCAGTACGCGTGGGAGGTACGCGCGGTTGCCAGCGTGGCATCTGCGCTAAAGGTTACGTGCCTGGAGACCCAGAGCCTAAGACAGATTCACGGCATTTTGTGTTTTTTTTTTTTTTTTTTTTTTAACTCTCAAGCTAGTGAAAAGTTGAGCGTCTGGAGAGGCGCAATCCTTCATGCATTAGTCACAACATTTGGAAGGGCAGCCAGCCCACGGTCAGCAGCACGCGGTGGGAGAGAACGCGCTCCATGCTGCACCCCGCGCCACCGCCTCACCACACCAGGCAGCTGTCCTGCTTTTCCTCTCTCCTCATTCCCAGACTCCCAGTTTCCTCCTCCTGGGCGCTCTCATCCTTTCACGGAGAAGTGAAGTCTCCGACAAAAAGACTGCTTTTCTTAGGAACTTCTCAAGAGAGTTTAGAAATAGCTGCCCACTCCGGGCTTGCAGATGCCTCTGCCACGGTGCTGCTGCAGCCTCTGCCCACCTGCGACTCCCGACATCCCCTGGGTTATTGCTGCAATGGCTTTGACATTAAAACACCCTAACAGAAGCTGCTCATTATACATCAGTAAAATAAGAGAAAAAGGGTGAAGCAAGAAGGAGAAAAAGATAAATGGAGGCAGCCAGGGAGCTCGAGCAAACAGCACAAGCCGAAATAGCTCTGTGTGTTTCATCAGGTCCCTAAGTCACAAACAGTTCCCATCCAGGAATAAGCAGGTACTTTATGTCCGCTGCTCCCGATGCTCTCGATTCCTTCTGTGTAACTGATCTGTGTAACTGATCTCTAGCACTATTTTGTACGCAGTTATGATACTAGTCTATCTATGGGGAAGAGGTTCTCCTAGTGCTTTCTGTGCTGGGAAACACTTTGAATCCAGATCCAACAGTTCAAAGAGGTCTCAGATCCTCCCTGCACTAGTGTTTGACATTTAGTAATACAGCCGTGATGCTACTGAGAAGTGATTCACCTGTAGAAAGAAATAATAGCTAACTATAAATAATGAAAGAACAGCAGGATGGCGGGCTGGGGGCTGGGCAGGTCCAGAGCCAGGCGAGAACTGCTGCACTTGGCCCCTGGACTGTGCGAGGTGCCGAGGCCGGCGCGGCGGCCAGGGCAGAGCTCTCGCTTTCACCACGGTGCACACGCGAGAGCTCCACTCACTGCTGCCCCTGAGGAGGGCTGCCCAGCTGAAACGCCACTGTCTGGAGCCACGGGAGATCCCTTAATGGCTCCTGCAGTTTGTTAGGCTGAACTTTTATAGCAACACATAATGCAAAGCTCAGTTTTGGTTTCAACCACAGCCAATTACTAGTGGTCAGCCCACACACTGCTAATTACAAGTGGAATAGAAGTAATGTGCCTGACATGCAGGCTCATTTGACTTAAGAAACACCTCACTCTGAAATGCTATGCTGCTTTTCCGCGTTGGAATCGCGCTGCAAACCATGAGTTGTCACCTGAGGTGGCCGCAGGACACACGGATTACTCACTTGCAGCTTTGGGGCTTCTGAATCACCCCTTTGCTGGCACACGCAGAGAGGGGTCCCACAAGAGAGGTGCTGAGGCCGGGAGCTGCTCCCAGGGCGGTTCATGCGAGCGCTGGATTAAGGCAGCAGGAGAAAATCTCATGGGTAGCACAAAGCAGAGCGTGACCATGGAGAACTGAAATTTGCTGCCTAAAAGCAGGATAATGAAGGGAATTTCCTGAGAAATAAAGTGCAGTGAAGACAGGGAGCATAGTTATTAATGGTATTGATCACTGATAAAGCAATCAGAGAGAGCCCCATCACCTACTGTGTGGTTTCTCCTGCTCAGTAAAGGCCCATGGTGGGAAATCCATTGGGATTTGGCTATGGAGTCAGCCCTGGGCTCCAGCAGCCCAGCGGCAGCCGCGGTGCTGGACGTTGCACAAGCTCTGCTCTGCAGCCAGAAAAATTAACAGGAACATTTTATTTCAGTCTTAAAAAAAAAGAATTTTATCTACCAAAAGGAATTATGATATGCATTTACTGCATGAAACTGATACAGCCCCAGTCTTCTTTTCCTGGAAACAGGAGCCTGTAGGTGCATTGTGTAGCAAGATATAGAATATTTCATGCCACGTGTACGTAATTATAGTTATAGCCACACTATTAGTATTAACAGTATAGGGCACAGAACTTAACTTTGTCGGGGAGTGCATTCTTTACATTGCAAAATACAAATCCATCTTCTGGAAGTGACTGCTGCATTAAAAAGCCATTCTGACACAGCAAACCACTCGGTTTTAACCAAAACCGCGACGCTATTACAACGTGACATAACAGCGAGAGGCGACCGGAGTTTTATGGGAACCTGAGCATAAAACTGTGAAACAAGATTACCTGTGAAATGAAGGAACACAACGGCATTTGCTCATAGCTACCCTACTACTCTGTTCATAGATGGGTGAAATTATCCTGGGAGATACCTACGTCGTGTACAGTAAAGGAAAATCACACCTCGTTTCATTTTTGTGCTGTACTAACTTCAAGCGCCCAAAGCTCTTGCATCATGCCCTCCAAAATAATGAGGTTTAAAAATATTAAATGTCATAGATGCTTTCTGGATTTTATTTTATTTATAAGTACAACACCGTTCAAGGTTAAATGCCGTAATATGATTAATCATTCATTATGTACAATTGAATTCCGGCTCCGCAGCGCTCAGAGCCGCGCAGCCGGGCAGCTCGTCCCCCGCGCCCGAGACGTCGCCGAAACAGCAGCTCCGGGAGCATGGCGGGAACGTCACCACGTTCGGGTTGTTTTCAGTCGATGTGGGAGTACGCTCCAGAAAAAGAGCTGGTTTGGGAATTTTCCAGCAGGAGGATTTTTCAGGAAGAAAATGCCCTTTTCAGAAAACTGAAGTTTTCTCTGTGGACATACGGAGTTTGGCAAAATAGATTTTTCACTGGGAAATCAAACTGGGAAATCTGGGTGCCATGGGTGCAGCTGGAGGCAGCTTGGGAAGTGCAAGGGACCCAAACAAGCAGGTGGCAGAGAGGCCTTGAGGTTATCACTGCACCTGGAGGAAAGGCTCAAAACCCCCTAACCCCAGAGCTCCGAGATGGCTGCGATGGCTGCAGGGCAGAAACACGGACTTAAAGGCACTTAAATAAATGGGCGCGTTCCAGTGTTCCAGGATGTGGATATATTCCTCCCTCTCCTTAGTCACGGGGAATCGGAATGATGGATTGATATCACTTGGTAATTGCACGTGAAGCATAACCAGAACAGAGGGCTCCGGCAGCAGGCTGTGCTCTGCCCAAATTCTCAGTATTTGTTAATAACAGATGTTCAGCAAGCATGGTATAGGAACTGTATGATATAGGAAATGTTAATTTTTTATGCTTCGCTTGAGATTCTTTAAGGTAGTCGTCTTTTCCTGGAACGTGTAGGTTTATCATTATCAACCTGAACACAACTTGCACTCTTCAAGGTTTCTTGCTAAAAAGAAATTGAGCGTGCAAACACTCTTTCATCATAATCACATCCGCTCGGCAGGGTAATTCATAAAAAGCCAGAAATATATTGAAATTCAATATTGTTTTAGTCCAAATCAATATTAATAATTGTTTGCATTTTTAAAGTGCAATTTACAATTGAAAAATGTACAGAGATCAACCTGTAGTTGCTAACACATCAAAATTTCCTATTAAACTCAAAGGCACAATAATTTTACTTAAAAATGTTTCTTATAAAGCGGAAGGCATTGATCTGTGAAACAGCTATCTATTATTTATATGCACAACATTAGAACTGGTTTTAATTATATATGAGCTAAAAGGTCAGTAAGTATTTTATTTTTAAGGTCTTGATTTAAAATTTGGATAACTTGGTGCAAATATTTAGGCACTGGGGGCCTAGCAATTTCCTTCAGCCGGGGGGTGGCTCGGGGTGAAGATGTGCCCGCAGGCTGAGAAAAGGTTGGTTCCTGAGAACCGTAGGCAGAAGGGAGCCCTGAGCCCCAGGGGTGAATGTTTCTGTCTGCTTCACTGGAGAATACTCTGCCTGTGGGATATTCTTGGAAACGCATGGAGGGAAGCCGTGACACGCTAGTGCACAGCATAGGGAGGACGAATACCAGCATTAAGCTTAGGAGGGTTTTTATACTGCTGGAGTTTGCAGGGGAGGAACATAACCAGCTTTTATATGGGCAAACTCGGGATTTTGTAGGAAATTTTTGAGCAAGATTTAGGAAGCTGTGAGCCACCAGGCCGGGCTGCAGGCAGGTTTAGGGACACAACGCCGAGCTGGACGTGACGAGTCGGGCATGCGCTCTGCAGCGTGCAGGGCCTGCCCGGCTCCCACAGCAGCGCTGCTGCAGCACGGCCTTGATCAGGGAACAGCCAGGGGGATGAGGGCAGAAATGACTGTAAAAATAAACATTTACTTAAAAATTCTTAGGAGGCTGTGGAGTCTCTGTGGTTGGTCTTTTTGTGGACAGATTACAAACCTTGTAGTGCTATTTTAAATGCAGTTTCCCTAGTTTATCCTGGGATAACCTATAGCAGGGGCAAAGCAGAAAGGCTGCTAAGTAACAATCTCACCCTGACACAACTCCGTAGCAGGGACTCGGGCAGCACCCTGCTCACGAACTGCGGCCGACCGCGGACGTGTTGCAGAGCACGGCGGGCACCACGGAGACATTTGCTACCAACGACAAGTTAAAGTCCCTAGTGCAGCCAACAGGCTGCAACGTTAGGCGGCTGCTCCACGATGAGCGGTGTTTCTGCCAGGCGCCATGCAGAGCTGGACGTCCCTTACCTGCTGTGAGAGCGGCAGTGCTCAGCAGGCTGCAAGGGTGGCATAGGCGCCACCGCAGCTGGCAGCATTCGCGCTCCCGACTCTGGCCTTTCCGTTTTAGGGTCACCTTTTGCATTACAGCACCATTTAGGAGTTCTTTTCAAGGTTCTTCAAGCTTTGTGGGGTTAAAGTAGGTCAATAGTGACACTATCCTAGTCATACTACTAGTAGCAATGCTCCCTTAAATTCACATTTTACCCCATATGTTTTTGGGGTTTATATGTGTTTACCCCATATGTGTTACCCCATATGTGTTTAAAGGAAAAGTATTTGTTCAGATATTTGAAAAATATATAAAAAGGATATTTGGGTAAGTTTAGCTTCATCTGCCTCTTATGAATTTGTGATTATCGTCTTTGTACCATTAGAAAACTATCATCACTTACTGCTTTCCTGGGAAATATCGTGAATGGCTTTGGGCTAATCACATACTCCCTCCAACAGTACATCCCTACATTAAAAAAAAGTATATATATATACACATGTATATGTAAAAATTATCCTTTGGAGAAGTATCGTAAGAAGAAACCCTGAGGATTGTGAGGCACCCAGACATATTGACAGGAAGCATGACAAAAAGAAAGATAAACTTGGGCACGTACTATTGGTGGCAGGACAAATGCTGATGATTCTATATATGCAGACTCCCTCTGGAAGTAGTCCTATCAGTTACTCCAGCAAGAAATCTCCACACCTGCTTAGTCTCAGCTTGCCTTTACTGCTTCACCCTTTACCTGCTGGGACCCTTTACAGAACCTTTAAATGGGATGAACATCAGAAAACACTGATTGCTCTTGGAAAGCGAGGGCTGCAGCACCTGTGGTGGCTGCAGAGGCTCCGGCCGGTAACGCTTCCCACCCCGCACTGACAGCCAGTGCGTGGGAGCCCCCGGCACAGGACAAGTGCTCCGAACAGCAAAGCACCAGCCCCTGTTCCGCAGCATCCTCCGCAGACACCAGCAAGGGTCTCAGGAGCACAGCTGAATCACTGCCACTAGGCACAGCAATACTAAAAAGGGCTTTTTTTGCTTCCCCTGAAGATTACGCTGTGTCACAGGCATCTTTGAGGAACCTTCAGGAGCATCACTGAGCCTCTGTGTCCCAGCTGAGAGGGGGAGGAAAGGACAGAAGTTTGGATAGATCTCGCCCAGTGCAGAAGCTGGGAAGGGAGAGCTGCAAAACTGAGCCTGATGTCAAATGCACTGAGTCAACAGAGTCTATCTGTTCCTATAGGGTATCAATAATAACAGCAGCCGCCTTCACAGTGACACTTAACGATCTTCAGTATTTACAGCGCAAAAGTATGCCCAGCAGCCAGTTGCCTTATCTGTTCTTATTACAAATCTGAAAAGGGGTTCTTAAAAATAACTAAGTAGCAGCAAACCAAATAGTAATATTCTCCCCTTCTACTAGTGCCGCAGAACAGATTTTAAAGGGAGAGTGTGTAGCTATTCAAGGTCTCATTACAGCTCACTACTGAAAATCTTCCATTTAAAAGCTGAGTGGTTGCTCTAAATCCATGCATTTCCTCAAGCTGAACGCCAGATATTCAGGTGCACGGAGAGGTGCAAACCTTCACCTCTGTGCACAGTGACCGTCCTGCTCCTCTTGTGCTAGAGGCCAAGCAACATAGCCCTGCACAACACCAAGGGGCTCTCTGCCCTCACTCCCATTTTCAGATGGAAAGAAAGCGTAAGTGTTTTAGAGAAGAGAAAAAAAACGTTTTCCAACTTGGTCTACTTATAGAGTATCTCCTTTTAATTAGGTGCTTTGTTTCAACTGCCCAAATCAAGAACAACAGGAAGTAACTTATGTCTGACATACGTGCATAGTTTAAGTGAAAAAGTACCTTGACTAAACAGATGGTGATCTCTCATTAGGGAGAAAGCATTCGTGAAATTCCAATAAGAAACAAATTAGTCATCATGGCTAGAAGGATTAAGGGAGCAAGTATGAGGTGAAAACAGTCTGATGCACACAGTTATGAAAATTGCTTTAGTCAATAAAGGAGCCCACTCAGCTGCCGCAGCGGCACACAGGCTTTCAGGGCTAGGAAGGCTGTTTTCTTCTTCCTGAAGTAACCATAGTAGCATCACAATGAACTAGGCACAGTGTGAGCCAGGAGGCTGATTTCTCTCTGCTTTTGCAGAATTTTTGTTGTGCTTTATTTCCTCAAGTGCAGAATTAAAACCTCCCTCGCTATGACAGAGGTTTTCAACTCCTACCTTATGAGGACCATTCTACAGTTTTCACGTCCTCCTTTCAGGTCGAAACTCCCAGAAAACGATCTCCACTTAAAAAAAGCTCATCTTCTAGGAGAAGGAAATAGTATTCAGGAAAAACAAACCTCCACACCATAACATGCCTGTACTGTGTTACATACAGCACAAAGTAAAACTGACATTGGAAGGCAGGGTCCCCACACAAAGATAAATTACTGCTGTAAAAACTACTTAAAATCTCATGATGCCAAGAGACTTGGCATGTGAATAAAATATTTACCTGACAGCTAAGAACATATTGTTCAAGGCATATACATATACAGCAAATCCTAACATCTTTTAGCTCTGTCCTATTTTTTAATTCTGATGACAGTAGTATCAACAACTTCACAGAAAACTAATCTAAAGAAGCAAATTTCAATGTACATTTGCTTAATACTGCCATAAAGAAGAGGATCTGCTGCGTAGGATACTTACTTGCTTGGGCACCTCTGAAGTCCAGCGGACTCCAGGTGCATTCGTGCCTTCTGAAAGACAGGGGTTTTATTTACAATAGCTAAGAAACCTACAGAAGAGATGAGTGAAGTAGCTCGAGGAGAACTGAAGAAGAATATTTCAGGAGAGCGCAGCCATCCCTGTCATACAGTTGTGCAGCCTTGCTTTTTTGGAGAACACGGATTCATATATATGTGGTCAAAAGAGGCTCCTGTGATTTCCAGGATTCTCTTCACATGGAGAAAATGCCATTTTGCCCAGCTGGAGCATTTCTGTGAGAGCTGCGGAAGGGGCAGACGCGCAGCAAGAGCAGGGACCAGAATGCAGGGCAGTGGGGAGCTGGCCGGTGCGCGTGGCCGGCGGGCAGCCCTCGGCCTTGGCTGCACTGCGGCCGCTGTGCGCCGGGAGGCGGCAGGAAGAGCTGCCCGCTCCCCTGGGAACAGCTGGCCATTTCTCTTTTCCAGATTATCTCAGTGAAAACCAAAGTTTTTGCTGAAGTGGTAACTGAACAAGAACACAGCGACATAAAATGCAGCACCCGAAAAAGCGCATTTGGAGAATGGAGGCAGCCAACGGATTAATAGTTTCCTACTCCTCTCTGTGCTAAAGAAGCTAGAGGATTTGAGCCATAATACTCAGGATTAATTTGCATTTCCTATTTACAAGGAGTGCTGACTGCTACAGAATGATAGGACTTTTAATATCTCTACCTTCAGTACACAGTTTGCATTTGTAAAAGCGCTATAAAAAGTTCTGTTTATTGGTGGATATGAATAATGTTTAGAAAACCTTTTTTTTCTTCTGTAAATGTCATGACAAGCCTGATCTGGAAGTCGGGGTAAAGCAGCGAGTGGATACTTGAATGACAGGAAAACTTAGTGGCCCATCTTATTTTTAAGGCCTTTTGCCTCTCTAAGTGCTTTGCAGTAAGGAACTGCCTGCCTGGCTCAGCTTCAGAGATGAGGAGGAGCAGTTGCTCATACGATGCAAAGAAACATGGCTCATGTGCCAGAAGTGATAACTTCAGAAGAAACAGCAAATCTTTTTCTAATATTCTTGCAGTAGCAATATTTTGCTTTCTTCTTCTATTCAACTAATTGCCTGATGTCACTATCCCAGTCCCTAGCCATATTAGACAGTCTAAATAAAATCATTTTAATAGCATATAAAAGTGGGTGCTCTACGATGGTGCCCTTTCAGGACACACAAAATTCAGCAAAAGTGAAAAACCCGTCACAGACCCCAGCTTCAAACGCCTCCCAAACTTCCCCATACCCACTAGGGCAGTGCTCAAGTTAAACATAGATTTTATTTCTGCTAGGTAAAGTTTTATTGATCAAAATATTTATGCATTTATGAAACTCCCTCTCTGAACTCGTTTCCCTGGAGATCTCCACACGCAGTGGCCCAGCAGCACCACAAACACACGGACGTCTCAGCTCAGGAGCAGTGCCGCCGGGGCACGTCCAAGGCACCCCCTGCTCCTGAGCGAGGGGGTTTGCAGATGAACACAAGGTCCTGCTGGCAGCACATCAACCCCTGCCTTGAAGACTCCTAGATCCCTGCGTGCTGCTGCCTGCCTTTAAACCACGCGGTGGGGTTTGACTCTGCTCTAGCTTAGCAGCCGCTTGCCGCCCAGGAGAAGGGGTGAGACGTTGCAGCGCGCATGGCATGAGCAATGACGTCTGCTGTGCACACGGGAAGCAGACATTTACACTGATTTGTAGGTGATTTGTAATTGTACAATTTGGTAATCAGGAGACGTTTGCAAACATCTTAGCTATTCTGTTGCCTTGCTGATGTACGTGGTAAGGTAAAGCTGGTGCTGGCTTGCCTGCCTGCTCGCCGCGGAGCGTGTGGAGCCTCGCAGCACACCGGGGCCCTGCGCGGCTCACGGCCTCCCCGCTTGCCCACCTCCTTTGCCTCTGTCCTTCCTGAGATGCTGGGAAGCAACGGGCAGCGGCACTGGGCAAGCCGCATGCCCGGATGTTGTTTTTCCTAGGGCAGCCTCAGATGGGCTCCCACATGCAAAGACAGTGACCTCAACTAAAGGGTGACAGTCCCCTTCCGGGCGAGCCGTCCTACCGTCCTAAGCTCCAGGCATTTGGCACTGTCCTTTGAAGCATCAACTAGTGGCCACTGTGGAAGAAACAGCCTTTTCAACACAGACCAAAATTGCTGAGTTTCTACCCAAAAAATTACATCATGTTCTTAGCAGATTACTAAATTGTCAGCATTATTCTTTGCTCGTTCCACTTGTTGGTGGGTTAAGGAGAGAATGTGATTTCCCATGACAGCTCATGAATGAAGAAGCAACCACACAGAGCCCTCAACACATCTTCAGTAAGGAATTAAACAGAGACATTTGTGATTTACAGTGTCATTATAGAAAACTACCTCTTTTTGCCTTCCTTTGATGATCTACAATCATAATGTCAAAGAGCTCCCAGTAAAAATGTTCAGCCATTATGCTTCCAGAGGGCAATTGCAGGAGAGCAGACCTACAAAGCACTACTCGCAGTATCACTCTTCTCAGATTTTAATCTCCATTTTAATCATTTTAATTTCCACTTAAGACAAAAATTGCTTTGTCAGAAAATGGAGCCTCCTTTAACAACCCAGACCTTTCCATGAGGAGTGGCAGGGAGCTCATGTCCAGAGCCCACTCTGTGGAGGAGCAAGACCCAGGACGGCACCTGCACCTAAACAGCTAGGACAACTTGCCCATCCTCCTGGTTTGGGAAATCTTTCTAACTTGCTTCTCAGGACAGCTTGGGAGCAGGAGGGAATGTGTCCTGTTTCCATGTTTGCAAATAAAACATCTCTGAAAATTTTGCTATAAAATTCAAAGCTTTTCCACACACATATGTGCATGATTTTAACCTGAGGCTGTGCATCACTTTGTCTTAAAATGTTTTCTTAAGTGGTGCAACACCTATTCTCCTACCTGATACTCATACATCCTTACCTCAAAATTTATAGGAGCATTATGGTGATTAATGAATGTCTTTGAACTGGAAAGTGCTATGTGAGTGCTAATTATTATCAGCATATATGCATACTTCTGCTGCTTTCAAGGGCAGCAGATACAGGAAACTAATGGAAAAGCTTGGGAAAACGTATATTGATGCATAGGCATTTTATCCACTACAGAAGTGTGTAAAGGAAGAATAAATTACGTTACGTAGTTCACTTTGCACGTTCTGGCAAATCTCTCTCCATCTATTTAGTAAGATCAGGGCCACTGAAAATGGGAGTTCAGACTGGAAGCTGCTGGCAACCTTACCTTCTTGTGCTCTCAGTAATACTAATAATCATAAAAATGCTTTACTGCCCATTTTGGGGGCTCGGTTAAAGCACGTGACTACAAATTCAACGTGTAAGGCCAAGAGGGGCCATGACGTTGCACGCGAGGCTGCCTCTCCTTGTTCTGCCTGTGCGGAAAAGGGGAGCCGAAGCCCCCAAACCCTGTGCTCGCCGCCCCCTCGCTGCTTCCCGGGCTGTTGCTGGAAGAAACTGCTGGCTGATGCCCCCACTCAGGCACTTTTGTTACTGTTTTTTACCTAATTCATCTTTAAAATGACAGGATTTGAGCTTAAACAACGTTTTCTAATGTCTTCTTAGGAAGGACGCTTCATTCACGTTTATCCGGCGGTGCGAGATGCTGCCGGAGCATCCCCTGCGGCCAGTGAGGAGGGCCGGGGACACGCGCACAGCCTATATAAAACAGCCATGCTCATTCACCACGTTTGGCTCGCTTAGGACAGGTTAATTAAAGGCAACTGATTGAAAAAATAATTACAGGAGAATAGAGATGGGAAAAGGCCAGGCCCACGGTATAAAGATCTCAGAAGTTTGTGCTTTGAAGAGAGAAAAGAGGCTCTTTCTCCTCCTTGCACTATCTGCACATTGGCTCCTTGCAAGGATGTAGCTGAAACAAAGAAGTCTTTCTTTGGAGGGATGTAGCTACAGGCGGCCTTTTCTTCTTTCAGTATATGCTTTCCTGTAGCTCTTGCCACTTTTGCATCTTGAGGGGTCTCTTTAAGAGAGTGTAGTGTCTAACCTCAAAGGTTATGTGATCCTGAGCACAGATATCCTATAGAATATGCAATAATGTAAACATTATAACTGACAGAAACTGCTACTGTGGCATTTCTCGTGCTAATTAAAAGCTGGCTAGGGACCTTGTTTCTTGATACTGCTTTTACTTCAAACAAAAATATTTCAACAAATCAAAACAGGGGAAGTGATTTAGCATTTTACACTAATAATAATTGTTTTAGAAACCCGTATTTGCTCAAGGGTATAATTCACATAAAAAATGACCTTAAAACTCAGCGTTAAGCAAATACAATTCCCCTATTATTTGGGAGGGGATTTTTTAGCGGTCTCTCTTGAATGCTGATTGTGTGTCTCCTGCCAGCTCCATCCCACCAGCCGCCTGGGCGTTCACAGCAGGGCTGTGCAGCTCTGGGGATGCGAGGATACCCTTCATCTCTGCTCCATCACAGACTTTCTATATAAAACCGAGCAAGAAATTTACCCCATACCTACTGTGCAAAGACTGGGATGGCAGCATTCTCCTCCCCAGGGGCATGCAGGGAGCATTAACAGGTTAGAAATTGGGAATTCTTAGAAAGCTCTGATCTGACCAAGCAGTTGTACAAAACAATGTCGTGACTTTGGTGTTGTACCAGCTTTTCATGGATGGATTTGGCCATTTCTCCAGTCCCTGACAATTTTGCATACAGAACTTCTGCAGTAAATTTGAGATGGAGTTGTTCATATCCAGTCATAATGACAATGTTTGCAAGTGTAACACAAGTATTCAGAGGACTAATCTTGCCTGACGCACTTCCCTAATTTCCCTTCTCTATCTAGGACTTAAGGAATAGCATTTGGCTAGAATTTAGTTAGCATTATACAAACATACATATATACATATGTATGTGCATATACATGTATGTAGATACAAAGGTATTAATGCAACAAATACACGTACTAAACAGCCATCCAGATACACACACACACACACACACACATATATACATATATATACACACAGACACATAATGTACTGACACATAATGTACAGACACATAATGTAGACCCACCTGTGGACTCATAAGGATTTGGCTTTGTTAGTGCTGAAAAACTTAGCTCTTTGCTAGAAGTTTTAAAGAGATGAGAAAGGTTTAAGCAAAAATATTGTAAAAATACACAGTTAAAGCCTTCTATTATTTGTATCAGACAGTAAAGTCAAGTTTGCGTATATGTAGAAAAAACTCAGTGCTTTGCATTCACTTGAGATACAAGCACCTAGGAATGTTTCTGGCCTGGAGCTTACGGCAGGGCTCCTTTACAAACTGTATAAACGTAGTTGCCACTGACTAACCTCATCAGTCAAAGTCACAGAAACAACTTCATTGCAAAACTCATATTCTTACTTGGCGCATTTTAGAAATCTAAAACATTGATATGCTCCCCAAAATTAAAAAACAGTTATGGAACTATGAAAAACAAGTAAGTTACCACTAATGCCAAATATTGCAGGTACATTGAGGTCAACTCTTTAAAGGCTTTTGCTGTAATAATTACTTTGAATCATCATCTTTCTACAATCAATTCTGCCTGCAAACTAACCCTATACAGTCTTCTGTACTCAAAACCACTTTTCTAAATGAAAATCACCTTCAAAAACCTTCCTTTAGCCTAGCTCACATTTCCAATTAGCAATACAATAAAAGGAAAGTGATTGCTGCCCTTGAAGGCCATTGCTGATCTACACCCTGGCTCCTTGTATTAAATGCTTTGCAGATAGGAGATCCAGCTACATTTCTGGGACCTGGTTCCACTGCCTGGGCTCTACTGGGCTTTCCTACACATTACCAGAAAGCATGGGAGGAACATATCTGCATAGCATTTATTGCAATGAATAATGATACATATTGTGTTGCATTAATTACAGTAACTGCTACATAGCATCACCAATGACTTTCCTCTCTGCTTTACACTCTTTAATTTCTTTGATTCTTAGTATCATACCAGGTGGACACTGGTTCCAATGGGACTGTTCATGTGCTTAAAGCAAAGCATTTGCTTAAGGGCTGTGCTCAGTGAGGGGGTTAGAAACACCCACTACGTCCCCAGGTGGCATTCGGGCTGTTGCCATTTCCCTGTGACTGCACCCCTCACGCTGCACTTTCCAGCAGCACTTCCTGGGAGCACGTGCCCTCCCTAGAGCCACGTGCCCACGGAGCCTGCAAGCAGGCTGGCCAGCAACATGCTGCATGTGCCTTGGTTAAACTGTATTTCCAAGGATGAAGCAGCAGCTGCCAGCTTGTCACTCGCTCCAGGTTTGACGTGCAGGGTGCAGGTTGTGTGATTGTTTTCCCCAAATCATCTCACTTCACGGTTTTCATATTGTTTAACCAGTGAAAAATAAAAAGTGACACGTATGACTTGATGCAAGCAAACTCTTAAGAGATGTTTCAGTGCCATGACATTTTCTCCACATCACATTTTTAATGACATCTCACACTGTATTTTCCAATTAGTAAAAAACAGTGACATATTCATAATTAAAATGAATGCTAGATAACTGCAATTAGCTGCACCAAATACTAGAGAAATCAGTTATTTGGTCTTAACAAGAACTCAGATTTACTGATCTACCTTGGAAAAAATAAATGTTCTCTGTGTTAAGTTTCAGGGATTTGGTTTTCTTACCTCTTGCAGACATTTTATGCCAGACTTCCCGATGAGAGGATGAGACTATGAGTGAAGAGCATCCTGAAAATTGCCAGCAATCCTTTTCCTGGGTCCAAACCGCACTGATTTCAGAACAATAATTATGAGGCTGACATGTATGTTCTCCTTCATCTTGCTGTTTGGAGCAGCTGGGCTTGTTGTCTTCATTCATCTGCAGGATCCAGAAGAAATAGTTCATCAGCAGACACCAGGTTAGCATTTCTATTTCTGTTTGGCTCATTTGCTCTTTTGTGTTCAGTATGACAAACTTATATCCATAACATGCCTTACATATTTGCCAGAGGTTGCCTGAGCACAGATATGCTATTTGCTTAATGAAGCCTATTTTAGAGTGGATTAACACTTTCTGGAAAAATAAATAAATAAATAAATAAAGGTGTGGGGGGGGGAGTTTGCTTAAAAAGAAGTTTCAAGAAGCAATTGACTGTTTATGCTGGAATGTTTGCCAAGGATTTCTGCTGCCAGTTCCACCACTGCAAATCTAGAATTCATGAAAATACAGGTCTTCGCCTATATATGTTATTCAGTGTGTTACAGAGACACAAAGCAGGAGATGCATTCAAAGACTCATGCAAGAAACTTAAAATACTTCAGGATGCATTCCTTTAATGTATATAAATTCCACTGACCTTTCCATAAATTTCATGCACAAGTGTGCCGTCTTCTTGTGTTACTAACATGTTACTAAGATCCAAGTTTATGGGAGAATTAGGAAACTGTGGGCTAAAACTGTGGTTTCCTTTTAAATGAGGGACACTGAAGTATCAAAATGCACAGAACTTCTCTTGGTTTCCTTTCTCCATGATTAAGGCTGATTCAGGATCTCGACAAATGCCAATGTGGTTACTCCACACTCATCAAAATGCCCCTCCATGCAGAGGGATGGTTACTGTGTTTTCTCCTATATGCATAGGAATTCTCCTTTTGCTGCACAGTTATTTTATAAAAAGCCTCTTCAGTTGTCATCTTCATCATACAGTGGGCATAATGGTGTACATTTTAAAGTATTATTAACAGTTTTAAAGGAGCTGAACCCTAACGCAGAGAATTGTTAAAACATCACATTAAGTGCTATTTTCTGAGTCTAGGTTTATTAAGTGCTTATTTCCATGTCACTAAAAAAATCTATACCTTAATAAGTTTATTATTTAGTCCAACTGCATACCAATTTTGAAAACATCCACTCAACTGAAACCATAGACATTATGAACCAGCAGTGTGTCGTGGAAAGCAGAGGATTACCAGTCACTTCAGTGCATTTGTAATTTATTTTCGTATACCTAGATGCAAAGCAAGCTGCATATTAAAACTGGAACTACTGGCCATGTTTAACCCTGTGCAGGCTCTTTTGGAATCAATACTACTATGAAGTCTGCACATTCACAGGAGAATATGGAAATGACAACTCTGTAATTTAACAGAAAAAGCTCCCTGATTTAGCTGTGACTGTACAAAATGTGTGCGAGATAGAAAGCAGTCAGACACCTCTACCACTGAGACACCAAGCACATGGTCATGGTCAGCCTTCCCAGCTGTAAACAGGCTTTGATTTTAGCCTGAGAACACATATCCGTCTTCTGACTGTTACTAGCTAGATCTTGATATGCTCTAGTTGTGCCATAATCTCTGGGAAAATGAACTGCCCTCAAATCCAGAGGATCTAGTGATTGGGAAAGAACCATTGCCCCTTTGCTCGTCTAGAAGGTTATTACCATAAAACTGAATGGGTAAGGTTTCAGTGTCCTACCTAGAGCTACCTGTGCTGGGGTGTCAAAGCCTGTTTATGCAGATCCAGCAGCACTCCTGTTCAGGCAGTCTCCTAGCACTTCAATCATGCCTGTGCACAAAACAGGTTGCTTTTTTATTTCATTTATTATTAAACCGACTTTCTGAAGGCTTTTATCCCATTCCCTTTCTCCTGCAGCCCGTCCTTACTGCTTTGCTCCCCTGCCAATAATCTCTAAGTTCCCCTCTGGTCGCCTAATTCTCCCCACTCTGCATATCCAACACCCTCCTCTCCTAACTCATGCTGGCAGGACAAGCGGAAGCAGTAACTCCTGGCTCCACGTACATCCTTTTCTTTAGTGGGGTCCCTGGTTTGGGATTCTCCCTCTATTCAGTCACCAGTTTCCACTAAGCTTAGGAGACAAACTCAGAATATCTCTGTATCTCAGAAACTTCTGTCCCTCTTCCAGCTCTGACTGAAGTAGGTTGCGGCTGAGTGGAAAGACATGGCATGGGACAGATGGGAGGCATATGCGGAAATACTGTGGTGCATCTCAGTGCATGTAACTTCATATTAAAACATCAGTTACTTGCTTCTGAAAGAAAAGGAATTTCTCTTGATGTCTCGTGCAAGCCCTTTCCTGCTCTTTCCTCACTGGTCCCCCATCCTGACCTGCCTGCTTCTTCCATCCCCAAGCTCTTGAACGCTGACTGCTGATTGGAATACACTCTGAAGTGATTTTTGAGGATGTAAATGCAGAAGGGGACAACCAAGCACACTTAGGTAAAAGGCAGGTTTAAACTCAGGTTTCTGCCCTCCTCCCTGCCCCCAGTGAGGGACTTCAGTCACAGCCTGGCAGATTTTTGTGGGTAAAGCTCTTCATGCCTTGAAAATGATCTTCCCGACTGCACTGTTACTGCCAAAGGTGCCTAATCAAATGCTTGATGCTCACATTCAATTACTATTCACGTTAATAGGAGCCAGGCTGCACCCTAGGGTAAAAGGTGCTCAGTACAATTACTCTTACTTCTGTTTGGCTGATTTTCATGCAAGTTAAGCACTTGCTGCTCCCAGTAGGCTCAGAAACTCTTCATATCCACTGCTTCTGAAAACTGTACTAGTTATTACTAAAGCATATTAGACAGCTTAAGGAACATGGGGAAAATATCCATTCATTTCATTAAAAGAATTGCTAGGGATATTTCCTTACTAGAAAGACTCCTAGGAAAATCTGTCAATCACAGGAGAAATTTTTGGTGTGCTGAAAAGGATGCTTTCCAGCCCTTGTTCAGAACATCCTGCTCCTAAAGGTGTCTCTTTCTAATGGAGATTGGATATTGCTGTAATTTGCTTTTCTGATTGAGCACTCAGTGACTTTGAACAAATGCTTGTGTCATTCTGTATGGCAAAGTTTTGCTTGCTTACCCTTTGGGTTTGTATTTCCTATGTAGTTACTATGTAGCCGAATGCATTTACCAGGCACTGGAACCTCACCAGAAAAGCTACAGAAAAGTCAGTAAGGTAGATTTTCCACTGAAAAGCAGCATTGCAGAATTTCACATTGACTAAAAGGGCATTTTTCACTGTTAGTATATTCAGTCATCTTTAATTTAAAGTTGTGCAACTTATGAAACAAGATTAATAAAAATACTTTGGTACTTTAGTTGTATCTGCCTGTTCTGGAAATTGTTCCTGATTGTTTTAGTCCTAGCAAGCATGATGGTGAGACCTTGATGTACTACTTAAACCAGTATAAAATCCACAGTCATAAAACTTTAAGTAATGCTTACATTACTTTCACTGAGCAAAGCACTCCTGACAGTAGCTGTTTGTGTTGATTTGTTACTATTCATTTATTCTTTCCCTGTGCTTCACATCACTACCTAATTGTGATGCTGTACTGAGAAAGCAATATCAAAGTAATTTTCCACAACATTAGTTACAATTTTCTTCTGATCTTTCGAGTGAAACAATCCCATCCTGTTGGCTTCTGTGAGCATATAAACCTTGATTACATTTATCTGTTGGAAACCAATGCTTACAAAGTATATATGCCCTGGATAGCGGGTGTAGAGCCTTTTTGCTGGCTGACAAACATACTGTCTGTGCAGTTTTTTAATATAACGTGCTTCATTCCGAGCAGATACATTTATGGCAGAGTGACCAAAACAGTTTTCCCAAGCCAATATATTCAATTCAATAGATATTCTTCTGGTCATTAAAGAGACGACAACCTCACGACAGGTATGGGCTTGCACTGAGAACATTACTGCCCTAGAGCAGGCTGGATGGGGCAGGGCTCAGAGCTGGGAGGAAGGAGGGACAGTCACACACAGGACAGAAACTAAATGCCCTTCTCCTTGAATTACATACAGCTTTGCTTCTGCAATAATCATGCTATTATTTTTAAACAGCAAATACAAGATACTTGCTTTGGGCAGCCAGCCCAGCGCTGCCTTTGTCCCGAGCCACAATGTGAGCCTGGGAATCCTGTCCATGATGGGATGGTGCTGACAAGGCCAACGGGCTAACGCAGGGCTAATGTAGGAATAACTTCTGCATTTTGTAAAGGTGATTTATGTACACACATACAGATGAATCTAGTGCATGTAAGCGTGCTTATATTATCACACCTCTCTATATTCATGTAGCAAGTTTCTCTACATATGGTGAATAAGTCCACTGGAAACAATGGCTTTTTTCTCTCCATATGGTTACTGAATTCAAAAGCATATAATAGGTTTCAGTTAAAACTTACAAAATAAGCGTGTATAGACTCTTCTTCTCTGAGAGCAGGTAAAAGATGGAAAATACATCTCAAAGGGTCCATGTGGCAAAAGCTCCAAAAGGGTGAAAACAGGGACTAGAACAGCAAAGTCTTTGCACTCTAGAAGTTGCAAGTCAAGTATGAATATAACCGAGACAAGACTCATGGCTGAGATCCTGCAAGGACTCCTCCCTTTCCTTTTCCCCCCAAATCCCAAGAAAATGCTGCCTGCTTCTTTGCCTTCTACTTTATTAGGACGTGAAAGCAGGGAGAGGGAGGAGGGACAGGAGACAGGGCTGGCATGTGGGTGCTATAGCAAACGTGAGGGCCCATGGGAGCCAGGGTGCAGGTATCTTACTGAGCACTACAGGAACCCTACAGCAAGTACTGTGACTACAGCTCTACATGTTGCTCTTAATCGCCTATTCAGAACTTATATACCTTGTGCCTCAGAAATTACAGCCCTGTGCACATGACTCCATGTAGCCATATATTTCCATAATGCATCTTTGTGCACAACGTACTGCTAGCTTGTCATATTGGATTTTTTTTTCAAAAACACAATGGAAAATGAGCTGCCATCAATCTATAATTTCCAAAGTAATTTTCGTACAATTTACATCTTACTTCTCTTTACAAACTGGGACAGTCATTTAATCTGCCTCAAAACTAACAGCATCAGTAGTAGTCATAACAAAAGAACCAGGTCCCTGCAGGCAGGTAAGTGGGACGCCCTTCTCGAGCAGGAGAGGGGCCCCGTTATGTGGGCACTGCCAGCTCCCGCCTCCGCAATCATGGATAGACCTTGCCCTGAGTCTCCTTCAGCTTAGCTTTCCCCAGCAGAAAACTGCAATTACTGGAGTCTGCTGAAGCAAAGGCCAGTAGGAACAGGACTCCAAGGTGCTATTACAGACACGGTGTTCCCTCTCCTGCTGTTTGGCATGGCTCTGTTGCAGATTGGTAGTGAACCTGTTTATTTTTATCCTGAAGGAAGCGCTGGCAAGGTCTTAAGAGTGTCCTACGGGGCATCAAAGCTTCCCAGCCCAGGACATAGCAAAGCCTGCATCATGTTGCCAGCACAACTATTTTGAAAATAACTGCAGCTTAGTGGTCAAAGCAAGTGCCGTATGCTGTTTTATCACATGCTATATACCGAGATCGCCTCCTATCACACTTTGCTCTCATGACTATGCCACCCCCTTGGCAGGCTCACAATTGTGAGCGCTTTTTAACGACATGGCATTTGGAGAGCATCAGCATCACGTTTTTTCTACAGTTTCTGTTAGCACAGTTTAGCAGTTGGGAAGTCACAATTATTTTCTAACCTGAAGCCCACTAAAGCAAATCTACCTTGTAAGCAGTAACACCTCAGGGTGGCCCATGGGCTGCAGTCTGGCCAGTCAGGCACCTCAGATCGCTGCTCTCCTTGTCCCGCAGCGCCAGGACTCCAGCAAGGCACTTCTGCGCTGAGAGAGCCTAAGACAAAAACACAAAAGCGAAGCCCATTAACTGTGAGATTATCACAAAACCCAGCACCTTTCTGGCCCTGCTCTAACCCCACGGCAGCGGTGTGCACACCAGATGACTCAACTCACATCCACCACCCATTTTCTTGATGGCATGAAGCCACTGTTGCCTAATCCCAACAACATTTATCAGCATAAAATCAGAGCGATACAGTGCTAAATCAGACTCACATCGTGTAATTCCAGCTTCCACTGGGTTCCCAAATCCTCTCTTTTTCTGTGAGCATTTATTCTAAGACACCATAAAAAAAAGTTGATATTTCATCTCTTTTAAAGTCTATTTTTAAAGGCTGCCAGAGGCTGACACTCCTCTGTTGCGTCTAGCAAAACAAGCAGCCCCTGCCATCGGCTCAGGGTGTGCGGCAGCGCGTCAGCGGCCAACGCAGCTCTGCGGGCGTCCAAGGCAATCCCAGGAGCAGACCCACGAGCTTCCGAAATGCCCCCAGGAACTGGCAGTGCAGGAACCTGCAGAAGTTGATCCACAAACCTTCATTTCACCTCAAAGCAGTCATTCTAAATATGACTTTTTTTTTTTTTTCTTCCATAGAAAACGTGTTGGCACTAACAAATTTCCTTATGTGTGCTAGCTGTCATTCAGCTTGCTGATTTGAAAGCCAGATACCATTTTGAGGAGCTTACGTAAGTTTAAAAGGCTTTCTGGACTTTCTAAATATAATGGCATTTTAAAATATTTTATAATGCATGTTTCCACTTCTCAAAGTTATTAATGTTCCCCTAAGAGCTTAAACAAAACCTCCTCTCTCCACTAGTATCAGTCTTTTTCATTTAGCAAACATTAATTTTCCTTTCACAATTCTAGTGGAGCTTGAAATTAAAGGTGGCTTTCTTCTCTATTATGGCTTGTTTGTGTATCACCATCAAAAGTGTCAGTTAACTACTGCTTTAGCACCATTCAAGAGGACGCAAAAAGCTAAATTATTTTTCTTGTGTAAGCCCTACAGATATACTCATTGTAGATACCAGTGCCATTTTCTCCATATTAATAATTATTTATTTTTCAAAGTAAGTAATAGGTTTTGGATCTGTCACCACATGACATGTGCAAGGTGACTAAATGACTTGAGCTTTACAGAATTGCAAATATCATTGCTTGGGACAAGCAAAGACATGTTTGGATTTGGAATTATTTTAGAGTATTTTTGGACTTCTGCTTCCACAATGGATGTTGAGGGGGCATGGGGGCAGAAGGAAGTCACTCCTCATCTCCAGCTGTGTGAGGATTTTGGGAGGTTTGTTTGTTTGTTTTTTCTTTACCCAAGATTTGCTAATAAAGTTCTACATAGCTTAATGCCTGAAAGTCAAGCCCCAGGAGAAATTACAGACAGCAACCACTGGTGTTCTGAGCAAACTCAATGCAACTCTAATTGGGTCCTCCTAATTGTACCTGAAGTTGTTAGGAAAAATATGATACGTAATGTTATTTACCTTATGCAAGAAAGCATTTTGATTTCACTACTCAGTTGTAAACAAATGAAAATGTGAATATTCAAATAGCCTCAATACTAAATATATGAACAGCTGGGTAGGTACTGTAGTTTCTGTACAAGGCCTGTTTATAGCAAAGCAATTCTATACTCATTTTGACTTTAAAGCAGTCCACTAAAATCCACAACTCAACCCTGAAGACTTTGGTCAGTGAGAGCCCAAGCAGGACTGGCATGCCACTCAGATGCCAAAAAACACAGTTACCTCAGCCACAAAATTCACTTAGATGGGCACAGCCAAATAATGTGAACAGTCCAGATTAGTATTAGAAACCAATCAACAGATTTATTTATTTATTTATTTATTTATTTATTCACACACTGTTAAATGGAAACCAGCCCCTCCACTCATTTAGCTCAAGACATGTTATTACCTTGTAAACAGGAGGCATCCTTAAGTTACTACCTAATTAAAATTCCAATTATTCTGCATCTACGAACTGCTCATGTGCATGCTATTCAAGGGAATTAAGTATGTAATTAAGTTACTCAAGAGCTTACAAAGTCAGGTATTGTTTAACACATACATGTTGATGTTTTCCGTGCTGCATGGAAAGCCAGTCCTATCACCACCTGCTCCAGTGGCATATTTGCCCAGTACCTCTGAACGCTACTCAAATTATTTTATATTTTGCAGAATAAAACAAAAAAAAAACTTAGCAAACCATTGTAATAACCGCCTTCTACTATTTAGAAAGAAAAGCGTGCAATGGAAAAGAAAGAGAACAAAAAATGTGCATAGTCCATAGAGAGAGGCAGGAAAGGAACTTTGAGAAACAAAAGTTGATTTAACTTCCTTTTTGGTTCTACAAATCTGCCACTATTTAATTATGAGAGATTTTGGTGTTTATTTTGCACATAAAAATATCTCCAAATATTGTTTCTGCTACACACTTTATGTTAAAAAAGACAAAAATATCATTGAAAACATGTTAAATTAAATTAGAATGTAACACTAAAATTATTGGTTTTATAATTAATGTTATTAGAAAGCAAGCCCAGAATCAATACACCAAAACTTCCCAGGCGTGCTAAAATGGAGACAAATGGAGTAGGAAGGAAAAAGAATATTTACTACAGTAAAATTACAGTTAATGACCTTCAAAAAGACAAATTTTGAGAAGCACTACACGCTCCAAATGTAGTGGTCTAATCACACTGTAACTCTGCGTAGGGATTTTTGAGAGATACCTTCTCATTGCCTGCACATTTGCCAACCATATTTTTCCTCCTGCTTGTTTCTACAGATCACATTATATATTCAGTATATTCTGATTGTTCTCTGCCTTTTCCTCTCAAGGCACTGGCTTCATTTCCTAATTGAGACCCAGTGGAGATAAGTTCACCACAACATAATTTAATGAACTAGAGAAGAGAGTTACGTTTTACTGCATGAAGTATGAAGCTGCATGTCAGAGAGACCATCTCCTAGGTGATGTTTCACTGGGTGTTAATTAACAAAGACGTCTTCTAAAATAATACCACCCCCACACAAGTGCAGCCCTTTTAATGGTCTTTCTCCCAGGAACTGGGCAATACGTAAAGCAAGTTAATAAGCCAAGGCCCCAGTTCCTAAAAGGAGTTAAATCGCACAGTTTCCTTCCTCCATGAAATCACGGATTAGACATTGCAGAGCTGCAGTACAGGAGAGGGGATTTCACTCTTCTCCTCCAGCTTCAAAGGCTGGATTGTATTGGATTTCCCCTCCGCCTTAGTCATGGATGTGCCCCCACCACAGTCCATTTCAGGTGTGGAGGAAGAGTCCCCTTTCCAGGCCGAAGGATTTGGAGCGAGTTGGTGGCTGCCACCTCACAGCCCACGGGCCGCTGATGGCCCTGTGCTCTCTGCATCCGCCAAGAAATTTCAGCAGCGTTGGCCTCGCTGCATTTTTCAGTCATTTACTGATATTTTTGGAAGGGAAGAAGCTCCCCCTTGCAAAGGCCTCCGCTAATAAAGCTGCGAGTCCGGTGACAGCAAGGGGGTTTAGCGGGAGCAGCTTTGGATACCCCCAGCCTGGTAGCTGCCATGTACCTACGGCATCCTCCCGTCTCCCGCTCTGCAAGTATTTCTGCAGCAGTTTAACATCAGTTAGGTCTCAAACGCTGCAAATTAGGGCCTGTGAGTGAAAGCCTGGCTCCTGCCGAGTTCAGAAGGACGCGTGTATTTACGTGCGCTTTTACAGCATTCGACCCGCTTTGATCACTGCCCTCCATGCACCACGAGCAGACACCAAAGCGGCTTCGCCAAGAGCTGCTGAGGTAGCATTTCAGTAATTCTCACTATTCTCACACTTTTGGCACCCAGAGCTTGGGGCCTTTTAGCGGCTCCACTCACGTGGTAGAAACATTCAAGTGGAGGACAAACTGTCGGTTGTCCAGGAGAAACCCCAGGTGGTTTCACCGAGGGGAACCAGGCACGGCAGCGGGTTCACCTCAGCGCGGCGCAGCTCGCGCCGCCATCCCGCACGCCGTGGCAGCAGGTTCACCTCAGCGTGGCGCAGCTCGCGCCGCCATCCCGCACGCCGTGCCGGCCGTGCTGCCTCACGTGGCAGCGGGTTCACCTCAGCATGGCGCAGCTCGCGCCGCCATCCCGCACGCCGTGGCGGCCACGCCGCCATCCCGCACACCGTGGCGGCGCGGTGCCCAGCGCACTAATATCAAGTACACGCGTGGTTTGCCTTGTTCGTTTTCTCTGTGACAGGTTTAAGAGATACTCAGATCGACGGGCAAGATCTGATCTTAGAGGTAGTAGAGATTTTTTTTCTCCCTTCTGTGTGGAAATAAAAGCAATAGAAGTGTCTTTGCATTGGGCCCCCACAGTGTCAGTGTCAAGCCGTGAGCTGACAAGACAGCCGGCGCCAGCATGAGCCTCCTCAGCAGCGACAGTGACACAGAGTCTTCAAATCCAATCTAAGTTGCAGATTATATATGCTGAGGAAAAATGAAAGAGTTTTCTAGTTTTGGTCCCTTTCCTGCACTGAATGCATTTCAGCTATAAAGAAAAAACGCTCAGAAGATACAGAAACGATTCGCAGCTAACAGGGTCGCGGCCCGGCTGGACGAGGCGTGAACGGCAAATCCCTCTCAACCCCGAGAGGCACCTTGGAGTTTCCCTCCACACTTATCCCAGGAACAGGTTTGCTGGCAAGATCGCTCCCCAAAAAGAACTAGCTTTAAGTGAATCCTGGCTAATGTTTCCCCACATGCATTTACAATTCTTAAATAAAAGCGTAACTAGAACAAAGAATTTAAAAGTAATGAAATGCTCAAACGAAATTGGACCATTCTGTTCATTGGGAAATTTATGATTTAAAAAACTGAGTAAATTAGTCATTAGCTCTACTGAACATTCACTGCAACAAAGAAAACCATAAAGAAAACAAATGAAAGCTTTCAGACATTTCTGTAAGACAGACAGTCAGGTTAATAAATCTTCCGATTGCAAATTTGCCTTTTCTCTTATGTCAAATGAACTGTATCAGCAAAGCAGTCAGCTTTCTTATGGGTAAAGCTGGGTAAAATTCTTCAAATGGATAATTTGATAAGTATCAGTTCAACCAAAAATGATCTTTCAAACTAATATATTTGAAATTTTAATTTTAAAACAAAAACCTCAAAAATCATTCAGTCTTTTTCCAGCTTTATTTTTCAGTTTCACTATGCAACAAAAAAAAAAAGTTGACACAGTCTGTCTACATGGCATTGCAAAGGAAAAGCAGTGTTTATAAAGTCATGCATCACCCTCTGAGACAGACCGTTAAATAGAACTTGCTCTCCAGTTGAACAGAGCTCTTACCTACTTTCCAGAATGCAACAGAAATTAATGGGTCTTCTCAGGACTTATCTGATATTGAAATGAAAGATTATACATATATATCTGTATATATATATTTACTTAGAGAATTTCATTAAGGAAAAGATTTAATTGCTCTCCTCAAGCATTCTGATCCCAAACAAGAGGAATTACAACCACAGAATGTGCGTTTTCTTTTAACACGCGTAGGCAACCACCACCCAAGCCCAGCAACCATAAGCAATGCTGAAGGATCCTCTACCCGCAGCTGCACCCTCGGTGAGGAAACCCCCTGACGCAGATGGCTCTCTTCAAAAGCCAAAAGCTAAAATCTGCATGCGCACATATACTAAATCTAATGAACGCCAACATGCAGCTTCGAAATGTTTATCCAAAGCTTTACAGAGAAGCTTATAGCTTAAGTGTGCCGCCCAAATTCACTGAACTTAAAAGAGTATTAACATAATATGCTAATGAAATCTGCATTTAATAAGATATATCCTTTCGAGTTCTCTGTACCTTGCTGTCAACACAGCATATTGCAAAAATGAACCCTCACTGAGACCACAATTTAAGCTGATATAAAATCAAATGATCCATGTTAACAAGATAATTAAATAACTGTCAGAATCTAAGGAAAAAAAATATTATAGGTTCACCAGATACAAACCAATTTTGAATAATGTGAAAGGACTGTTATTCAATATGCAAACTGAGTGTTGTTACTGTCATTATAATAATATGGTTGGCAAATCAGACACCAATTTAAAAACACAGTAATTATGAAAAAAAACTAGCTGAGGTGCTTAAAAAAAAAAAAAAAAACTGCAAATTACATGTCATTTACCTTGCCCTAACTAAAACTACTGGAGAATGCTGAACAAGAAAATTAGCATTTGGAAAGGTTATTTGAAGGCATCAAAAGAGAAAATTGAAATGTTTGACAGTTGCTTTTTTGCTGGACGTGGAAAAAAAAGATGCATCATATACATTACTTAGAGGTTCAGCTGATACTATTTCCCACATTAGCATTTGTGGTACAAATCACAGATAATTAAACCTTTCATTTAAAATTCAGCAGCTTCTAGCTAGCAATATAGTATACTTACAGTCCGATGATGCAATACAGGGATTTTTCAACTGCAAATTTTATTTAGAGGAAATACATACATAGTGTGGCACATCTCCCTCATACTTTCACAAAAGTCAACTTTACTTTCACAAAACCGGTGCAGATGCTGGATGCTCAGGAGGAGCCAGTCTGTCCACGCAGAGCTGGCACCCCTATGTTTCCCCCTCTTCATAAGCACATTAGTACAGGAGCTGTCAATAAGCCACTATGATCTGTGCACCCCTGCAAGGCTATGGATTGCTTTTAAGGCGATAAAAGGTCCTGGAAAGGCAAGAAAAGTAAGTCTACTCCTAGCAAGCTTCAATAGAAAGAGGTGCTCATAGCCACAGAGTATTTTTAGAGCCTCACAGGCTGAATTAAGGTCAAAACTACTGCTTTCAGGGTATAATTTCAGTGCTACAGATACATCTATGGCTACATATTTATATGAATTACATGAATGCACAGGTATTTTGTTACTCTTCCCCCTTTTCCCCATGAATCTCCCTTATGTCCAATGTTTTCAGCTAAAATCATATATTTGAACACAGCTAGAACTTGCTTAAATTCAGCACAAAGAGCGGACCAGAACTGAAATGTGCATGAAGGTCAAATACTCATCAAGTTTAGATCTAAACCTATAAATATTTAGAGAAGCCATTCCAAAGAGAAGGCTCTGACTGCATGGACAGACATTTAAGCTAGATTTCAACCTGCATTTTTTTCCTGAGTGAAAAATGGAGTTGCACAAAACTTAGGAAACGAGCTCTACAAAAGGAAATGGAAACAAAGCACAGTCCTTCCGTCCTGCCTAACACTGCCATTGCTCCCTACCAGACACCAAGAGCCATGGGGGCAAAATGTGGCACCACTGTCCTTGGGCTAGTGCAGGACAAGGGGTCAGCAGTAGATCCCTGGTTAACAGTCCTTCTTGCAGCCTCACTTGGCTCCCATCCATTGTTACAATAATTGTATGGCCTTTACTCAGGGAGCTTCTGACAATAGCTCTCATGCAGCTCATCTTCCTCGTGGTTATTTCCCATGGCTTAGCCCTGCGTAAGCAGCGCTTTGTGCACGAGTCCATGGAGGCCACGCGCAGAGACGCGGCACGTTACACACCCACCAGCTGTTCTTGGCAACCACCGTTTAACCCTCCTTGCAAATGTAAATCTCTCAGATCTCTTCCCCTAACATTTATTTATTTATTTTAAACAATAGAAAGGGAAAGATCTATCAGGGGAAATAATCAAAGCTGCAGAATCCCCAGGTCTGCTTAAAATTCAGCCTTGCAGAGAAGCAGTCCAGAAGTAACACACGCAGCCGCCGCCAGGCCAGGCGGCAGCGCAAGGCCTTGCCCAGCAGCCTGCACCCCTGCAGGCAAGTTCTAGCCTCCTCCTCGGCACCCAAGGGCACCAGAGGCTGACGGCCCCTTCCAGCCAACGTCTCTGCTTTCAGCCCTTGGGGAGTGCTGGTCACTGACCATCTCTCTGGGATTGCTTTTAGCACAACCAATATATTTTGCCACTGCTGCATCTTCCTTTCCTCAGGATTGCCAAACTATCCAGCTAAATCCATGGATCTTGTCAAGCCTAAGGAGCTATCATAATTATTGAGCAAACTAGGAATTTAAATGCTTGAAAAACACAGCTTTAAAAAAACTGATTTGATGGCTACTGAAATTCTAGGAACTTTTCCAATGACTTGTTTTGTATTGTCTCCCAAGTACTTATCAGTTCCTCCAGTCCTTGTGCTTCAATAGCATTGAACTCAGCTTACCAAAAGGAGATACTCCATTTTTTCCTTCTTGCTAAAGAAAATTCATATTCACAGTAGAGCACTTGGAAATCAGAGGTTTTCCCAAGGTGCTTCTGATGCTTATCCTCCATTGTGCCCAATCTGCTCCTTTGCACAACAGAGCCGCAAGCCTCTATTCAAACTCTACCGAGCTGCAAAGAATGATGTTGTCAGGCAGACTGATCTTTCTCCAATGGCTTTTGCAATGCTTTTGTTATAAAGATGTTAAAGATAACATGGAAGAGAAAAAGAACAGATTTAGAGTCTTGGGATAGGAAAATACAAAGCATGACAAAGAATCATAACACTGATACTTGCAATTGAAAGAACTACTGAGAAAATATATCCAGGGCTTTGGGGAAGAATAGAGGAAACAATGAGTAACCTGAACTTCTAAAAAAAAACCCAATTTTTGTGAAAAAAAGATAATTTTTTTAAAAAACAATTGTTAATTGCTTTGCTTTTAATTGTTGTAATTGAGATTTAATTGTAGTAATTTGGAAGTGCATCAGCCCAAGACAGCACACCTTCACAATTGTGAGCCCTGCACTCACAATTCAGCTAATTCAGGGAACAATTAAGTACAGTAAAAGACTGGGAAGAGCACGTATAACATTGGAAACGGAGATTAAGAGCAGTTCTCTTGGCCCTGTGAAACACAAATTATAATGAAAAGATTTTAAAATGCACTGATGCTGAGAGCTCTTCGTAGCATTACAGCAACTTATGTTAAAAGGCCAAATTCTGGTCAGAAAAAGAGGACCAAAACCAGCTGAATAAGAAACCCCAAGACAGTGGCTACCGTTCTGTTCAATTAGAAATGGATGTGCTCGTTTCTGAACGAGCGACACAGGCAGCAGGGTTTTTAGCAGAGCGCTGGGCTGCGTAATGGCTGAGTGCATTACGGGGTACAACGCGGGACCCCTCTCATTCCCTTGCTCACTGTTTCTCCTTTTCTGCTACACCTAATGAACTAGTTCAAAAGGATCAAACCACCGACTGGATAATGTACCTGGTGGGCTCTCTCAAGGTATCTTTTTCTCTTGCTTCGTACCTTGGTAAACGAGTTAAAAATGCAGCAGAGAGGAAAATTGCTAGTGACACTTGAGACCTTGCTGCCTTTCCTACATTATCACAAGTTGTACAAAGCCACTCTGAACAGCACAGGAAAGTAGTTATGCCAATTAAAAGGGCTGAAGTAATAATTTTGAAATAGCAGATTTCTAACGTGTCATTTTAAAGTGATTTTTTTTTCCATCACAGTCTCTGTATTTTCTGGAATTTTAGCACAACATACACATAGCCTGCAGAAGCCTTCTTGTAGTTAAAGACCTATCCTAGTGACTAGCAGGTACCAAAGCTGAGGATTAGATGATCCGATTTCTGTAATAGGATTTTGCCTAATTGCCACTGCAGTGACAGTTAGCAGGCTCTGTTAATGGGAACATAGGAATTGCCATGGTGCTAGAGATCAGCAGTCCATCTTGTAAAATATCCTTCAGCAACAGAAGGTACAATATGATTTAGAGGAAAATGCTGCACAATCTGTTATGGAATAAGTATGGAATAAACTTTCTCAAGTAAAGTTTCTTTAGGATTCTCAATAGCAAAAGACAGTTTATGTCCTAACATGGGAGTCCTCATATTTCTTACAATCATCCTTATTTTATAACATACCCAGGACATCTTCATAATATCTAGCTGCGTCTCTAGTTGTTTCTAAAGTCTTAAGACTTTTGTATATTGTGACATCCTGTAGCAGGGCATTTTGCAGTCTCTATATTGCGTAAAAACTATCATCAAGTTTCAACAAATTTACTAGATATCACTTCAAGTACCTTCCTGATTTATAGGGAAAAGATGAATAGACGATTCCCCATTTTTCCACCTCCATTCAAATCATCATTATATTGGATCCCACCATCTATCCTTTCTTTCTGACAAAGCCCAATCTTTTTCATTTCTCTTCATAAAATTCTCTTTTCCACGAATCCATAAAAAAAATCTCCTAATTCAGTAGAAGCCTGAAGTTTTGCAGAAACTCTAAATAAACAAAATGCCATTAAAAGTCTATTTAAAATTTGTCTGTGAGTGAATTTAGCAGTAAAGCTCCTACTAACTTCAAGGAGAACAAGCTGAAACCTTTGGTGGGGTGGCCAAAAAGGCGTGGGAGCAATAGCAGTTTCCCTGGATACAACAGCAGTAAGGGAACGGGAAAGGACGGGGAACAAGGCCGGATGGTGCAGCCTGGCCCTTCCCGTCACCTGTATAATAGCGAGTGTGCAAGAAGGGAGAGCCTGCCTGGATATTTGGTTGATCAAGGCTCAAAACTGTGTCTGTACATGGAATAGGTTACAGAACCATCAAGTCCTCAGTTCTCCTGGATGCCACAGTCCTGGCATGTTTGGGGATTCTTCTGTCTTTATGCTTGGTAAAGCAGGAGATCATCCAGCACCATGCACTTAAAAAAAAAAAAAAAAAAAAAAAAAAAAAAAAGACTTTTTGTATTATTGTTTCTATTGCAAGAATAAAACAAAAAAGCAAGCTCGGAAAGCAATAAACTGCAGTATCAGGTAATTATATTGCAATACACTCAAATTCTTTCAAATAATTAGTCAAACATCTGCTGCAAATTAATATTGGGCCAAACTTGTCTCCTGGGTAATACAATGGACTTCGGTACCATTAGGAAAGGGATAATCTGTTCCAACACATTTAATGTCTCTGGATAATTCACTCTGGTTTAGAGCCTTCTTTTTACATTGCTCTAGCCTGAAATCTTCTTGCAGAGCTGCTGCTATTTGCTAGCTTGTGCAGATGCATCCAGTTTTTCAGGCTTAGCTCGGAAAATTCAAAATGCACACACTGCCAAGGAAATGAATTTATTCAATAAGCACTGCAGTGTCAACTCTTACCAATTCTGTAATGCTGGAACAAACAAAGTCAGGAATTATGCTTGGCTTTTTAGCCATCAATTGCACCCTATAAATCCGTAAGGACTCATAAATAGTGCTGCATAAATCTGATATTAAGGCAACTCTTAACTTGGAAAATTTAAATTGCATTTTAGCCAAACAACAAATGAAGCTAATATGTATTGACCACATTAACAATTCATAGATGCACAGAAGAGAAATACGCAACCTCGATAGCATTGCCATGTCTTTGAGGCACGGACGAAGCTCTGGTGACGCAGGGCTGTCACTCCCGCACTTCCTCAACAAGCTGCGTGTTTGTCCATCAGTGTCTTTTGTCACTGGCCTGACCATTCTGCTCCTGCTCAGGTTGGCAGCTGTTTCACAAAAAAACGAACTGTTACCACGGGATAAACAATTAACCAAGCACGAATTGCTTGACCAAGCCTCCTAATTAACGTCAGCAGGGAGGCCCTCGTCCGGCGCACGGCAGCCCGCAGGGTTTGTGCCCGGCAGCCGAGCCCGCCAGCCCGGCCCTGGCTCGCTACACTGCAAGCGCACGTGGCCTGCAAGCATTAAATAGAGTAGCTAAAACTGTAATGATGTTATTGATCTTACCATCTTTTCTCTAGGACCTGAGGTAAATCTGTGCAGGAGGGAGGGATACCCCACAGGGCTGAGCCCTGCGCGCAGCGCCTCGCGCCGGCACACGCGGTTAACGCGGTTAATACGGTCAATGGTTAATGTGTCTTCATGAGCCATGACCTGCTCTTCCACACAGGAGTCATTTTTTTGTCCAACACCTACAATTATATGAGTGCTTAGCAACACCACCGAAACTGTACTGCTATTTCTGTGATCAACCTCATATTTAGGGACTAAATTTGTCAAATTAAGAGGGAAATTGTGCAAAAGGTCTCTGTGAAGATCTATATTTTAATTATTTTGTATAAATATAATGGCTTAAATCACCGTGGCTCTTGTTAGCAGAAAAGTGGAGGGTAGTTATTTCAGTAAGCACCATCTACTGTCTGCTGAACTGTATGGATCCTGTGGCATGTTATTACAACAAATACAGTTCTCTAAACGTATTCTTCAACTAAATTATTTGATTGTCTAAGCTGTTGAACGGATTGGGAAAATGATTATTTTAGTTAAGGGAAACCTTTCTATTTCCAAGGCAACTGGATTTCAACAACCAAGCACCAGATTTTGCCCCTCAGAAGTTTTTCTGAGGGGCAAAATCTGCCCCCACTCCCCTAAAAAAAAGACAAAAGAAAAAAAATTCAAAACTGACTTATTTTCCTACATACAAATACAGCATCTTTTGAGCACTTTTCCTCTTGAATGATCTCTGCTGAACTCCACTGCACTTTTCCAAGCCAGAACACTTATTTAGATGAATGATTATGGATTCAGGAGCCTAACTTTAGTCACGCTGGCTGTAAATTCATAGCCTCTAGTCATGTATTTATAATTATGAGCTTCACTTGCCAGATTGTAAGCAGAACTCCCCTCTGATTAACATGAGGCAGCTTCCTGGAGACCTCCTGTATGACACAGCCAAGCATCAGTAAGACTCGTATACAGAAAAGATTTTACACTATTTCCTTTTATTATTCAAAATCATAGCCTATGGACAGGAACTAGCCTGTGCCCCCCTCTTTTTTTTAATTCTTCCCCTGCCCCAAGCATATTTAAAGATGCATGAAGCTAATTAAAACATACAAAATGTCACTCTGTACCTCCATGCCACGTGTCAATATTTGCATGGCTGCAGGAAAGGCACCCACTGGGTATGGGAACACACAGGATATATTCCCTTCTGGTGCTGGCACACATGAGTTGAGCATATGGGAACGTGCATGATCCACAGTATTCACATTAATTTGGAAGATGTGACATTTATGAACTTGGATTAAACTGCTTCTCATGATTACAGATCTGTATTTCTGGATGACTTTACCAGGCGTATCTTGGATGGGACCCTGTGAGATTATTTCATGAGGCACCATGAGGGGTAGCAGCACGCGTAGCATGTTCAGCCTCTGATTTTCTGTGAATTCGAGTGGTACACAGCAATAATTTTAGGAAGGAATTTAGGAATAATTATAATTCTAATTATAATAATTCTTATTTAATAAATTCCATTTATGAAAATGGCATACAGTACATGTAAATCACATGCATGATGCACTCCCAGCTACTAAGGACTCCAGTAACTGCACAGGGATGGAAGTAAGGCTGCTGTATACGAGTATGTTCACTGACAAACTGACTTATCTGAGAACTCTAAAGAATTCTAACCACAGGGACAAGTTTACAGGAGTTTATGTATCCACATGTCTGCAAAACTGGAGGGCCAGGGGAATAGACATGTAGCCTATTTCAGTTAAAAAAATATATATATATATAGACATAGATATATCTTTGTTTCCACCTTGCAATATTATGGTTTCTTGTTACTGCCTAAATAGTTTGAATTACTTTTGGGAAAATAATGTATTTTGCAAAAAGGGATCTGAGACCAAGGCTGAAGTTTAGATTAGGAAGTTAATCCCAACGGCAGGCACATTTCGGCCTCTCTGCCAGAGATTACTGTCCCCAAAGTTGGGTCAGACAAAGAAAAAAACATCACGAATTTTCATTTTTGGTGCAAAGTCTACGGGTAGTTTGCAGAACTGATTGAAAAAAAGTTTTGTTTTTTTTTTCCCATGGGTTATAACAAGTTCAGTTCCTCCAGCTGTTTCACCCCATTGGAATACAAATCACTTTTTCACTAGACTTAGCTGCTTGAACCGCCTGCCTTCCTTGTTGCTTAAGAATCACACAATAAAACTACAGCCAAGGCAGACCAGCCTCAACTGAGCCGTGACGAGGTGATTAAACTTGTCTTAATCTGAGCCACCACTAAAGGAGGCTTGAGCCGAGACGGCTCATTTCACACGGAGACGCCTGACAGTCAAACAACAACGAACAGGCAGGGCAGTAGCGTCTTGAAATACTACACTCTGCCACACGTTACCAGCCAACACACTTATTTTGCAGAGGTTTTAGACGTAAAACACTGCAGTGAGTGTAGGCATTATTCTCTTATAAAATGAAGCTGTACAGCTGCCTCCCAAATGATTCAAAGTTACTAATCTAATATAAAAAGCATCACAGAATGAAAATGGCATCCGAGACAATACGTCACACAGCACTCACGCTTTTAAAAACATAAATTCAGTATTGAAAGTATACTTCTAGTTATTTTAAGGCTAGTTACCCATATTTGTCTTTTTGGTGCATCATTTCACTAGAATACTTGCTTGTAAATGCAGTATTTCATTGATTGCAAACACCAGAAATCAGTTTCCTGAAAGAGGTTAAATAAATAACAAACCTTGGGCTTTCATTGACTTTCAGGCTTCCGAAGCTTAAAGTTGTATCAGTCACGGTATAGTGCTTTTGTTTTAATCAGAGTTGACATTTTATTATTATTGCCACTTCCCTTGATTTTATGGAGCTTCATGAGCAATAGAGCAGTGCAGCAAGTTTCATCCATTGCTTAGATTACAAGTTTCATAATGCAAGTGCTTCTTCTGAATATCCATGAAATTAATATGTATGTGAAGTTGTGTTCATTCCCTCAAGAAAGAAAAATTCTTTTGCAGGAGAAGCACGCAAATCCCACCCATGTTGATAAAATGCTCCCTAACTGGGCCCTCTTGAGTGTCTTCTTCAGAATAAAAGGAAACACAGAATTAAGGCTTTTGAGTATAAACAAAAATGTATTATTTAAAACAGCTATCAAATTTAGTTTGTCTAGTGTCATGAAGTCTGATTTTTTTCTTCTTCACTATAACTTCTATTCTTGTACCATCCATGTAAATTGCTAGAACTCATAGAGGGGTGTTAATATAACCAATAAGGCTTATATCATATTTTTTTTTTATAGAATGGCCTTCATCTTCAGACATCACTTAGAGATCTTACTTAAGAATCAGACATTCTTGCTATTTCCCTAGATTTAACAAGATATAAACCTAGATGTAAAGGATTAGAAACTCATTCATCTTATGGAGCCAGGGTTTTCTCCTTCCTTTAAAGATCCCCAAAGACATTTCCTGGCTGCTAATAAATATCCTACAACACCAGTCAGGTTCTGCTCTCCAGTCCATATATTCTGAAACATCATCTGTATAGTTGCAAGAAAAGGAATAGGAAGGCAAAGCGTAGCAAGGACGCTAAGCGAGGGGGCCCGCGGCAGAGCCCGGCACCTGGACACACAAATCCCGGCGTCGGAAGCTCACTCCGTTCCCGAGGCCCCCCACCTCCACAGGCACGCTCGGCAAAGCCAGCTGAACGCGAGGTTTGGATGGAAGATACTAGATTAAGTGTCTGGGAAAATGATGCTGCCAGGGTACCTGAGAGCACCTTCCATTTTCAGCAGCAGCCAACGTTATTTCCGGAATGGCAGGGAGGTTTCTGACACTGACTCCGCTGCTGCCGTAACGATGACCATCAGCCTCTGCATTTGCCTTCGTTCCAACAAAAACTACACTTCAGAGAGCCCATGAAACCACTTTTTGTGGATTCAAATCCATTTCCATACCTTCTAAAGCGCTTTATCCAGAGCATATCTATAATTGCCCATTTCCAAACTGCAGGGATCTTTCTGGAAAGACTTCCCCTGAAGCACTGATTTTGCAAACGCTTTCATAAGCGCTTAAGCTTTATCATGTGCGTGGTCCCATGGAAATCAATGGCACAAGAAGAATACTTCTGTTGTACTTAATACACTATAGAGTGCTATACCAAGGACTGAAAAGCACGTCCATGTAAAGAGTTAGGATTGTGAGAAAGAAGCTGTAGCAGAGAAATAGAACCTTCACTTCTCCCATCTTCTTCCTCCAAGTTAGAAAACTAATTCCTCTCTCTCATGGCCTGTATTTCTGCTCCTCGTCTTCTGAAGTGCTTCTGTTTACCAGCCAAGCTCTACTATGGAGCGCTGCTTGCCCAGGACCTGAGCCTCAAGAAATTGCCACCCAAGAAAGGTTTCTAGATTTGAGAAACACCTGCTACTCCCTTCCGACTTGGTTTGTCAAGGACAAGGCAGAACGGACCCCAGCGAGCGCAGCCACCACGACCCCGGCAGCGGTTCCCAGGAAACGCAATCCCTCCCGCTGGCCGTGGACTCGAAGTGAGCGTCCTGCTCCTGCTCTTGGAGACCCATGCAGCACGTGCCCTAATCCGACTGATGGCTTAGCTGGGCTGGCCCACGGGCTGCCACCTACATGATCAAGCCCTGGGTTGTTAAATGATCTAAGAGAAATACGTTTCAGGATTTTTGTATCTTCAAGTTTTGCAAAAGGCCATTGGTGAAAAAGACCGTGAAAAAGCACATTTGTTCTGCTGTTAACTGGCCAAATAATGTAATTATCCCAAGTGGCATACGCCATTACCGAATGCCAGCATGTCCACCTAAATATAATTAGGGAGCTGAGTCAGAAGATGGTATTTGACCAGAGGTCAGAGTTAGAAGCACAGGTTGCACGCCATAGGTATTAGCAATCCACAGGAAGCAGCAATATAGAGAGGCAGAAGGAGAGTTTCCAAACAGCCAGCCGCATACGAGCAGGCTCAGGTCTGAAGCCACACTGATGAAGCTCATCTCTAACAGCAATTATTTACCATTTCCTGCAAGGGTATTTCACAGAAAGCAATGGATTGAATTTAATTTTCTTTAAGAAACAAGAGATTCCTGCCCAACTGCTGCAGCACACGGCCTGCACTGCCACCTCCTCATCCTCTTCCTCAGACCTACTGCCACACTCTTACATTCAATACATACACACTGCCAGCCAGTTGCCATTTTCATGTAGTTGTTTACACAAAACATGTATTTTTGTCTGCTGCTTAGTGCAGAAGGCATTGCCTTTCCAAGCTACTTTGGAAAATTTAGTTTAAAATGTATCTGGCATATTATAGATAACGGGATCAGATCTTCAGTTAGCAAAAATCCATCAAAGTAGTAGCCTTTGCAGAAGCTAAAGAGCTGACTGCCTGCTTGATTTCCTTTAAGACAAAGCATGGGTTTGCAGACAATATTCCAGCCATGCTGAAAAAGCAATAAACTAGGAGAGTTTGTGTTAAGAACTCGTATTGCTTGTTTTCTTTTTTTGTCAGAAAAAGTACAAATCTATTAAAAGAGGAACCACTGCTAGCATAAGGGAACCAGTTTAAGGATAGCTAATTTGTCCACTAAATACCTATCTGCACTTATCTACCCCTATATACAGAAATAAAGGAATAAATATAACACTCTCCATAGGTTTCCTTTCTTCTTGCTCAGAGTTAACACCTCTGTGCCTGCCTAAAGGGAATGCATCTGGCACTGTTCATGAACTGTTCTTGAGGTGACATCTTGAACCTCAAGGACGCTGCAAGATTTTTAATTTCAGCAGTGCAATCCTTGCTACCCCGACTTCTCAATCAATGAGCAATTTCGAATGCAACATAGATTATAATATTGACCAATTTGTTTTGTTTCTGCAGTTAAATCCTTGCACAAAGGCAATCTGAAGTGCTAGACAAGCTCAAATGTTCCCTGGTTTATGTATTCAAGGCCAAGGGAAGAAGACCCTGACAGATTTTATCAAACCAGTATCACTGTGACATAAAACCTCGGACAGAAGATGTAAGAACCAGTAACGTAGATCTACAGGTAGGTCAGGAGACTTTCTGAAAATCTAAAATTAATTTACTTAGGGACTCTAATTTTCGTGAGAGCCACAAGCAGTATATAAGAAAGGATTTCTGCTGCATTTAACAAGCAGCACATGTAGGCATTCCGCCAGCCTTCGCATGGGCCAAGGGACACATAGTAAATTCTTGCAGCTTTAGTGTTTACTTCATGGCTCCTCTGAAAACAGCAGTGGCTAACTATGTTGATGGAAGTCTTGCTTGAGGTCCCAGTGCAGCCGTTAAACTCTTAGCCTTCTGTTCAGTATAAAATGACAAGCTCATTCTGCATTGCTTTTGCTGAGCTGCTATGGCAAAGTCATGATTCGATTGATATGCCGGGCTCTAGCCCAAAAACGATCGCCTTGCACTTCGCTGGCCTGGCAGCTCGCGCGCAGAAAGCCATAGAGGATGCAATTGTCTGGTCACCGAAATTAGATTCTGTGCATATTTAAGCCATTTCAAGGTGGCAATATGAGAATCAATTCTCTCTTCTCCTTCTGGAGCTTTACCATTTGCATGGCAGTGCTATTCAGCATGCACAGAATCATCACATCCTGCAACATATTAATATTTCAGTTTGTTATCTCTCGTTATATTTAGCAGCCGACTGTCCTTGCGCGGCAGTCGGGGCTGCAGCAGGCTGCTCAGGCATGTTCCGCGCGTGGTCAAGGACGCACCGTCATACATCTGCTCAGCAGGCTGCAGCCTTGTCTATTATTAAAGTAATCTCTCAACTGCTACTCTAACACTTGTAATCATCAGACGCAGGATGTCTTTTCCCACCTGCTTGCCATTTATTACCTGGTTATCCCACAGGTATTTAATGCTAACTCACATTTCAGCAGATAAAACACCTAGAACTGAGAATCACTATAGCAAAGCAGAGAATATTTTGTGTTTTTTTTCTTGTTGTTGTTTGTTTTTAAGTTTGAGCTGCTGAAGCATATTTATATTCTCAGCTCTTCAGCATGTCTCTCTATTTTTAGCATTAGTTTAAGGGCATAGAAATTTATAACGATCGAACAACTAAATATCAATCTTCTCCTTGGTTTGCAGGCAAGAATCTCTCACATTTAATAAACAAGTCAATAATAAATTCTATTGCTTTACCCTCTTCAAAAAAAAAAAAATGGGCAGGCCTTTTATAGGAGGCAAAGTATTAGAATATCAGGTTAGAAGGTGATTTGTGTCAAATTTTATATGCTCAAAAGATCAGTGTCTCCAAACAAAACCTTTGCTGCTTTTTCTTGATATAGTAAAGGGCTCAACAAGACGTATAAGGTCTTAGCTGCACACACTCCCCTGACAACATATTAACTATCTCATTTTTCTACCCTTGTACAGCAGAACTATTGCATTTTGGCAAATTGAGCCTGCTGCATGCAGGTATTAAGGGTAACTTCATTTTATCATTTCCTCCCTTCTGTTCAATATAGGAAGTGAGAACGTGAGCAGTTGAAACCAAACAGCAAGAATTCTTGTTACGGCTCTTGAATTTAGCAGGCAGCCTCTCAGGAAACAAGGCGAAGCGCAGCAGTGTCACCAGAGGTTCCTCACGGGCTCTCGGCCTCCCAGGTTGCCCTGTGGAAAGGAGGGCTGGAGCGGCCGGCTCGGCAGCTCCTCCCTGCTAACGCCGTCAGGTCTCGCCCGAAAGCGGCTTTGAGCCTCCTGGGAGCACGGAATTCCCATATTCACCTTCAAAACCAGAACCAGGGTGCAGAGCTCAGTAACAGGTTTGATCTTTAACAATTTCTGCCCAGTCTTCCCATTCTGCAGCTGCCATCTCAGTCTGAGAAGAGGAAGCTTTAGGGAGAAAGCAAATGCTAGGGCAAGGCAAACACACCCGGGCCAGTCAACCACAGCACTTGTGCAGAATTCCTTTCCCTTTTTTATTCCTTATATCAAAGCATCTGGACAGCGAACCCCTGCCTGCAAACCTGCGGGACGCTGGGACACTGTCACATGCACGTCCTTGCTTCCCTCCCACCGGTTCATCCCTACTCCCCCAGCCTCTGCTGTCAAACCATTTGATTATGACAAACCAATCTAAAGAAATACGGTTGAAATTTTAGTCCTTAGGCAGCCAGGAGGTTATAGCTCTTCCCAATGACAACTACACGTTAGAATAGCAGACACACAAATACTTGCGCTGGTTATCCTCTGCTTCATATAGAGATCTGCATCACCACTGAAATGAAGTCTGTATTGGGTATTTTAATTGATCGTATTTAAGCTTTACCAAAGGGCAAGGGAAGAAAAAAAATATCAAGATAGAGGAAAAATTATTTCAAATTCACTTATTTCACCAATTGGTTTTCTCTGACTACAGGAAATCCAGACCCATGGATCCTACAGCCGTTACATGTGGTAGAGGTTGGCTAAATATTTCACAGTGATGAAGCACAGCTTATTCAGGTGGTGGAGTATTGCTTATTCAAGCTTTGCTGCTAATTCCCTAGCCAATTTCTTTTCTTTTATTTTTTTCAGTGATCTTTCAGTCCCTGCCTATAGGCACATATTCACATACTCTTGTTCACCTACCCATGTGGAGTATCGTGCTTATGGTTTCAGAAATTTGTTCATTTTAGCAGAAAAAGAAAATGAATGCACTCTATCTATAGCAAATATATCATAGATATTGGAAAACTGTTAAAGGTATTTAAAATCTTTGTTCATGCAACAAAAATTAATGTGAAACCTCTTACTACACAGAACATATTTTCAAGAAGAAACCCACACCTATATAATTTGATACTAATAATTATATATCTAATCATAACAATTCAGATAGTGTCAGCCTATCTATTCAGAATATAACAAGAATATGACAAAATATTTATATATTTGACTTAGCTCAGTAGTTTTCAAGAAGAATAGGAAAAATATAATTAAGCGATTCATAAATTATTAATGAAAGTCAGTAGTTTTGGAAAGGCTTTGTTTGAAACACCTAGACTTCATGGTAAGCACATGTTAAGATCTCAGCAGGACTGCTTTTTTATCCACTGAAATGGGATAAAATCACATAATTAATTAAATCATCACTTATTCATGAAGAAAGAGTTGGAAGAGACAGACTTGCTTAGAACATCTAAACTCCATTGCTACCAAATATTAAAATCCCAGAAAGATAATTAAGTCCTTCATTCTCCCAGCTGTGTCAGCCATGCATTATGCCAGTTGCACATACACTGCTGCGGACATAGGGATGCAGTTCACACAGAAGCACTCGCAAGGAAAGCCAAAATTTCCCCTCCTCCTGTTGAGACTCCCAGCTTGTGACCAGGACAGCTACGGCAGAGCCCTGAACCGCGTTACACACGCAGGGCAGTTCAGCCAGTCTGAGCTCTGCAGTTCGAAACTAGAATATGGTTATGGAGGTACCTGTATAACAGAGACAAAATGTCCTGTGAAAAAGGAGCCACATCTACCACGGTGTGGATGGCTCCTGCGCTGAGAATCCCTGCGTGATGGATGTGCACCCGGAATGAGCGTCACCTGCACCTCCCTACGAGCACAGGTGCATGCCGTATATTGTCCAGAAAAGTATTTAATACATATTTAATAGACTTGTTCTGTATATGCTTACCAATAGAAACAGCATCCACTAACAAGAGCAGCCTTGTCTGTGGCTTTTAGCGGTAACATTCAAGGAGTAAAGTGATTCTGAGCTTTTCTGTGCTAAACAAATGGGTCTCATCACTGTACTTCTGATCAAAACATATATTTACGTTCATGTTGGTAGAAAAAGCACATCGAGAATAGGTTCTATATCTGCCTGGAAGTAAAATGCCATAGTTAGTATGTGGCCCAGCGTATGTATGAGGAAAAGAAGAGTTAACAAAACCTCTGCGGATGATCCCCGCAGCTTTTCTAAACTTAAATTCATCCCAGCCTTAAAACACCGTATCGGTAATAAAAAGAGAAACATAGAGACACAAAACGAGACCTGTCCCACATAAGCCTGTAATTCGCTTGAAATGACTAATCATAACCATGATGACATGACTGTAGACCAAAAATAGTTAACGTAGCACCTGTACCTGACAGCAAGGAGTGTTTCACAGCCTCTGAGCACGGGGACAGCACCTTTCAGTGACACAGAGAGAAAGGCAGGAGCCCTCGCTGGGCTAACAGGAAAGAACTGCCCTAGTTTCGTTCACACATTGCAGTTATTTTACATTTTATCTTCAATGTAGTCTGAACATAACTCCATAGCCTTAACTAGACATCCACTGAAATCTGTCATCCTTCTAGTGTAATCGGTGAGGCCAATTTTTGATTGGAGCCATTTTTGATGGAGCCTAGTTTTACATCAAATTTGACTTTCTCAAGGAGATTCATTCCCATTGTCTTTTACTACCCGTTGAATATAACAATTCACAGCAACAACAGCTCATGGCAATATATGTTAAACTTACTGGATTCTGCAGCAGTTGCTAGATGAACTGGTGTCACCAGTGCCTGCTGGTGCAGGGCATCCGGTACCACTTGTATTGGACAAACGGGTATTGCAGTTTCTACCATCTAATTAAACTGAGAGATAATCTTCAGCCACATAAATCACGTTGGCACCAAGGGGTCAAAACATACACAGATGCTATATTAGGATCTAAACCTAAAACCAGCCAAATTAAAATACCATAAGAGTGGATCCCCACTGTATGTGAAACACAACCACCTGGCAAAAGTACCTCCTAAAATAATATGTCTTTTCAAAGCAGGCAAGCTGAAAACTAAATGGAAATGCAGCTTATAAAACATTTAAGTATTTGTAGATATGCTGATTTGAAGAAAAGAGATGCTGCTTGACAGAAAGATTGAGTTGTTTGAGATACTGAGCATTCAGGAGGAGAACATAAACCTCTTCCTTGCTTTGGGCTGCTTGCAGGAACAGGGGAATCCAGTCCCCTGTTTGCCCTCCCCATGACCAGGGCACTGATCTAAGCAAGGTTGGAGACACTGCACTAAGGAGAGTGCTAAATAGGACATATCCCTCCACTGTTTCGAATAGCAACCTGATCCTTTGCCTTGAATTTTTCTGAAAGCACAACCCAGGAAGAGTAAGCCAAAAAAAGGGTTAAAAAAAGAATCTGCTCTTCATACTTTTTTGATTTTGTGAGCATGAATCTCTTTCACGGAACAGCTGTCAAGTCAGCCAACGAAACAGGTCTGCTTAGGTCTCCTGATAATACCAACTGCTGTTGTTCATGTATCCTCAGTGACAGCAGCAAGATGAAAATCGAAATGAATCGCTCTACAAATGAGACACTTTTCTGCTTTGACTTTCCAAATGTGACAGTGTTGTTTGTTTTCTCAGTCAGCAACATTTAAGGATGCTAGAAGGCTCTGGTGTCACAAAGTTGCTTCAAGGGGAGGGTAGTTTTGAGAAGCAAAAATGGGGAAAGCGTGCACGACAATTCATTTCACAAATATGTTTACATTTCTGTCCATTAGTACTTCTTCCACTGAATTGAACTGCAAAATATTCCTACAGCACAAATTACTGCCAAGTCTAAGCTGAAAGTGTTAGCATTTCTTATCTCTCCAGGCCTGTATTTATTCAATATTCTCCCTATGCTACAGATGCAGAGTATTGGTCCTCACCAGAGAGTTACTGATCAGCCTCAGCTGCCATTGCTGAGCAGGAACAACCCAGACACATTAGCTCTTGCCCTTCTGCTTAGAGAAAAAGGTCATGGTTTTCAGCTGATGAGAAAATACAGATTTTTAAAGTCATGCTTTCTTCAATAAGAGCCCCAAATAGGAATATTTGCCCTTCTATCTGAAAAGCAGAAAACACCCTCCAAAATAATTAAGCTTCTGCAATTTCTGTGAAGTACAGGAAGAACCTAAGGCATAGATAGTTCTAATGGAACTCGTAAATTACTCTCTTGTTTACTGCAATATGTAGCCAGAAACAAAAATTAAAGTTGTAAAAATTTTTTTGAATAAGCACATTAAAAGTCATGCTGAAACACTGAAATGCATTCTTACATATGCAAATGAAGCCAGTCCTTTTAGACAGAGTTCTGGACATAGTTTTACTCCCTATCTGATCTCCTTGAAACCACTGCCGAATAAAAGCAGCGCAATCCAATGCTCAAACACATTGCCCCTCATATCTATAAGCGCGTTGTCTTTGTAGTGTGTGCCCTATTAGAATGGAATAACCTGAACCCTTATTCATCAATAAAAATTCATCAGTCTCCCTAAAAATGCGTCTATATTCAAGCTCATGCGTTTCCAAAGGAACCCGGATCTCGGCTGGCCCGGCTGGTCACAGCCGGCCGTTTCAGAGAAGCCCCGGGCAGCGCTGCCGCAGGGAGCGACGTCCCTGCCCGCCGCAGAGCTTGGGGCCCGCGAGCGGCCTGCACGGGCATCCACCAGCCACACAGGGACACCCCACGTCTCCGAAACCTTGGAACTTTCTACTCGAAACCTACTGAGCCAGAATGCGTTCTCTTCCACAAACACATCTCCGAAGTCCACCCTTGCCAAGTAATCAAATTTAAAACTTCCTTTAGGCTTCCTAGGCTTTACTCATTCAAAATCCCAGGGTTTGCAGGTGCCAGCTGTAAGACATCCATGGAGCCCAATTAAGATATAATAACTAATATCAGTACTATGTGCTAACAGCACTTTCAATGTGAGAGTCTCAAATTGCTTTGGAAATAGGAATCAAGCCTTCAAACATGCTGAGTGTCCCTGTGCTACCAATGAATGAAGTGAGACTCAGTGATTTGGCCACTTTATACAGGAAATCGGCATGAAAAGCAAAAATAGCACAAAGAATCAATCTGGCACTAGGGAGACAAATTTTCCTGAATCATCTGGGTAGATAAAGCTACAAAAATTCTCATTTATGGTATTTGGATTATTTATGGTAACCAGATTATTTTGCTTAAAGAGAACCTCTGACACCTACTTTTCTCTAAAACTGAAGACTAAGAAATGTGATGTGAATTGTGTCATTGCACTTAGCACTTTGCCTCATAAGATTTGTATTTAAGCAGCTAAATTTTAAAATTGCTATTTATTCCCTGCTGGGCATGTCTAGTTAGGCTGATTTTTTTTCTTTTTCTTAATGTTTCAAATTAAATGATGTAGCAGCTTCCAAAAATAAGTAGAGGGGAGGGAAGAGGGAAGGAGACAATTGTGCCAGCTATGTTTTGTGGAACAAATGCCATCGTGGCCAGTAAAGGGATCGTACTGGTGTCAAACGGATTGGCCTTTTGTTGTCCTTGTGGAAATGTAACCATATGACCATTTGCTCCCATGAAAGGTTATTTCTTTGTATTTCTCAGTTGAAGACCTGGGGTCAGACCAAGCTTAGGACACTCAGAAACTCCCATCAGGCAGCTACAAGATAATGAACTTTATAAAATCCTTACCAACAGCAGCGTTGCTGAGAGCACGCTTTCCCTTCTTGATTTTAATGCTAATGCTGTGCGTCACTGATGTCCCATCTGTGGCGATGCTAGAGCAGAACTCTTACATATTTTGTCTACATTCTCTGGATTCACCCACAGAGGCGCGCGAGGCAGCTCTCGTTCACCAGTCAGCAGGACTGCCCTCCCCAAGCCGGGAGGTGTGGAAGCAGTCAAGCAGAGGCCCTGCTGCGCACACACACGCTTTCAGCGCCCATCGATCATTTCACCTCCCTTCCCAGAGGAAACGGGACCTGTGCCACGTGGCAGAGGGCCAGTGCTCCCAACCATCCCCAAAACCACCAGCTCACCCTGGCTTTCCCAGCCAGACCCCGTTCGGACAAGGCAAGGGAAGGGGCAGCGCAGGCGGCAGCGCTCAGCAAGCGGCTCTGCACGCAGCCGCTCTGCTCGCCGCTCGCACGAGCTCCCCTGCACCCAACGAGTGGAACTTAAATAAGACAGTTGATAGATAATGGAACAGGGTTGATTCTGGTACCTTTGCCATTGCTGACCTAAATAAAACAGGAGCTTCCTTAGCCGGTAGCAAGAGGAGACTTTGCTCCCCCGCTGCACGCCCTTCCGCCAGCTGAACACGCCAGATGAGCAGGCAGGCCACAAAAGAACTCAGCCCGGCCACATTAGGGCATTTCTTATCCAGCCGGGTAATTTCCTTGTCCCTTCCTCTCCTTCCTATAGCTCCCACAGTAGGAGCCTTTTTTTTCTTTTTTTTTTTTTTTTTTCTAAGTCTCCAACTCCTGCTCTACACAACTGCCTCACTGCATCCGTCCCCTTTCCATCCAGATTCCTCGATCCCACCGTGGGCTATGTTGGCACATCCCAACACCAACTAGAGCAGCAGGACCAGCAACTGCAAGTCTGTTGTCCCCGAGAACTGCAATCCCGGCTGCTTGCAAATAGCTTAGGATGCAGAGCAGCCTCCCACCCTCCCCATCCCTCGTGGCTTAGTAACGTGCCAGCTGGGAGCCGAGGTGAAAGAGCAAGGCCCATCCTTGGCTTGGCACAGTATGGGCACGCCAAAGGCATCACCCAGAGAACATCAAGTTTGCTGCCCTACCCTATTCTAAGATATCAGTGTTTTTTCATAACATCTAAGATATATACAAAAGTCTCTGGTACAGAACTGAGTGGGATTTGGGGCTGCAAATGGGAGGAAATTTTCACATCTGTCAGGCTAATTTAAATTGGTTAGTCAGAGCAGCTCAGTGGTTTGGAAAGGCAAACTAAGGCCTGAAGATATGAGTGGAGTCTCAGGAAATTATGATAAATATACTTATCAGAAGGCTATGCAATTTACTGTAACATATTCTATATACGTGTATGAAAGCCATGTGTTTCTGCAACTCACACATGCATGCACATATTCACCAATCAAACTTTGAAATAAGAATTAGGGGGCTTTTGTCCCTTAATGCATTAGAGCAGAATGGATTTAATCAACAGCTTGACAAATGACATGCCTGCTAAATTTGCTCAGTTGCCAGGGCTTAGATTTTGTTCAATGCATTTCAGTGCCTCTGAACAACAGCTGAATGGCAAACCCATAGTCCATGGAAACACCATGCCTGGTACTCTCTGCAAGCCTCTGCACAGCAGTTAATAGCCATGACTTGGTATTTGCCACCACAAGTTGCCTGCTGTGCCCCTCTGTTTGCTGGAGGATGCTCCCTTGCTTTAGCGAAGCCTCCAAAGCAGCCTGCCCTTGGCACAGTTCTCATCATTCTCATGCCTTGAACCAGGTGCATAATTGAAGAAGCTGTGCTGTAAGTACAATCCTATCTTGTACGCGGCACTGAGATGTTATATTTGACCTACAACAGAAAGACAAAAAGTTGACCCTTTCCCAGCATCTTACAGTACGCACTAGAAGTCCAGGATACGTGGGCTGATCCCTTTCTATTCTATGCGAGCATTTCTCTCATCTCAAGGCCTAGCTGGAATGGCTTTCCTGCATATAAGCCATAAAGAAGCAATGATTCCAGGACTGTAAAGCCTATACATCTCCCAGTATCATGCATCAGTGTAATCTTAGCTCTCATACTTCTGTATTACTACAGCCCTTAAATAACATACAACTGCTATACATGCACCATTTGTGCAGATTCTCTGCTATATACATAGTAGGATGCAAATTACTTTTTAATTTAGCTTTTCCTAATATTGCATAACACATGCCGAACTGCCAAATTCTGATCTCTTTTAGACCAACACAAGTAAGTAGATGTAAATAGTTGGAAAAGAGATCAGATTTTGACCCAAAGAATCCATGCAGCTCTCTGTTCATTTTCTCTGCGCTGAGGATGCTGCAAGATCCTCGGAAGCAGGACAGGCTGGCAGACAGGAAATGTGCCCAGAGAAGCGCTCATCCCAGCCCTGCTCCTGCTTATCAGACAGCTACGTGCATAAGCAGACCCCTCTGTCAGGCTGTCAGAGACTCTCCAGCAAGGACTAAAACCACCCACAGAGAATTAAGTTTGAAAGATCTGAGGAGCGTGGTGGTAAACTTTGTACACTACAGAGAATCAGACAGCGCACAGAAAAAGTGAAGGCTGTATTATTCAGAAATAAAATGAACGTGGAGGTGAGACTGGACTGCCATTCTGGCACTAACCTTATCTCAAGCATAACAAGCCTCTTTCAAGCTATCGGTATGCTTTGATGTATTCCAGGAATCCTTTTCTCGGTGTTTAGTATCCTGCCTTTAGCCTGCCTTTATAGGAAAAGAATCTCTTATTACTTCTGTTAGCATTAAAGATATGTGAAATAATTAAGTTGAACTCACTTTTTGCAGATATACTGATCTTGTGATAAACTGTAGGTATCGTTTCATTAACCAAAATTGCAGGCACTAATTACATAAACAATACATACAGTGCAAAAAGGTTTCTGACAGAGAAAGCAGCAGTGATTGCATTATACAGAAGATCAGAAACCTTTATCTTATTGTTAATCTCCTGATTTGGTTGTGTTACTGTCTTTTACTCTATCTTTGACATAAGCCATAGAAAATGACTTGAAGTTATAAACAGGCTACTGTCTCTGAATCACGCTGGAATACATCACACTCATCGTCTCCCTTTCAGAAAGGAGATTTTGCAGCGAAGCTTTCTATCTCCATTTGCTCTTTCACTGTTCTGTTGTTCCTGCAAAGTAGCTGTTGCAGAACTCGTTCTTCCAAAAGGCAGCTGACGTACTTTTGCAGAGTAGCTTTAGAGGAAGGTAACCTCAGTATGGGATTGTTCTTAGGCACATTAGGAAAGCTGTTAAAATTTGATGTGATCATTTATCATGAGTATAGTTATTACAAATACTGATGCAACAGATGTGATTATAGTTTACAACTAAATGCTACAAGAGCGGATAAAATGTTGGCAATTGTTGTTTGTCACACTTGGCTTAGAATTAATTCACATGAAATAATATTTTAAATGCATCATTTTGTTTTCTCCACTGCTCCCAGATGGATGTTTGCCTTCTGATAGCTCATTGTTTAAACACTGTAAATAGTTAAAACATCGTAACTAATGTTAAAATGAGTAAATTACCCAATAATACCAAATATTACTGCTTCACTTGTCAAATACAGTTTGATACAGAAAATTGGTAGTGTGCTTTTCAGAATGAAAATAACTGCTTTATATGAGAAAAGTATTTGTTCTGAAAGGTTTATTTTTTGAAAAACAAAGCAAAACTAAAAAAACAATCCTAACATATGGTCTTATTTCAAATATGTCAGCCAGGCACATTCTGTTAGCTAAGAACGTTTGCCTGACCTATTGTCACCTACACAAACCTTTGTATTCTATGTTTGCATTTTAGATAGCTTCTTTTAGGCATATGCATTTGCTAATCAAAATGCTAAATAAATCAATAACATGTCAGACTTTGTGCCAGTAGTAACAGAAGGATGGGTGTCCCAGCATTAAACAAGTCTTATGATTGACGGTTAATCATTTCCTATCTAGTGATCAACCTTCTATAGATAAGCTCATTTTTGGTCTCATATAAATGTGAAAAGGTATGCAGATAGCATCAAAAATAGCTTTTCTACGTTTTCATTTACAGCTGCTTTTGCACTCAGCTGAGCCAATAGACTTTTTTCATCAGATACTGTGAAAAATAGGCAGCTAAGTAGAAGTACTTCATTAACAACCAGAACTAATTTCTAAGGCCCTAGTTGTTACCTTTGATTACTGTAGAAGCAGAACCATGACCACTGTCAGAGAGAGGCAACTAGGAGCAACATTTAGCATTTTCATTCTTCACCTGTGCCCATAATTCAAGTTTCTTACATATCTTACATGTCATATCTTACATGTTCTATGTGGTTTCCAAAACGTGAGGCAGGATGCAAAATGCAGAGATTCTTGTATGGTATCTTCACAACTGCAGCAAGGAACAAGTCCAAACACTACACAGGTAGAAAATCTAAGTTTAAAATCTCACCAAAACATTCCTGTCTTTCAGTTGCTGGGATAAAATGTGAAAAGATATCCCTCAGTACAGGGTTCTCGCAGAGAGCAGCTGAATTCATCAAAATCTCACACCTGAGTTCAAAAAGAGAACGGGTAGAACAATTTATCTAATGTGTAAAACTGTATTTTTATCCCGCTGCTATTCATTCACACAGAAAAGCCTGAGTTATTTAGAGGCAGCACAGAGAGGGCTACGCTCACGATGCGCGAGGACTAGAAGCTGAGCTGGGTGCTCCCCCTGCCCCTGCTGCCGGCGGCACCCCGGCTCCGCGGCCTCACGCTCCCGGTGCTCATGGCCCTGCTCGGATGGGAATTCCCTTCGCCAGCCTCCGGATGGGATCACACTGACTGCTGTGTTCACAGACTCCAGAGCTTATAAACTCTGCCCAAAAATACAAGCCTGGCAAACGTTGACAGGAATTGCCTAAATCCATAATGATTTATGAAGCAAATGAAGAGGCGAAGCTAGGGCTCCTCATAGTTTTCAGGGAAGGTAAACCTTTAAATCAATAGTAAGTTTTTATGCTGAGTTCTTTTAACCTTTGTGAATACAGAAGTTAGAACTAGAGTAGGTAAGATATTTTCACTTTCAACAGAGAAATGATCAAAAAACATAGTGATCTACATGACTTCCAGTAACTACCTAGGACAGCAGGCACTGTACACTTCCCTAGGAAAATCCACAAATACTGTACACACTGTAGGCAAGTAAAATCTATTCTTTTCCAGATTTGCCCCATCTGCAGCAATTTGCTCATTTGTGCACACAACTCTAGCAAATCATCTTGGCCGCTGCCCTCAGCTACTGAACTCCAGCACCTCCCCAGTCCCTCTCCTCGCACCACCAACAGCCTCTGCATTACCTGTCACAGAGGCTTCACGGTCCCCCCAGGGAGACAGGTCATGGGCAGAAGGTTCGATATATCTGCCGTCATTTAGCACCCTTCCCTCTGCCTCAAGTACTACTGAGATAGATGCCCCTTTCCTCTGTCCTAGGTATGGCTAACATTGCACCTTTGCTTGGAAACGCACGGGTTTGGAAGCAGGGCACGCTTCAATTTTATGGGAAGTTATTAAGAAGATTTTCAAAAAATAAATAATAAAGACCCCTAGAGGTATATTTTATTTGCCAAGCAAAGTACAGAAAAAAAAAAAGATCAATTTAAAGTTGCATTCATATGTTTTAAACATTTTTAAATTATTCATTTCCATTTTTTTTTTAAAGCCCAACATTATTACTGAAGCTCCATTGCTTCAGTAATAAATATTTAAGGTGTGAGGCGACATTTTACATCTCACAGTACTCCAGAGACTTTGCTTTGCAACTTGAGTTGTACATTAAGCCAGGAACATGGAATAGGATTTGAGCAACACATTTGTGGATCTGGACTCACCCAGCACAGCCACTGTGTTCTCAGGTGAAAGAGAAGGGAGGGAGTCAGGGGCCCTATGCTGTTTGCTGACATTCGCCTCAAGAACGAGGGCCCGCTTCGTTAGTGCTGCACCGCAGGGATGCCCGCAGCATTTTTTACTGTTACAGGCTCTGTTGATGTCACTGTTATTGTGGAGTGCAGTAGTTCGACACAAAGTGGTTTTTTTTTTTTGTGAAAAACAAAATTCCATCTATTTATACACCTGAAATTATCAGGTATTTTATTTTAATGTCAGGGACCGACACGTCCCAGGGACGTGGTGAGCCCTCGAGTAGAGCAGCTCCCGCGGGGGACGCCCAGCTTCCCCTCGTGCAGAGGGGCTGTTTGACCACAGCCCTTGAACCGCAAGCCCGACTGGCAGGTTTAACGCTCCTTCTGGTGAACAAGCAGCAGGGCCTTTACGGCACCCCTTGGCCACCTGCGCAAACACGAGGCTGGAGCAAACAGTGATCCCCCAGCTAGACCGCGCGCACCTTCGTGACGGCCGAAGCGGCCGCCTGGACGCGGGGCTGCCAGGCCGGGCCCGCCACGCGCCCCGGCAGGCCCTGCCCGCGGCCCCGAGCGCCTCTGGCGGCTGCCCAAGCTGCGGCGGGGAGCCGGGCTAAAGCCTAGCGAAGCTCTAGCTCCAGCTAAGGCTCCTGCCATTTCACTAAAGACCAGAGGACGGACGTTAAAGCGCTGGCTTTGCTCTGCCGCCGCAATCCTCCGGCGAGCCGCCCGGCCGCGGGCCCAGTTCGCTCTGCTCCCGGCCGCTTCGCGGACAGCCGGGACGTCCCCGCTGCTGCTCCTGCTGGAACCGTTCGCGCTCCGCACAGCGATGCTGAGGAGCGCTCCCTGCCACGAGGCTCCTCACGGAGAAAGATTTCCTGCTCTTCTTGTGGACAGATACAATCACCGTTTCATAGCACAGGATCTCTCGCTGTTCTAAAACTATCCCAACTAAATACTGTAATAGATTAACAAGCTACAAACTTGCACTGAATTTTTAATATAGTGATGCACACTCCACTTTACTTGTCAAGCTGCAAATCCAGTGAAGCTTTACACACAGACAATATGGAGAAAAGCCTTCACACGCAGAGACTTTAGTCAGGATTTTCTTGCAATTTGCTTCCAAAGATTAGGGACAATAAAAAGCAACTAACCGTCCTCTCCCCAAACCCACCGAACGAGACGCTTGCACAACGAAGTGCGAGCTGCAACGGCACCTGGCACGGAGCGCGGCTACCAACGCGGACGCTTTGGAGTTTTTGACAATTAGAGCTCTACCCTGCCGTCCTTATTCAGAGGAGCTGATGGGAGTTTTGCCTGAAATTGGTTCTATGAAGCCAGCAATGTGAGACTGCCATGAATATTTTAAAGTAAAGGAGTTAGAATACTCTAACAATCTTATGTAAATCTAGTCTCAGAATTTCATTTGAAATTTTTTGAATGGGTCATTAAGCAGGGGAGAAAAGGTTGGAAAGCAGCCTGAAAAGAAGAACATTTTCAAAAGCCAAAATACTCCCTACATTCTTTGGAGCCATCCAATTAGCCTAGCTGGTGAAGTCAGAGAAGAAGAAAGCGGCAGAGCATCAACGCCGTGTCTAACTACAGGCAGACCCTCCAGTTTGTCAGGAAAGAGACAGCAGAGAGGCACTAATGGGAGAGTAGCATGCTTAAATGCTAAATTTTGACCTTCAGAAGCATAAAAAAAATTACTGAAGGTTATAATTTTTTTTTCTCTTTATCATTACTGGAGGAGGAAAAAAAAAAAAAAAAAAAAAAAAAAAAAAAAAAAGCAAGTCCTGCAGAAATTCAAGAGTAGCAACTGTAAAGAGAGGGGTGAATGGTAACACTAATGAGAGTCTCAGCTCCTCGTGGCTTTGCATTGGGCCACTGTCCCCAGGTCACTGGAAACGACTGCTGACCAAAAGGCTGGGCCTTTGCACTGGGTGCCCACCAGTGTGCTGGGGAAGGATTCCTGTCTGATTAACTCAACTAATCAGCACAACTAATTTTGTTGTTGTTGTTGTTGGGAAGCAGCACAAATGCTTCTTTAAGAATTGTTTTTTTTTTTTTTTTTTTTAAATAAAAAGTCAGGCCATTGGCAGTTGAAGGACTTTTCATGCCTAGTTTCCCTAGTCTCTGTGTGAATGCATACCATTATTTATAATGTGGGAAGTGCATATTTATGAACATTTTTTGTGAAGAAATGAGTAGGATAGCGCTATATTTGCACAGTAGGCAAACAGTTTTACAGTATGTGTCTGGCACAGCTCATTCATTAAATCTCATCAGTTTTCTGTTTACTTTCCTCTTGAAGATTTATTTCAGAAGCTACACTTAATGTCAGTAGCACCTATGCTGCATTAGCAATTACTTTATTGCAGCATTCCAATTGCAGATAAGTAATACTTATTCAGCACATATCTTGGTAAAGGACTTTTCTTCAGCATAAGATAGTGTTTTGCTGTCCTCAGAACTATGAAGGACATCCAGTCTATCCCTCACCTTCACAGCTGAGCAGGCTTTCTCTCAGGTGAGAGTTTCAAGCTAAAGACTGATTCTAACTGCGACTGCCCCCAACGTTTTGGAGATGGGAGGCATCCTTGCACCTATGAATACAACAGAATATTTTTTCTGAGAACACTGGGAAGTTCTTCTCCTATCGGGTCGGTCCTCATTACTGCAGCACAATGACCAAGTTTCTCATGGGCTCCAAGAAGTTGTCTTTACCTCCATGGGGTAACACGAGACACGTTTGGCAGCTGAGGAACTGCAGTTCTGCAAGGTTACCTGGCCTGACCAAGGCTACAGAACGGCTGTTCACAGAAGACACAAATTAAATACTTTAAATCCTAGGGCAGTGTCCAAGTCATGACCTTTTTCACCATTCTCTGTTGTGTAACAACATGAAACCTTTAAGGATATTCAGATTAAAAAAAAAAAAATTCCTTATCACAGGAAAAAATATTACAGCATAAAGGACCCTAAGAATCCTTAGCTTATAAGAATGGATTGGCTTTTGCACATGCCAAAAACGCAAATTAGTTTCAAGAAGGTAAATGTCTTTAAAGCAAAGATGTTCTTAAAAATACCAAATGATTTCTTACGAGAAAAAAATTAAAATTATTACGGTTTTACCAAGAGATAGTGCTGATTGCTGGTGCTGATAGTGCTGGCAATTTGGGGAAAAGGCAAGTCTGAGTTTATGCAGCAAGCAAATCTTCACAAACTGCACAAGCTGCTTTGCCATCCCTGATAACACACTTTAAGAATTTACAATGAACATAAAATACCTGGAAGTTGGCACTGGCGTGTGCTAAGAAGGCAATTAATATTCAAAGATATACTCATGGCAGACAAAAGTATTTAGCCTTGTTTTCAGTGAGAATTAAGGGATCTGGGTTATTAAGTAACATTCACGAGGGTGAGTAAAGGGTGATTTCAGTGACATACGGTGAAGAATAACTAAAACGGGCTGAAGGAACTTTACCTAAACCACCAGAAACAAAGCACATTACTCCACAACACTATTTTCTGTGCTTCTTATCAAGGTTCAGCTTTGTTTCTTTTTCTGACATGGAGTGTCTGCTTTGGCCACTAAATGGTCTCTCTCAAAGTAACACTTGCCATCCATACCTCAAAAAGTATATGTGCAATGCCAGATGACACCTAAATACAAAATGATTTAAAGTTGTCTAGTACATTTTATACACTAATACTATATTTGAAAATACCACATTGGTGAGTAAATTCAAAAATGTACAAAAAATTGCATACTCTTAAGTGCCACAGGCCTGCCTTTCATTCGTGCTTAGCATCAAAAAATGTAAAATAATTCTGCCTACTATTGATAGGAATTGAAACTGTTGCCTATATTTAGACGTTAGAATAATCTTCCTTTCGCAATCCTTTAAATAGGTCAGAATGTGCATTGGAGATTTATAAAATGCAGCCTCAGGATCATTAGTTGATTGCTTCCTTTTCCCTTCCACATTCATTCTGTGTGTAACTTTGTAAGAATAGAAAAACTGACCGAGGTCCAAGGCATTAGTGATGATAATCCTAACAACATACTGACAATTCCTTCCATTTATAATTGTACTAAATAGTAAGAGTTAAATCCAACCCCTGTTACAGAAAGAAAATGGATATCATTTTTCTGGGTAAATTCCATCTTTTCATACTGCAAATATCAGTGCATATTAAATATTTGAATTTTCACTGCATTAAAGGTTCTAAAGTTCAACAGTAATTAGTGCAATCAGGTACCAAATAATTCAGTTCTCAGGAGAGGAGTATTACAGCATGAACCATGGCAAGATTCCAGGGACTGAAACTATAAAATAGTAAGTGTAAACTCACATTTTTAGCATGATGTAATAATTAAGTAATTTGGTCTGTGGGCTTCTCAAAGAACTGCCTACAAAATACTTTTTAAAGTAGTTTTTAGACAAAAATAAGAATTATTGTATACTGCAGTTGGCAATGTGTGAGGGCGAATACAGCAAATTATCTCAGGAAAAAAACACCTACTCAGTTGGGTATGCGTTACTGTAGCATAATTCAGAAACCAAAACTACATAAAGGTCAGTGCTCTCTAATTATTCTTAATATTTACTCTGCTTCTTATTTTCCTCACACCAATCTCATTTCTGTTTCACACAAGTGAAGGGCTAACAGCATAATACGGTACCTCAGAAACAAGAACATGCCTACTTGTTAACAAAAGGAAAAGAACCAAAATATATGTAATAATTAGCAGCTGTTAATTCAAAAATCTCATCTTAGATTCTTGAAAGCCTGACAAATATTTGGCACCTCACTTATATGACTAGCACTAAGATCAATGAGACAACAACATACTTGCATGGTTGGGAACAAAATCTTTTGGCCATCGTTTGATTTAAAAAGTACCTTCCAAGATCCTCATTTCGTATCTCTTATCACAAAAAAATCACCAAAGATAACATTACAAGTAAAGCGATATCACCACATTGCACAGCTACTAGAGGATCAACCCTGATGCTCTCAGGAGCAGCACATCCAGGCTGGTTTACAACAATAACCAAGTTTTGTGAAACACTAACAGCTTCCCTCTCTCCTAACCTCGTCTTCATTCAGGTTCCTGTAACCTGGCTGGGGTTGTCCCTACGGCAGCACCTTTGAGTCCTGGTCACCTCAGAGCATCTGCTAGAGTTCAGCCCTTCCCACTCAGATCTGCACTTCCAGCAGTTTCTAAGCAGAGATATCATTATTTCAGTTCACAGTAAGGGAGAACGATGAAGGTAGTCTTCATCAAGGATATTTTGTTGCTGGGACACATTTTTCTAATCTCTCAGGAGAAGCTTGCCTCATGGAAAGCCAAATAATCACCTAATCTAAATTAAACTGTAATGGAGAAATACTCAGTATACTGCTCAGCTGTTTTCCCCAGCCAAGAAAACTCACAGTGTGTGCACGGTGCAAGGCTGTTAGCACTGAAAATGAACTACCCTGAACATATTTGGACTGGCAAGAGCTTCATTTTCTTACAAGCAAGTTCCACTAAACATTCATAAAATACAACCTCTAAACTGCAATTTGTTTGATTGATAATTTAATGACTTCTAATAATTTTTTTTTTCCCCTGAAAAAGCTTCACCATTTCTAATGAAGTATGCTGTGCTTTTAATCAAAAAGTTGCTTTTGAACATCTCTGCTGAGATCTTTGGGTGGAAAGAATTTGGCAATTCAGGGCATGTCAAATTGAATAGAGCTGTAACTGTCTAGCGCAGGAAGAGAGCTCCAAAATATGTTCTCATGCTTCAAGGTTATCTCTTAGATTGCAGATTAGATATTCCTTTGCCTTGGCGTATATCAGTGAGCACTGTCCTAGGCTCTGAAAAGGACTTTTGTTCTCTCGAAGTGCAGACTGTGCTATATTTGAGGCTGAAATGTTAAACTGCGCTGAATCGCTGGGGCTGAGGCTATGAACCGGCCAGTGTTTCCTTCCCGCGCACTTTCCTCAGCCCAGCAACTCTTCTGCTGATGCTCGCAGGAAAAGCCTTTGTCCTTTGCCCAGAGAAGGCTTATGTAAATCTTAATTACTGCATCACAGTTTCAATATTTACTGACATGCTATAAATCCACTGTGTACAAAGCAGACTAGGATCCAATAATACGGATGCATTGCTTAATTATATGTTTATTAGAGTGGTAAAACTAATAATACCCAGTAAAATCTTGGTAAATTATCCAATCATGATAATCACTCTCCTTTCAGCACAGAATAAAAGCACAGCAAACAGATACTGCCATATCAGATGGAGTTACACACTGCACAAACTGAATTCATCCTACCAGCCTCACACTCTCATTTATTTTAGAAGATGCATTAGAAAAAGGAACTGAGTAATTGAAATTTTGGCACCTAAATCCATTACTTCATTTTAATGGGTCTTACTCACAGGGAGTGGATTCTAGAAGCACGTTTTTAACACAGCTTTATTCAAAGCCAGCAACAGTTATGGAAGCCCTTCCTTCATATCAACTGCCTGGATGAGACTAATGGTGACTAAACACTTCTACAAACCCCGCACTGTGGCAGTTCACAGGGTTTCACCTATACAGAACGATCCGTGATCAGACATATCAACACAAGGGTATTTTGCTTTGTGCAAGACTACTGCACGTGTGGCCTCTTGGCTGCAATAGTGTACGACAAAAACGCAAGCCGGGCACGTAAAAGAAAATGCATATTCACAGGCTTCGCCCACAAATTGTTTCTGAAGCAGAGGGCAACGTCTCATGCAACGCGTGCACGTTTCTCCGTTTGGAGACTCGGCACCAGCGTCTCTTCAGCCGCCCGCGAGTTCAGCGGCTGCTCTTCAGCTTGGGGGACGCAGCTGTTGCTAAGACAACTGCGGTGCAGCCACTTACGGTGTCCGTGATCCCGCACCGCAAGTTGTGATTTGCCACAGGTTCCTCCTTTGTGATAGCAGAGAAGCGGCGGGACAGTCGCTGCACTGTGACCCAAGCTACGAGCACGGCCCGAGGGGCTGTCACAGCCTGCTCGGGGTCCAGAGGGTCACTGCGCTTGAAAGACACCCAAGCCCTGTGGCAAATGCAGCCTCTCCACGGAGGGAGGCAGGGAAGGCCTCTCGGCAAGAGGCCGGAGGCAGGAGCGCTGGGAGCCACACGAGCGCCCGTCCACGGGGGAGCGCTTAGGGCAGCGCTACCTGCCACCTGAATCCTGCAAAGCACCCGGGCACAGCTGAATTTCATTTGAACCCCACAGCGCTTGCAGCGCACACTGGTGTCCCGTCGGCTCCACACTGACACTGATGCCTGCAGAAAAAGCTGCTACTTGTCCTTGTTTGTATCTCCAGTCTTAACAGACCTGCGCCTTGTGTTTGGGAGCGTGTCAGTGCTGCGCAGTCGTGTCTGCATTACTGCTGATAACGAGCACCAGGGAGGAAGGAATTGAAAGACAACTATAGGAAATAGCTATGAAATGCATGTCAAAATATTTCATTTTCTTGCAATCCAGTACTTCTATTTCTTTACTCTTTCTTACAGTCCCACACATAGTCAAGATATTTGTAAGTATAGTTCTTACCCAAATTTTCATGTGGAAAACAACTAAACTAGTCATATCTTAAAAAAAAAAACAAAAACACAAAACCCCCACACACATTTCACATGCTATGGTATACTCGTCTTTAAGATTCTTCTTCCATTTCCTTGTTCTGTCAGTTTATTCTGTGCATAGCTATTGTACTTTGCTGCAGTAAACCCCATTCTCCTTATGGCACATCCTCTAATGAACAGATTATAAAAAAAATTATTTTGTTCTGAGTGCATATGAACACTATAGTATTAATTTTGAAGAAGTATAGCTTCATAATGCCTTCTTGTTTCAGTTATTTCTAGCTGCAACTAAACTGAAAAATACATTAAAATTATTCTTATTAAAATGTTTTGAGAGGTTTTTGGCAATGTTCAGATATGCTATCAGTACAACATTTTAAGAAACACACCTAAAAGTAGATTTATGTTTCTAGAGAGCATACAGAAGATATGCCATTAGGGAAATATGCTTATCATGAAGACAAATTCCTACAGAAGAATGGGAATTATGCTTAGCTTCACAAAGCCCTTTGAGAATCCCTATCTAGAGGTTGGAAACTTATGGACTTTGATGTTTACTTATGCTGTTTAAAAACTGAATTGATTTTCCAAACTGCTGCATTCAAACATGAACAGTCAAATCTATGGCTGTTGCTAAAAGCTCAGCACTTCCCAAAAATTCCCCTGTTGAAGGGCCCAGATTTTAGATTGTTCCTTCAAGCACCAGTTTCCATATTTGGACTCACAGCATAATCCAGTATATTTGACCTCAAGTAACCGGCCCGAGTTTTCCTGCAGGGACTCACATCTCCTGGGCTGCAACACACACTTTGATCAATCTTTTCACTGCCTGGTTTTGGCTTCATAACTGAGTTCCCAAACTCCACTGAACTCTGTGGGACTGCTGAGCATGAAAGAAATACAAGAGCAGCAGGCAAGGTACATGCCTCTGTCCTCCCGAAACTCATTCTCCTGCAAGGTTCCTGCATTACTTGCCTTTTTCCCCAAGAAGTATGAAAGTTTAAGCAGATATAGATTAGAGCAATGCATTAATTAGGACTGAACTGATGCTAATTTGACTCCATTTGTCTCAAATGTACTTCAGTTGCAATCTGTTCTTAAAATGGAATGAATATGCAAATACAGAGTATTTGCCCACTGTCCTCTATTTCCTTCTGAAGCAAGTCTATTATACAGTCATCTATTTACCCACCCTTAGATTCTCTCTAACTCTGTGAGCATCTTCTACAGACAACAGCAAAATCTCTACTGGGCTCTACGGATTATCTGGCTCTTATTTTTCATAGGATGGCAGAACCTAGTTTGAGGGGGAGGCAAACTAAGTAGAAGAGAGTAGGTGTTTGACAGTGTTCAAACTGTTCTGGTTTATCCAAATGGAAATATCTATTTTTGTAATGCCTGTTAGTAAGTGAAGACCCATATATAGTCCTAGGATTTCTGTGCCTTACATTTCCCAAATGTGTTTTAAGATGATGTCCAAGTGTACCTAACATTTTACAGAAAACCTCCAAACACGGTCTTTATGACAGAATTTATAACTGTTCAAGACCATGGTTAAGCTCACCTTGAAATACAATGGCAGACTGAAGACTATACCAAGCACAAGCAGTAGGTCCTTCGTTTTCCTCCTAACAGTACCTATAAATAAGTGACAAAGTGAGCTCAAGGTCTGTCATGATTCCAAATAAATAAATAGTTTGTAATCAGTACAAAGGAAACAGTGAATGTCTTATGTGTCCCCTAACTGTAGGAGCTATTCTCAGAAAGAATGACTGCTTCTTCTTCTACCTGGCTGGACAGCTGATGGTGATGGATTTTGTCATCGACAGTATTAATGACAGCCTATTTCGGTAAAAAGACAGGAGCCGAGTCCTGTCTGCACCTCTCTTTTGAGACTTCACTGTAGATTGCTGTCTCTTTTTCCTGAATGAAGAGAAAAAAATGCCCATAAAATCTTTTAGATCTGTGTGTTCAGTTTCTCTATACTTTATTCTTTTTATTTATTTATTTTTATCTTTGTTACATTTTAAGCACAGTATGTCATTTATATTTATCAGCAACTTGCCTTCCCTTTTAAGATATTATATTTAAAACCTGTCTGAGAACATGATAAGTAATTCAGTTTGACAGAACATGGTGCATTAAGATATTCCATTCAATCCTTACAAGCACCTTGTCTGTTGGTAGAAAAAGTAATGGAGCATCACGCTTTTGCATCCTGACTTCCTACCTTTCTCTACTCGGTCAGAAAGGAGCAAATTAATTCCAATTCAGAAAAACAAGGTCCACTTTTTTTTTTTTTTTTTTTTTAATTGATGCATACTTCGGCTCTAAAGCAGTTTAAAGAGCAAATGTCCCTTACTTTGTTTCAGAAATTGTGTCATTATTGTTCTTAAGAGAGAGGCAATCCCCTGTCAATTTTATACATATGAAAGGAGTCATGAAAATTCATATCTACATGGACCCCATAGGGTGATATTTAGCTGTCTTGGGTTATCTGTGAAAGTACTCTATACAAAAGTAAAGGGATATTATAAACATCAGCAAAGACTGTACCAGAAGTGAATAGAAATAATAATAATAAAAAGAGATCAAGTACAGAAGACTCAGTCCTGAAAAATGCAAGATTCATTTTTACAGTTAAATAGAACTGAGTATTTACAAATCTATATTTGAAGGGACACATTTATAAATAATCAATATAATAGAGAGGAAGAAGATGATAACGAACAACTTAGGACACCACAGATAACAGACGGAAAGATCTGGGCGACAGTTTTGATGGATGGAAACAGTGCCATTTTTCTTCAGATTCAGATTTCCAAAGGCAAGTGAATTAACAATTTCTGAACATGTCAGGGGCATTTAGACATAAAATTGTTCCATTGTCCTTTGAAAATCCCAACTTTACAGCCTAAAGCTGTTATGGTATATTCATTATGTGTGTCATTTAAAAAATGGACAACACTTTTTCCTCCACTGGCCACACTGCAGCACCTTCGTGGAAAAAAAGGGAAGAAAAAATGACTGAAATGTATAAATGACTTTTTCTAAGTGCCTATGGCAGAATTCTGACTATCGCTAACAAAACCCAGCTTGTCTGCAGGCTCGCTTGGGTCTGAGATGTCTCACATAAAAACAGACCAGCTAAATCAAATGCCTGCACACAGTTTAAAAGGGCTATCGTAATTTAGTAAATTTAAATAACCTTCACCAGTGAAATTTTAAAAGGAACTCACTTTTGAAATGTCTTAATTAAAAAACAAACAAACTATTCCTAGGGTTCTTGTAGGGTTCTTTCTGCCTGACGTGCCTTCACTAATGAGGAAATATAATGGAGTTAATTTTTACGAAAGCTCTTGTTATTTAATATTATTAAATTGGATCAGGTTTCGAGGGGCTCATAAGCAACTTATTGAAATGGAATTAAATGGTCCATGTACTGGATTATAGTATTATAAAAATAGAGAATGGAAGCACATAGTAAATAAAGGAGGCAGATACTGCATTGAAAATATATACCCTGTATTAATCATATTTTTATGAGCAAATTATACATGAAAGAATATTGATTCATGTGTAATAAATGAAATAGATTCATTCAGTTCTTATTCTATTTCATATATTTCTAAGAGGAAATATTCAGTAGAGTCTGATGCTGGAGGAACTTGTAAGTCAAAACATTTAAGATGATTTCTTTCATTCTACAAATGACAAAATATTAGATATTTGTTAGAATGAAAGGCAACATTAAATAGTTATCTTTGATTTAGTGCTTTTATACCTATCTTTGGTAGTATGGGAACTTGTTAGCACAAAAAAATGAAAGAAAAGAGATTTACTGTACAACATCCAAATAGATGAGATATTTTCAGTGTAGACTGAACAGGATTAAGGATTACAACAAAAAGAAGGGTGATTACTTGAGATCCATTTCTGAAATTAACCTAACTTAATTCAGTTTCACTGAATATGCAACATTTTCCTGATGAAAGTTCAACAAAAAACTTTTGCTACTAAAGCTTTATGCAGGTGCAGTAGCAATAAAAATCTTGACATATATATTCTATACATATTTTTCTTTCATTAAAATTGTATTTTATTTTGATCTTATATTTTTGTAACTTCTATTAAAAATGGATAAGCATTTCTCAAAACCACAGACAACAACTGAGATATTAACATGAAGGGACACAAAAATATAATAATAATGAAGTGCTTCAACAAAAAAAAAAAAATCATTGTCATATTAAGATATTACCAATGATACAGGGGACATCTTGGGCATCCTACTACAGCCTTGTAAACAGACAGTAGCACATTATTTTGCTTCCTTTAGTTTAGTATTGAGTATCCAAGAAATTCCTAAAGTAGTAGTTGTTCAACTCTGTATCTTCATGCTACCCTGTTCCTGTTCTGCGTGGTTTTTTT
>VZSV01000008.1:7586149-7596996 GCA_013398735.1 Nothocercus julius | reverse complement strand
ACCCATGCTCTTCATGGGTATATCTTTTTGTCCCCATACTCCTTTCTTCCTCTCTTTTTCCTGTCCCTCCTATCTTTCTATCTTCCCCATAAAAGAATGTGTAGTTTATTTTAAGACAGGGAAAAAAAATAAGTCAGTGTAATTTTATGAGGTTTTCAGGTATCTGATGGTTTTGTTTTCTTTTTAAGACAGTCAGATTTGAGTTTTACCAGCCTTGACAACGTCACTTTAACTTAAGGCCTATAAGCCAAATAGTTGCTTTTGCACAGAGCACATATGGGCCCTTTTAAACAAAAATTGACACAGTCTGCAAAGCACATCAACCCAAAATAAAAACAGTCACTGAAAAGCACTAGTTACGGAAAGAGAGCAATTTCGGGCAGCAGGAGTCAGAAGGAAGGACACAGTGAGGGACACATGAAAACGAGAGGTCTCGAACATCCCTTTAGCACAGCCTGGCACCCCCTGCTCCCGGAGCGAAGGTGGTGGACACCAAGGCACACAAACCACTTGCAGGAACGAACACTGTGCTTTTCAAAGAAAATGATCAGAAAAGCAAAGCTAGATTTTGGTGCTAGAAAGTTTGACGCGACGTTCAAGGTCTCATGTGGCACTGGGGGGGGCGACGGGCACAGGCACCTCTGGCAAGGAGAGGCCACTCGCACCATGGCCAAACCATCCCCAAGGCACAGGATGAGCCATGAAAGGGAAGCAGGAGAGACACTGGTTAAAGAAAAGGTGCGAGAACAAGGTGTGAAGAAAACCCAGTGCCAGCACCACACATCTGCTGCCGTTCCAAGGACAGCCTTTCCCGCAGGGTGCTCCGAGCAACCATTCCCACCCCAACCATGCCGTGACATGGAAGAACGCAAGAGCTCCAAGAAAGAGTTCAGCAGTTCGGTTTGGGAAGGGATTCTGGAAGCTACAAAAAACTGCAGAAATTGTTACTGCTCTATACATAACATCCTACTGAACCATACACAAACGCCAACATCGATTTTCCTTAAGGCTGCACAGCTGAAAAAAGTGGAGGAACCATGAGTAAAAGTTCGGGCCCTTGACCCAAAATAAAAGGGAGATGTGGAACAAATGAAAATGCATTTTCCATACTGACAATGCCAATTTAATCTAAAGGCACACAAAAGGATTTTAAGAAGGAGCTGGGGGCGGAGAAGGTCCGAAGGACCAAGGGAACGAGTCTTTTCCATGGCACTCCTAAAAAGCTAAGCTGATTTTGAAACTACTCCACTTATTTTTTTTTCCTGCAGTATTTCCAAATCTTTTTGCTTCTTTCCCTGCTCACACACAGGCCAAGTTAAAAACAGTTTCTGAAGATTGGTTTAATTTGTACTAGTTCTGTTTGTAAATTAGAACTTTGAAGTAACAAAGTAACACCACATTTGTAACACCAGAAGATGGGACAGGTAGTTAAAAAAAATATACATTTAGTGACTACATACACTCGACAGAAAAAAAAACATCCACTTTCTCCTGCAAAGCATGCTGAAGCCATAGGGAAGAGTTTTGTTAGCTTCTGCGGATTCTGATCCCAGCCCCTGTATATTAGCATCAGTTGATGCCAAGTTATAGACGAGCTAGAAATCATAAACCGGCGTTACCTCTCTTTACCGGTTACATTTTATGTTTTAACTTTAACATAGTCTCGGGTGGTATATTTCCCATTTAAAAGCAATATATTTTCTCCTTTCCACCAAATAACAGCAGTCAACTTTGGGATCACCTGTACTATTAACACTGATTTTACCAATTTGCTTTTTTAAAAGACTTGTTTGCAATTTCAAGTAGAACGCAAATTTGGCATTCCTTTAAACTAGGCGCAGGAGTAGAGGGAGAGGAGAGAGAAAGGAGATCTTGCTTTGTATGGAGCAGCCAGGCTCACCAGCCAGCGACCCACAGCTGGTCTTCCCTCCCGAAATATTAGAAGGGATGAGGGAAAAACAGCTGGGATACATGACTCTCAGAAATACTTACAGAATTAAGAGTTCTTCATTAGAATACATATAGTTAATTATTGATGCTGTGCGATCTCTTTTTACTACGGTATTGACACAAATTACATCAGAGGCCTTACAGATTTGATTTGGGGAGCAATTAATTTACAACTTCTAAAGCAATTTGTCATTCAGCTTTTATCTATCTAAAAACTACACAAGCACATTCTCAAAATACAGATGAGGAAACTAGATGTCCCTTAGGTAACTGACCCAGCGCACAGCCAAGAGGGCATTTCAGACCCCGGCAGGTACCCTCAGCAGATGGCAAGTCGCTGACAGCTTTAGATGCTCTAAATTAAATGAATCAAGGTACCACTTGTTCCAAGTGTGTGGGTGGTTAATTACATTCGCCCTTTGTATTGCTGACAGATAATGTTGATTTTGGTAATAAGAAAACTGAGAATTCTGCAGGAGAGGAAAATGTGTTTTAAGTTTGGAAAAAAAGGACAGTTTTATACCCATAATCAAGCCATTTTCCTAACAACCCACATTTGAAATAGAGAAATGGTATTTTACAAAATAAAAATCTGTGGGTTCTACAGAGGAGGTCAGTAAACAAGTTGTTGAAAGGTTGTGTGTAAATGATTATTTCTGTTACCCAGAATTACAGCAGAGATAATCACCTCTGCCTGCAAACCTTAAGGTATGCCAAAATATATGTCAATTCACTAACATGTAAATCTTATTTCCATATTCAATTGCTATATGATAATTGTGGAAATCATTTGTACACACCTATTTCATTACCCTCACATCACTGATCGGTATTGGAATGATAAGCCTTCAAAACTAAAATTTTGCCTCTGCTTTGGAGTATTTGAAGTTTATGAATGAAAATATCTATGTTCCTGCTAAGTTAATCTCACAAAGCAGGCCCATTGTGGGCCCATTTCATGTCAGATATAAGCTCTGAAAGTCTCTCAGAAAACCTTGACTGTTTGTGATATTTTAGCTTGTGTTACGTACCTTCTTTAATAGAATATGAACCCAAAGCGTGAGTGGGCAGCTATAAGGTTTCAGTAAATCCAAAATAATCCTTAAAAAAAATTGTCTGCTTAAAGCTACTCAAATTAACATCAAAGTGGCCTCTTGCATGATCATCAGCATTAGCAGTGTACAAGATTAGTCAGTTATGCAGAAATCTCTTAGCTGACATTTCTCCAAGAAACAAATTCTGTTTCACGATGCTTGAACATGACAGTATCATGAAATATCTGGCTTAATGAAGAGGCGCTTGGTCGGTTTGGAGAAGTTAAGAGTGTTTCAGCAGGTGTCAAGCAGGCTTAGAATGCTTCTCGTGTTTTATCAAATAAGCAACTATAAAGATTATAAAAATACAAAGCATAAAAAACGTGGTGAATATCTTATGCATTACCTCACGCATTAGTTGATATGGTCCTTTGCCTTTTTAGACCTATCATTTGATGAGCCCATGGATTCTCCACACCACATGTGAATACACCACATGCAGAGCTCGGCAGAGTAAATTACCTTCCCTTTAAGTGAGATAATAGGTCCACTGTGGTATCCCAATTAAGAGAATCCTGGCACACTAATTTTATGCTTTCTAATTAAGACTCATTTACAGCTCTAGGAGGCTGGCCAGGGCTCGGGGAGAACAGAAAAGAACCCGCGGCCCGCAGGCTGCAGCTGTGCAGCCCCGCAGCTCCCAACAGGACTTAGCTCCCCGGAACAAACACATGGGCGCCAGCAGCAGGTAGCTCCTGTTCGGAAAGGGGCTGGAGAGACACGTCCAACCTTAACTTTAGCCCCTTCTGGACGGTGAGGGCTGTACGAGTAGGAAGAAAACAGCGCCTCAAAGAGTTTTCTTCTGCTTCAAATGAAATTCCACTCTGTAGTCTTCAACTATGTTAGAGAGACCTTACACTAACTTTTGTTGTAAATGTTACGAAAGAGAAATGCAAACTGAAATGTCTATACCTATGCAGGAGAACTGAGGGGCAGAAATGCAGCTGCTGTCGCAGCAGGGCAACACACACGCACTTCTGCTGGGACATCTTCTTTATGCTTGAGCACGAGAGCAGGGAGGAAAAACAGCCCAGAACAGGGAGGCACACTGGCTGTTACAGCTACAGCGCCAAAAACAGTTTTCTTCCCATTCCCCTATAGTTATAAGGAAGGGGTGAAGAGGGCAAGTGTTCTGAACCATCTCACTGCTTCCTTGGACCTTTTACCACCATCACCCATTAAAAAAAGTATCTAAAAGGCCTGGTTGGCTGAAAGGGGAATAGCTTCCAAATCTCTCCCAGCAGAATTACTTGCTAACTCGCACATTGCCCCCATGCAAAACCTCAGATTCTTATTGCCTGCAAATACTTATGGCAAACGTGTACTACCAAGCATGGACAAAGAGGGGGGGGGAAAAAAAAAAGAAAAAACTTATATTGTGAAAATAAGTTGAAAGTGAAAGCTACAGTCAATCTAGATGTTGTTAAAGAAAAAAAGAAAATAATATTGGACTGTGTGTGTGGTTTTTGTTGTTGTTTTTTTAAGAAAAATTCAGTACAATAAGAATTTAAGCATCCAGAAACAGTACATATTTTTCCTCCGCACTGATGTAACATTAGACTGAGTACAAACCACAATGTCATGATACAGCTATAAATATTGTTTCTGGCATTACAGTCTCAAAGGCAAGACTGCTTTCTAACACTCTCATTGCCCGAGGAAAAATTTCTCTTAGTCCTCACATGAAGCCTCGACGACAGTTTTCATTGTGCTTTGCTTTCCTGCGAACCCAATGGAAAATACTCAACTTTCTGATCCGCCCCTCTTTCTTCCCTGAGTACCTACAAAGCCTAATTTCCTAATGAAATAACTGGCTGAGAGTAGCACAAGGACATAGATATTCAAAGGCAAATACTATGACTGCCGTCTATAAATATAGAACACAGCTTTTTTTTTTTTTTTTTTTTTTTTTTTTTAAAACCAAATCTCCATACCTGCAGTGAAACTCCAGGTGTCTAAATTTTCTGAGTTTATCCCCAAGATCTTAATGCCGCTGCAACAGCCCTTTCCTTAGCCCTCAGTGGGAAGCTAGAGGCACAAGAACAAAGAATCCTGTGCAAAATTCTGATCTGGGGTTAACACTTAATTTGGTGTGTAGTCTGAACCTGCATTTTTTGCTTGCCTTTTCTGCAAAGGAACTTACATATTACAAAATAAAAGAGTGCGGACTGTATTCTCAAAATGTCTAATTGACTTTCAAGTCAATGGCACCTGTGCTCTTAAAATACTTAGGGCTTTTGGAAACCCAACTCTTGTCTGTAAATCAGATTTGTTACGTTCAGTCTGCCCAAGAGGCAGCACTTCCAAGTGTTTCTCTAAGCCCTAAAATCAGTGTGTCCTGCAGATGAGGGTCCTTATTCTTAAATATTCATGAATCACATACAGAAAATGAAAGTTCTCTAAACAACCACCCCCCTCAAACCCTCTACTACTCACAACTTCTGAAACTTATGTTTTGGCTATGACATATGACTGCTTTAAAAGGTATCAGGAACATAGAAATGAGAAACAAGTATTTATGAAATAAAGAAACAGAATTAAATTTATAAGTTTCAGTTCGAATCATGAGCCTTGTGGTAAAAAAAAAAAACTGTGATGACCCTTTTTTGTTTGTTTTTCTTTAAAGGATCCTTGTATGAAAACAGTGCATGTGCAGCTGGGTGCCTTATTCAAAAGGCTGTGTTTGTACATTGTCATGTAGATATTTAACTGGATATTTTTATTTTCTCTTACATGCATTTTATCTAATACTTTACACAGACATTTTTCTTAATCTAAACCAAAACAGAAAGCACAATTTTTCTAAATTCAGGTTGCCACTAGCCTGAGGGTTTAACTTTTCTAGATGATTGAACATTTTCTTTCTCTAGAGAAATACTCATGGCGTAATGAACAGTGTGCCAAGGAAAGCATGATATATAGGACCCCACACACAAGCAGTCCCCATCTGCTGCCAAGGCCCTGCTGGTCCCCAGATATTCAAAGCAAAGCTGCTCATATTCATCTCAGAGGTCAGAAACCCACCTGAGCTGTGCCAGGAGCCCAGGGTTCACTCTGCAGATTTCCAGTTTCAAATCATGCATTTTTTTCATGAACTTCCAGGGAAGACAAAAGTACAGTTGGAACTCATTCAGAGCTTTGAGCTCTTATATTTTCAAAAGTAATAGAGAGGTAGAAAAATGAGTTGCAATTCTTACCATTTTCTGTCAGTCAGAAATACTAGACATAAAATGTAATTGGAAGTGGCAGAGAATTTCCAGCAAGTTCAGAGTCTGCCAAGAAAGACAACTCGATAAACAAGTACTGCAACCCTTGGTGTTACCCTGAGGTTCCAGGGTACTTCTTGAGAACACCATCCTCCGCACATATGTCCTGCTCTCTGAAAGTGTAAGGGTAAACCCATTACAACTGAGCTTCCAGCTACCTGTTAGAAATTGGGCCAACACGTACACGTACAAAACTTCTGTCAGGATTCCCCCGGGTCCTATCAAACAAAACTAAGAGAATTACTGGATTACAAATGGAAACTGGTAACTACAATTACACAGCAGAAAGCAAGCTTGCAAATGTATAGGTTATTATCTTAGACTTTCTTCATATTCCTTCCCTCATTTTCCCTGTAATGAAGATGCTGTTACTGGCATATGGAATTAAGTATGAGCCACTTTGAATGCTTTTAGTCTGTCACTTGGCTTAACACTCAGGAGCTGACATGGAAGGTAACTCCTGTGCAACGTATTTCCTGAGAACTGCACTCTCTAATGAAAAACCACATGCACTTTCCAAATGGAGTCTGATAGACCTTATCCTGGCACTGCTGCTAAGTGCCAGCTGCACAAAGTCTCCTGCACGTGAACTTTAAGGAGGCATAAACTACTATTGTCTTCAATTACAATATGTGAACAGCTAAAATCAAGTCAATAATGTTGGAATAAGCTGCTAGGGCTGTTACTACCTGCTTCTGGCTGTCGTGCATTGAAGCAGTTTCTATCCATGGAATTCCAAGCACTCAGCGAATTGGGTGGGAACCAACCTTGGGATGTCTTTGAAAGCGCCTCCCCTTTCTGTGAGCTGCCTGCAGAGCCTTGGAGGGCTGCTCTGCTGCTGCCTGAAATTTAGGAGTGCATTAGATGATACCTGTTCTATACTCTTCTGCAATACTCTTCTGCAGCACTGAAAAGCATTGTACCTTTTCCAGACAGTTTTCAGACAGGTTAAAGTCAATAGCGTTAACCTTGCGTCACACAGGAAATTCCCAGAAAAAGTAGGAATAGATGACTCTTGGAACTAACCCAGTTCCTTTTATGGAATATGGGAATAAATACAAATATATAAGGGATGTGATAAATAAATATGGGAATAAAAACCCTTTTATGCTAACTGTATTTAATTCCTGTTCTATCAAATAACACAGAATAGACTAACTAGGGGCTCGTTAGCGGAAGCTATTTAAATATTAAGGGTATTTGCCCTGTCACAGACCAGAATCCTTGCTTGACAGCCTCAAGATACCAGCAGCTTGCGGTACTGCCCAAGCTCACCCGCAGACAAACGGACAGGCCAGGCAAGATCCAGAAGGCAAGTGATCCAGAAGGCTGGTGCCAACAATTTTCAGCACCTGAGCCTGTCATTCCAGTTTTCTCCCTTTTTTATGAGACTGCCGCCTTAAGGAATATGTTAGAATTTGTATCTAGAATAACTCAAGAGTGTAATTGTATTTTTCCACTAGAGGCACGGAGATCACCACATATACATGCCTCTGAATGGCACCAAAATGTCACGGGCCACGTGGTGACTTTCCCACCTACACCGACCACCCTGCATTGGAAGGTTCATGCTCTGATGGAAAACTGATGCAAAAGTTATTATGCTCATGATAAATACACACTACATGTAGCATTATAGGGATATGTCCTGATATATTACAGGGACGCATTATAGTATTATAGGGAAGTGTCCTGACTTACTGAAGTTAAACAGGGATACATATATTGTAGAATTGTTCTGGTAGCTCCAGTAAATATGTTGACAACTATGGCTGCAAAAATAATCATCCACAGTAGGATGCAGCTGCCAACGAGGAAGCCTCTTAAGCAGCACAGCCGCCAGGTGCTGCAGGAAAGTTGAGCTAACAGACACAAGCGGGTTAAGGACAGTCATTGAAACAACTTTTATTACAGTAAACAAACCTGCTCTAACTCATAACCTTGCTTGTCGTAACCCCGCAGGGCTCCCCTCCCTGCACATCTGACAAGCTCCCTTTCCTAGCAAGGATAAGTAAATATCTTCTACCACAAACAACTATGTTTAACCTTAAAAGAGTATTAGAAAATATCAAGTGCCAAGTCTGCAGCATAGGGATGTGATCACCTGAAGACTCCCTAGTGGAAAATGGCATTTCCGGAAGCAACAAAGTACAGCCTCTGAGTATGTCAGTCGTCACAGTACAGAATGCGAAAAGCCAGAAGTTCGACTGACTCGGGTGAGTCAGACTGTCTCGGGTCATAAGGGATTGCAGCCCTTTATGAAACTGTAAATTGTTTTTAAGCAGGATGTACTCAGGAAGCACATTCAAATTATACTCTATCCCTTAAAACAAAAAGACAATTAACAAGATGCTCCCAAAGCAAGAGAATTAATGCTTTTAATGGTAATGGTTTTGAGTCTCTGGTGTCTAATAGGATCTAAGCCCTAACTGAAGGTTTTCTTGCACTTGATGTTCATAACAACGTATTACAACACTTACGATCCAAAAGATCGGAAACGAATTTGCTCCAGAGTTGGCAGCAGCAGTGGACATACGGTTCCTACAAGCGCCGCTTCGAGCATTCTGGATGGCAACTGGCACTGCTGAGAGCCAAAATACAGCAACACTGCCCACATGGCATGTCTTTAGGAACGGCCCCTTTCTTCGGAGGCTTCACCAGAACAGCCAGGCGAGAGGTCTCTGTGTGAAAATATCGCACTGTGCTGGTTTCCAAGGAACTCCTTTTTCTTATGAGACAAGCAAGCAATTTTGTGTACAAATGAATTTTCTCAGACTTACTAAGGCAGAATGCCCCTTTCTCTTTTCTTCCTGTGCCTCCTTCTAGTGATGAAATGGATGACAGTGCCCTTATTGCACTGAGTACTGTGCTATGGGTAATCCCATTACAGCTAACTGGACTAGTCATCAAGCAGAAGACTGGTCTAAGTAAGTTCAGGCACTGGATCCTCATCCTTTTAAAGAATCCAGGCTAGACCAAGAAGAGATTGTTTTGTTTCCTTCCCAGATTTAGGGCTTCAGAATTCTATGCTTTTACTTTATTGCAGCTTCAGCAAAGGGCCATTTTTTTTGTGATGAAAAGTATATACCACAAGTGAGTATAAAGTCATCATTTGAGAAAGACATTTACAGTTTATCTGGTTTCACCAGACTCATTTTTCAGTCTATATATTTGTTCACATTAATAAAATACACACAGCAGTCCCACTGTCAAATTCTGGAAAATTCAACATTCAGGAAAATAAATAAAATTTGCTGTTGTATTTCATTTCATTTTGACTATTTCCCCCACCTTTCACCTTGTATATTCATCAACCTCTCCAAAGCTTCAGGGAGATCCTGAAGGATTGGCTCTGGAAGCAGTTCAGCTGGCACCAAAGCTGCAGTTTACACTGCAGTGTTTTAACCCTCTGACCTCTCCTTGTAGAAATTTATGTGCAACTACAGCTACCTCGCAATTGGAGGTGTGATGGTGAATATGAAGCTGGAAGAGAAGGATTTTTTTCCTCTTGCAAATTGCTTTATTGCTTTTTCTCTGAAGTTTCATATTCACAAACCAGACACCTTCCTGCTCATCGTTCACTTTCTGAGGAAATTTATTGCTACAGAAGTAGGTTGAAGACTTGTGGTCTTGCTAACAGATTGCACCTGTGCAGGCAGAGGCTAACATATAGCATAATCCCCCAGCACCAATTTAAATTTGAAAAACCAAAACCCTTCTGAAGTTGCTTTTAACCCAATTTTCAATCACTAGGCACATTTGCTCTACCCAGGTGTTTGGAAACAGAACACAGGTAGGACCTCAGACAAGGTCTCCAGGGAGGCAAGTGCATTTATGATGAACATCCATGGGTGTTTTAGTTGGTTAATCCTCTATTTGTTGTAGGAGTGGATTTTTTTCTTTTTTTTTGCTGGCTAGAAGATAATTTGGTGACAAATAATATAAAAGTAGGATCTATCACACAAGTTAATGAAATTTCTCAACATCAAAGACGTGTTGAAATTAAAGCAAGAAAGGATCTATAAGGTTATCTAGGCTACTATCCACAAGACATCAGGCTGTTCCTGGCAGCTTTTTATTATTATTTTTTTGAAAAGCAAGACTTAAAAGAGCAAATGATGACTTTTTTCAGCACTTGCCTTGCAGCAAACAAAGACAGGTTTCCATATCATCTCAGGCAAAGGGCACAGAAATAACCAAGGTCCTTCACGCTGCTTTGAGCCAGAGAGCAGCGACAGCTCTGTCACCAACTCCCACACGAGAGGCACCCCAACTATAAAGTGGCAGAGGATGCACCAGTTACCACCGCAGGAGCTTAATTAATCTCTTTCACTGCATCAGTGCAATTTTAATACAACATATCTGTTCATTGACTAAGTGCTATTCCATTAGGGTTTTTAATAATCTTAAGTGAAAAACAAGGAGAAAAAAGAAAACTTCCCACTATATGAGCATTTAACTTCAAAAAAACCTTATAATATTAACATGATAATTACTAACCGTGTGACCATGAGCTATGTACTTCGAAATGCTTTTT
>VZSV01000008.1:7568381-7585624 GCA_013398735.1 Nothocercus julius | reverse complement strand
TATATATCCTGCTCTGATATGAGAGATTTTCCAGCTCTGATACCCTGACAAGAAACAAAAGAAATCCTCACATATGCACTGGGTGGTATGATAGATGAGCCCAGCACAAACAAGCACAAAAGGAACAAATGCTTTTGACAGGGCTGGCCTCTGGAAAAAAAAGGGTCAGAACTGACTCAGATTTTTAAAATTTGGGGCACTACTTCAATAAATAGGAAATCGATTAGCAATTCAGCATTATAAAGCCATAAAAAAGGGAGTGCAATCCTCAGAAAAGCCACCTGACCACAGTGTGCAGCCTCAGGAAGCTGTTTAATAGATGTCCTGACCGAGAGAACGCAGAGGACGGTGGCGCTCGACACAGATAAGCAGGAGAAAAAGGAATCAAGCTGTAACTGCCTGATGGCACAGAAAGTAGAGAGGCCATGACCAATACCCTAAGACCCTGCAGCAGCAGGGCATTTCTTAAACCAACAACTCAACGTGCTACAGGAAAGGTTTAAAAAGATTTGCAACAACTCAACCTTCATGCACTCTGCCCAATGTCACATGGCAGAAATCGCCTCCCCACATGTTAAGATGAGTTTTCCCTTCTGTTTGGGCACGGCAGGGATGATGGGGGCTGGCGGTGCACACGCTGCAGTGCTGGGCGGCCGCGTCCTCCTCCCAGCGCTGTGACCTCAGAGCACCAGGCTACTTTTGATCCCTAAATGATGGCTTATGGTAACACATATTTATTGGCCAAACCCAGCACATTTGTGCTATTATCTTGTGCACCAACTTTGTAGGCTCTGGGGTTTGTCGTACCCCCACCAACTCCTGCCGTGGGCTGGTTTCAGGGGCTTACGTCTACTTCCCAGCACCCCCAGTAAGCGGGCAAGGAACAGGCTTACGGCAACACTGACCTCCTAAGAACATCACTAGTAACTGCCACCAAATACCTTTTTCAGTAGGATCTACTGTAATCTTCCCTTTAGCTAGTTCCTCACGCACATTGCAATCCTCACATTGATCGTTCCACAGCTTCGAAAAGGAAAAACTACCTGTGTAGGTATCATGCTATCAGCAAATAGCTGCTTATCTCTTCTTCTAGTTTTATTTATAAGCTCCCTGGCAGGCTTGCCAACTGCCCAGAGTATTACAGGTGGTACATCATCAAAAACGACTCTCATTTGCCTGTAAGACATGCAAAATCATTTGGTCGTATGTAACTTTCAAGATGGCTGTGCTGACTGTGCTTTCAGCAACCCGGCTAACTTCATTTCCAATTTCAGGTTACTCCTGGAGTCTCTAATCCCATATTTGAAATTCCTGTTCCTGGGCGCTGTGATCCCAGCTGGTGTGGCAGGGCGCAGCTGGCGCTCGCTGTGCCCGCGCCAGCCCTGCCGCGCGCGCTGCGCTCCATCAAGCCTCGGTGGTCAGGCGGGAGCGGCTCCACGCGCCCACGGCTCACCCGCTCCTATGGCAATTAGGGTCTCTTCAGCCACTACCTGCTTTATGCCAATGCTACAAAGTTAGGTTTTCTTAGCATTTCCGAGGCACCTAGGTGAAACTGAAAAAGTTAAACTGTTCTTTTCTAATTCTTTATTCCTTTTCACCTGGACAGAGTCTCTTTACAGATTCTTTTTGACAGTAAAAGCTAAAATAAATAGGTTTCTATTATACCATATATACACCAGTTTTCAGAAATCAACCAGGTTTCACTTCATCCTTTCAAGCAGAAACACCACTAAGTAACTGCATTTAACATGATTTAGCCACTCTAAAAATATCTGCTCTAGATATCTCAGTTGTTGCCTTCCTTCAAACACCCAGAGCCTCTACCAAGGCCATTCATTCTCTCCCTCCCTCTCTCTATAGCAGCACAGTCTCAGCTGAATATAGAAGACTTTATATCTTTCCCAACCTGCAGTATGCTTTTCATTTTTAAAATTGTTGACTAATCTCAGCTGTTAGGTGGAAATAATTAAAAACATCCTTCCTGAACAAAATGACAATACTTAAACCCCCACAAACTAATTCATCTCTAATTTCATGCTTGCCCTTTCCATGAAGCTCATTAAGCTACGGTGCAGCACCTCTGCTCTTCTTGAATTCACTGATCATACCCACCCTGCGCTGGGTAAAGGTCATTCTGCAGGTTTGTGTCATTCTTTGTTTAAGGAGCTTTTGCCACAGTTGTTCCACTTGCTCTCAAAATCCAAATGCACAGCCTTGATAGTTTTCTTTGTCCTGTTTCTCTTTCCCTCTTTGACTTAATTTTCAAAGCATTTCACTGCAGACCTTCGTGTTAGAACTACTCCCAGCATCTGCAGGGGTTCCTCTAGGGACAGTGGTAGGGTCAAGTCTTTCCATCTGAACATTAATACCTTAACCAGCATACATGTGAAATATAAAATATTGATGCACGTAGATGACATTGTTCAACTGTTTATGGCAAATGACGTTACTTCTGTCTCAAACATGTCCCGTTGTGAAACCACATATGTGATCACCTGCCTTCATAATGAGCTGCAGACTCTAGTCCAATATAGCAGCGTGAGGAAGATTTCCTTCCACCGAGACATTCAGCCTAGCAGACACCTGCACGGTACACAGCAAAAATTCTTCTTAAGCCTTTAACAAATGCCTTAGCAAATCTCAGAATTTGGGATACCATGTCCTTTTTACTAACGCATCATAAGCCCTATTCTTAATAATAATAAAAAAAAATTTAAGGCTGCTTGTAGAGAACTATTTATTCTTGGTGTAATTAATGTGACTCTATTGCCTGTGTTACCTATTTATCTGTAAAATTAATGGAATCATTTTCTTCTTACAGCAGAATTCTTGCAGAATTAGAATCAGTATGTTTAGCATCATTCAGCTGACATACAGATGATATTATAATACAACTGGAGTGGAACACAAGGCATAACATTTTTGGTGGTTTTACAATGCACATGCTTCTAGACCTAGGCAAATGACTTTTATTGATTGTTGAGAGTTCTAGAAAAAAAATCAGTTGAATACACAAACATTTTCCCGGGGGCAGCGGGCGGAAATCAGAGAAAAAGGGATGCAAGAAAGTATATGCTGAAACAGAATGAGAAACAAGGCATCAGATGACTTTTTTAGTTAAGTACACTTTCACATAATAGACCTACCACACTGTATATTTAGAGTTTTCATAATACAGCATTCTAGCCATATATTATTATTATAACCATGCCAAAGTACCTAACTCTGAGCATAAAAAGAAGAAGCAAAAGATGCTATGGAATTTGTCTTCCCATTAAAGTAAAAATATTTGTTCATACTAAAAGAGATATATCATACAGGAAACATATATATGCAATTTATTTACTAAGAAGATTTATACTTAACTTCTAAATATATGTGCAACAGAGATGAAAGGCCATTGTTCAATTATGTAAAATGAGGGAGAGAAAATTGATCTGATTAAAATATTAGGATATAAATATGATATGAATCCTGAACCTCAGTTCATTCCAAGAACAACCACAATTTCTTACGAGCCTTAGGGCTACAAGTCATCCTGGCAGAGGTGATACAACAGCAAAATGGCATAAATTCACTAGTTGGAAGGAAATAATTTCAACTTTGAGAAAAACAATAGTTTTAACACAAGTCTTTTTCAAAACTCTGCAATACACCATTGGAAAACATCATAAATTCCAGGATCTGTTAAATATATTGCCTAGGAAGAGAAGAGTACAAATATACAACTAAGTGCAATTGAATTACAAAAGCTTCCTAAGTTACTGCTCTTCATCTCAGTCACTGCAAATGACTGTGCAGGCTTTTAGCCTCTTCCATATAGCTCCATATGGATTTTTCTGTAATTAATTTCAGTTCACAATTGCCTTGACATGGAACAGGTCCAGAGGCAGCTACAGCAGCCCAGCTGAAAAGGAGCGCGTGGGAAGCCACCACAGCCGGGTCATATGGAGCTGAAAGCCCCCTTCTTGGAAGGGATTTACTATGAAACAAATGGAAAAATATTTCAAACCTTCCTGACATTAGATGGATTTTTATAAAGGAGGACACCTACCCTCACACAAAGCTATGTTCTATCTTACACCTACTTGGTGATGGGAGACTTGACTGAAATATAGTACATAATCTGCACATGCAGATCTCTCATAAGGAAAACTTATGCTGTATTATCTCAATATTCCATTATTCCATGAGGGTAATTTTACTGTTGCTAAAGGAGGCTGGATGTCAACCATAATATTTACATCAATGGTTCAGAAACAAGTTTATAGGATTTTGATTCATAGGATTTTTCATCTGTAGACTTAAATTCTGTTTCCTAATAGGAGATTAAGCAGCCTAATGATCCACATTTAAAGCAAGAAATAGTTTTAATTTCTTTATTCACAAGCCCCAGCTTTCAGCATCATCCATCAAACCCAAAATATATTATAACTGATATAACTATTCATCTCCATAAATCCACCCCCACAATTACATTTGTTTAGAAATAATTGCATTGCACTTTGTCACAGATGCAGAGGATAAGTCGACTGTAATATGCTAAATACTGCAAGCTAGATTCCTCTTCTGTTTAAGGTATTTCCAGGAAAATAGCCTATCATAAGCTGAAAATATATTAACAGGAAAGCGAATGTAATCAATCTTACAAATCACTTAGGAGAACGCAGTAACAGGGCTTGCTGTCTTGGCTACCTCTGGTTACGGATCCTGTCAATAAAGTGAATTAGGCAAGCTGGGCTGAAGCAGTTCTAAACAAAGCAGAAGTGTCATGAGGGCAACGGGCAAGAAAGCAAATTCTCTATAACTACTCAGGCAACAACCCCAAAACACAAAATTCAAACCAGATACCGAAATTTCAAATTCAGTATTCACTTTACTGCTGTTAATACAGAGCTCTATTCTATTAGTTGCTGCTCCCAATCCCAATGTGAGGATCACTTGGGAAACCAAGGGCAGGACAGCCGCTACTCCCAGCGCAGCAGGAAAGGTGCACAGGGTCCTGCCAGCGCCCGAGAACTCTGCGCCCGTGAAGGAGACTTGACTTCCTGTTGCTCACCACTTCCTACAGATTAAACTAAATCATTGCAAAATAACATAGCAAGCTTCTCTCCTGCACAAAAATTATTACACTTGCCTTGCCTTTACATAATTTCTTTTCTTCAGCAATTATACTCTTAAATTAATTTCTTCAATTAATTTCTTCAGAAATTAAAAGCTGAACAGCCTCTGCAAGCTGCAGCTTTTTATTTAAAATATTTGATATGAAACAAAGCCTGAGATTAGATTTCCTCTAGCTTCCGGGGGTTTCAAGTCAAAGGTCTGCATTTGTCATTTATGAAACATTTCTCAAAATATAACATTCAGTTTCCTGCACACTTCAACTTTCTGAAAGTCACATTCCCAACTTAGTAAGACAACCATACACAATACAAAGAGGGAGCAAAAACTTGCCTTTAGTTGGGAAAGAAAACCGATTGTTTTTGGAAAACAAATTTTCTGCTAGCGCGACTGTATTGCAAGTCATCTGCACAATTCTGTCATTTATCAAAATGTTATCTTTATTACTATTTTAAACATATCCACAAGTGAAATTGCTTGGAAATATCTATGGAAATAAATGCACTTCTAAGAATATTTCATTTCACTTGCTTCTAAATGCTGAGAAGAACATGGGAGATTAATTTTCCTATCTCCCAGTGTTTTCCTCCACTAGGTCACGTCTTAATTTCTTTAACTTTCACTCTGTATTTTACTGAATTATGAATATGTGGATGGATTAATCTCTATTTTTTTCTGCACCGCTTCTAAGTAGAATCACTATCTCACTTACTGTCTACTGAATCCAAAGGAACAATTTTTCTCATCCATACCAGCAACGTTGTGTTGCTTGTGCTGAACCTTCAAGTTATGATTCAGTTTTTAACTTAGTCCTAGAAAATTCCTTACTGCCATCCTCAGTGACAAGTGGGTGCAGTTTCCATAATCACAAGCAAAAAGAGTAGCTGAGAAAATAGATGTGTGACTTCAAACCCTCATGAGGAACATCTTGACATTTAAATCCAATCACCCTTTTTCCTTTCCTGATGAAAATATGATAGCAACTTGTGGGAAATTCTACTAGACAAATATATCATATTCTCCAACTCCTACAAACTTTTCAACACTATTTCTGTTATCAAACGTTACACTCTATCAGTTAGTTTTGCAAAACAAAGGATTCCGAGTGAGTAATAACCGATCACCGGTGCAAAGAACTCCATAAAAGCGCTATTTGGAAAGTCTTCATAGAATCTTGATCCGCTCCCCAGCTGAAATCATTAATTGCAAAACTGGAATGAACTCTAAGGTAAGATAGCTTTGTAATAAATTAAACTGTCAGTCAATCAAAGCACTGTTAATATCATACTATGTCCCCGAGCTCTTAAATTACAGGCTGAATTTCATTTATCAGCCTGCTGTATGTGAAAAAGGATTAATTAAACTCATTCCAGTATTACAGTAAGGCTCCATTTCTCTTAGTACTAGAGAATAATTGACTCCAAATGAATTGGGAAGAGGGTAAGTAATTGTAGTTATTATTCCGATGTAAATATTAGTTCTCTTCTGACATTTCAAAAGATTTAGTAGAGGCACTTTCGTGATAACACAGATCATTACTCTGGCTAGGAAGGAGAGATAACATAGGGAATGTAAAATTACAATAATTAGTTTACGTACCTAAAGGTACCTGTATCATTTATTTTCATATAGTTACGTATCCTAAAAAAAAATTTCATTAAATATAGGTCCTGATTTACTGCATTAAGCATACTGCATTAAAGTCAATGCAATATATCCTGCTGCTTTAGAAAGGAGTTCAGAGGCAATATGAGTTCTGAAACTGGAAGAGGAATTATTAGGTAGCTTCTCAGAGACAGTCATGATATTGCTAATGCTTTTAAAATTTAAATGAGCTGATGGCCATTGCTAATGACAAACTATAATGACAAACACCAGAACCATGTAATAGTAAGAAATCACCTTTTAATTGGGCAATCAGACTATCTCAGACAAGACTCTGTAGTGCCTTTAGAATATTAAAAAAGAAAAAAGTATTCACCTTAAAAAGTGTAGATAGCATGAAACCACCAAAGCCATTTTCTCAAGATGCTACCTCCTAACATCTGGCTAGGGATTGGGCCAAGAATTCAAAATTAGCATCCCCAGATAAAGCTTCTAGGTATGCATTTTCATTTCCAGGTAGGTGGACCAATTTCAGAAAGTGTAAATTTCAGAAAGTGTACCACCATTTTTTAAAAAAAACTTGTAAACCAACATGTGAAACAAGTAACTCAAGTCAAAGCCTTGGAGTCTATTTACTTTTTCCAGGTTTTGCTTCTTTTCTCCTTTTCCTCCTTAACCTCTCTGCAATTTAGATTCTGAACCTGTCAATACAAGATCAGGGGACACCTTCCAAAGCTGTATTAGCAATCTGGCCTCTTGAACAGCCACTGAAATCCAGTATTTGAGTGAAAGCACTATTGAGAATATATGAATACCAATTAGTACACTGAACCGGATAATTAATTTACTTGCATACTTTAGAAACAATATTGGTGGGGTGGTGCTTCCTCCTTATTCCTTGGTTATGAAGTGCTGTATTTTCAAGTTACTAAAGCAATCTGCAATGAGATAATTAAGTCTGTTCATATCTTTTTGTACATGAAAGCAGCAAATCAATGTGGCCACTGAAGCACAATGATTCTTTAAATTAAAGCAAATGCGTCTGTAAATTGGGTTTTGCCACTACCCACCATGGATGACTTGTCACTGATTAATTGTTACAAACAGGCACTCAGAGTAAGCATGGGACAATTTAAAAAAACTGACTGAAGACAAATTAAAAACTCCATTCTCGATGCTTAGTTAGTTCCCCCAAAATATGTAACAGGTTAAAGAAAAAATAAAAACAGATAAGAAAGAATGATTAGGTTATCAATAAAACTTCTATCAAGACGAAGGCAGCTATGCCATCAAGGACTGAGCATTTACTGTGTGTAGAACGTTAAACACCATAGTATTATTCAAGGTCCTTTGAAACTCTTAACATTTAGCAAAGTATTTATTGGAAAGCAAAAGTTTTCCGACTACCAGAGGATCAGAATAATCTCACGAGCTTGGACAAAAGATCATGAGATATATAAATACATGGCATCATGTTGGGAATTAGGAAAAAAATAACAAAGAGTAAATACATAGCAGTCCTGGAATAGAATAGAACAAAGATGCCTTGAAGAATCATATTAACCAACTAAAGTTGCATTCTCATGCAGACACACAGAGTGAAACAGGGAGGGCTAAGCTCCAGATAAACCATCATCATTCCATCAAAATCTCAGTGAAACTAGATGAAGGATACTTCCATTCCTAGGTGCCAGCATTTGACTGGTAAAATAAAAATAAGAAGCTTAAATGTTTTGCCTGAATAATGTTTACTGCCAGATGGGATAGTAGCAGCCATGGGGAGAACTCTTTGATCAGTTAGCTGCAGAACAAGCATCTATTTTACAGCGGAAAGCCTCTGCATCACAAGCTTTGCATAACAGTCACAGCCTTATGTGTTTTTCTAACACCTCAGTCAGCAATATCATGCTGAAACATGAAGTCAGGTCACCCTGCTACAGAAACCATGCAAAATAAAACTCGCAGCCTTTAGGCATATCCTGAGATACATTTCCAGTGAAATAAGTCAATCCAATAGGAACTGGCATATTTCTTAGAATCATAGAATGCTTAAGGCTGGAAGGACCTCTAGAGATCATCTAGTCCAACCCCCCTGCACACGCAGGGTCACCTACAGCAGGTGGCTCAGGACTGCGTCCAAGCAGGTTTTGAAGATCTCCAGAGAAGGAGACTCCACAACCTCCCTGGGCAACCTATTCCAATGCTCTGTCACCCTCACTGTCAAGAAATTTTTCCTCAAGTTCCTGTGGAACTTTTGGTGCTTCAGTTTGTGGCCGTTTCCTCTAGTCCTATCAGCGGCCACCACTGAGAAGAGGCTGCCCCATCCTCCTCACTGCCTCCCTTGAGGTACTTACAGACACTGCTCAGGTCTCCTCTCAGCCTTCTCTTCTCCAGGCTGAACAGGCCCAGCTCTCTCAGCCTTTCCTCACAGGGCAGATATTCCAGGCATATTTAGGTGTAGATAAAGCATGTGTCTTTATACCTCAGTTTTCCACATACACAGTTTGAGGAAAAAAATTAAGATATTGAGATATTGTGCATCACAGTTTGCAAAATCTGAGTGCCTTAGCATTTTCCCTGTGCTCAAGGCAGTGTTAGCATCAGTGTAAACACATGGAAGAAATGCAGATGAGGAGGTTACATTGGGAGCTGACCAAGGATAGCTCAGGTGTTTATTCAGTGGAAGAAGCAAAACCAGTATTTTCATTATTCGCGATGCCACAAAATTAAAGCAGTATTTGCATCCAATGGTGATTCAATTGAAAGCAGGATTAATATATGGCCCATTTGATTAAACTCCAAGGGATAGCTACAATGTTGATTATGTCTATCATTGTACCAGTAGTGATGCATTGAGATTATATATAAGGTTAAATTATGGACTGTTCAAAACTTCTAAACTTCCATTACTTTCACCTTTAGTGTTCCATAGAGCAGCTAGAATCTACATCTATTCACTGTTATTCCTTTGTGCTTTAAGTCATGAATGCTTCTCTGGCAGGAGGCTGTTGTGCTGTGCGCGGGCAGGTGGGATCTGGCTGCCTAAAAGGCTTTCTTTTGCCTACTGTTCTGCACACTATCAATTACATCTATCACATTAACAGAGAAGGGGCAGCACAGATTGCACATCACCTTTTACAAAGCCAGTATCACGTTAATGAGATAGTTAAGGTTAATCACATTGTTTAAGAATTTCACAGCATAACGGGTTCAGGAGAGCCTTCCGGGTGCCGTCCGAAGCCGAGGTTTAACAATGCCTGGCAGGCACCGCTCTCTTGTAGTTACATTTTGTGATCTTCTCTCTAGTGACACCTCATTACCCAAATAGGCAGGACTGCCAACTTGAAATTGCATCAAGCTCATGCTCACAGTGGCCTTTGATCTAATTGGTGGGTGTGCACAGGAGGGGGAAGTGTTCCTGCTGCATCTGGGTGTTGGTTTGTTTTTTTTTTCTCCCCCCTGATTCCTTCCCTGATGCCACAGCTGACTGACACTCTCCCCTTTCCCTTCAGCAGAGCCAATCACACCCTCCTCATTTAATATCATGTCTTTCCTTACTATCCTAAAGGACATAGCAATATTATAAAGTCCATTTAGCCCAAGCACAAAACAAACCAACATTCTTCTTTTTGCCTTCAAAAAGATGAAAGTTGAACAAATTCCTAGAACAAGGATTTCAAAGTGCAATTTTATATCCGCCTCTAAAAATTGAATGCCAGGATCCTACCAGGAACTGAAGAGGTTCAGGCCCTGAAGGGTTCAGAAAGACTAATCTGTCTTCACTAAAACAATTTCCTTATTCCCTAGCACAAATGTGAACTGGTCAAGTCAGGATTGGAAAGGGATTTCTGGCTCTGTGTGCATTTCAAGCTGCAGAAGAGGCGCTTTCAGGAAGCGTGATGGCAAGGTCTAGCGTCAGTAAGGTCATAGACACTATGAAAAACATTCACTGCACAAAATGCGCTGCTCAGTTCTGTGAATTAACAAAACCCATAGCAAATTTATTCAAATCATGTTCCCTTTTTCTTTAAATGTTGCTCCATCCAAAAGAAATTTGCTATTGCCACAAGCAGTAGAAAACACTTGGTTCAAAAGCTCCACATTAATGATGTTTTTGCATTCCATCAATAAGTGAGAATCATCTTAATGAGTGATCTCCTGAGCTATGCTCCTACATACCCTAGAATATTTCTTCCCATGTTCCTACTTGTCTATAAGTCCAAATATTGAACTAACACCCTTTCATTGTGGTCCTCTTGCTAGATATTAACTTAAGTCATGATTACATTAAAATCTGCTTATATTCTATACTCTGATACACAACACCAAGTTTATTTTCTCAGCATTTTAAGCTTCACAGTGCATCTAATCCATTTAGATGGACACAAGATTCTTTGATTGAATTACTTTCTGGTTACTGTTAGGAAAAAAAAAAAAAAAGCTTCAAGTGAACATGGAACACACCTAATTGCTATGCAGAAAATTCTTTCAAAGACTGCCAGAAAGCAACACATTAAGTCTGTGCATGTGGTCAAGAATCTATTCAGAAACAGGAAGTAAATACCAGATGAAATTTATCTCAAAATTGCATGCTCACGCTTAAAAGCTATGAAATTCTACTAGTGATGGGACTATGCTCCAAAACTTCTTCTATGAAAGATTCCTGGAACATTTAGAATTAAAATTTCCAACGAGGATGGAGCATCACATTAACTGAATAGCTGCAATATCCAAGTGTTCATTCAAAAGTGCAGGTTTTAAGTTTAAGGTCTTTTTTTTTTTTTTTTTTTTTTTTTTTTTCCTTTTTCTCTTTACCAGAACCTACAGCATGGCTCACCCTTACAGCCACAAAGCATTTGTAGTGATGAACTTTTGGCACATCACAGACAAAAAGAGAAAAATCTAAGGAAAACAAAGTGCACGTAACGGTGTGATTTTATTGGCTTCGAAAGAATCAAACACGTCCCAAAGTCACCAGCTATATAGATTTTACTGTTTCTCACACCAAAAAATAATAAAAAATAAGACATTTCAAAATGGGGCAAGCAGAGAGAAGGTCATACTACAACATCCTCCAAAAACAAATAGCATGAAGAAAACTTCAATTAAAAAAAACACTCAATTTAAAAAACACTAACATCCCACTATTCTTAATGTTTTCCCTGAAACATGGAATGAGCTTAAACTGAGCGTTTCTAATTCAAATTTTGGAAAGTTTGAGCCACCTTTACGTTCTTCCTGCCAATGAAAAAATGGCTTGCTGTGAACCCTGGAGAGCAGGACCTGGCCCACCTGTCCTCTGGCTGAAGCCCAGGGACAGTTCATGCAAGGCTGAAGTGTCACAGCTTTTACCTAAGCCCAGCTATCACAGAGCTGGTCCTTTACACTTAGCCTGCATTCGCTCAGTAGGGGTAGCAAACGTAATTACAAAAACCAAATACACCTAATGATTTAGATGCACACACAAATCTGCCAGCAATACATTTAAATCTTCCCCCCGCTCTCTCCAATATACATATGCAAAGAACCAGACGTTCGTACAAAATCAGACCCTGCAAAACCAGTGGCATTTTGGGCCAGTTGCAGGTTGAAACACTTCCCTCCTGGAAACCAATGGGAATTCTGTCATTGATAGGCATCAGTTAAGGATTTAGTCTGCCCTATTGCTATCAGCCAAATATTTTCTCCTCCTGACAAGGTTGTGAGATATCTAAGTGAGTGTTTTGGACTTCTGCCCTTCTTTTCTGAAGACTGAAGAAATAAAGCTGTGCAGTTACATTTCATTTCTTGGGAGCTGAAGGCATATGTTTCTCCATGTTGTTTCAGCACTTTTAAAAATTTATTTCAACATTTTGACTGCTAATATACATACATGAAATCTGATAATCCAGATGGCACAAAATCATCTTACTATACACGATCAACACAGGCAACTTTTTCAGACTCATCATTTAAAAAACCCACAATCTTCTTTCAGGAATTTAATGTTAATTAAAAATACACAAATCTTCTTTATTGACTGCAGTACACTACTTGTTCCTTTCTTTTCAGTGTGTAACACTAATTTCATTTGAGTCCATTTAGAGGTCTATTACATTAGTGGATGGAAACTTATCACTTCATTAGTTATTCTGTTTAGACTCACACTAGACCTTACAGCTTTAGCTAAGAGATGGACGCTGATTATTTCTCAGGATGAAAAAGGCATAGATTCATGACAAAGAATCATGCAGTATCACAAAGTTATAAAATGCCTGCAGACCAATTCTGTATGCACACATGCTACTATAAATCTGGAATTACACTACTGAACATATCCCAACGTAATACTGATTAATGCATAACCTTCACATGCAATGTCCAACTTACTGTAGTGTCATCCAGAGCTTCTTTGGATGAGGCCCAAAGAGAAAAAAAAGAATCAAGCCCTGGGACTTATTTTAATTTTTAATGCAGCTTCTTAAAATTCACAAGCAGAACAAACACAGGGCTTTAGGGCTTGTCTACATAATTTATTTTTTAAAACCGTGAATTAAAACAATGCAAACAGTGAAGATACTAACCTTAGTTTTAACTAACCATATATTAATTAAAGGAGAAATCCATTTAAGATTCAAAGAAGGATTCAGCTGTATAGGACATTAAATAAACTACTAGGGTTCTTTCTTGGGGACTGCTCCGTTTTATGATCTTTTGTAGCAAAATAGAGGAGAACTTGTCTGTCCTCTCCAGGCTGAGATGGAAAATTACAGGAAAATGTTGAAGAACTGTCAGCACTGAAGCCCTAACCTGTCAACACTAACCAGAATCAACACTTCCAAATAGCCATAAACATAAATAACTTGAGTTCTACCACCTTCAGTTTTAGGCACAAGCTAAAGGCACTAACAGAGTGAATTTACAGGATTATGATTGGAAATGAGATTCTGGTTAGGGATAAAACTACAGTTATAGCTTGACTTAGCTTTGCCATGAGCTTAGAGGACTAATGCACAATTCCGCCATAGAAACTGTCTTGCAAAAAAATATTGGATTCTTCTTCCATGCACGTAAACCCCCAGCACACCAAGTCTACCACAGGCACAGCAAATGCTTTTGCAGGAAAAATTCTTACCAAGATATTCTTAGTTGCATAGTCCTTCATATTGTTACAACTCTCACAACCTTCCTCTAGCAGGTATGCTTTTCATTTCTCATCTCTAACCATGCTAGAAATAGAAAATATGACTCGCTGTTACCCTAAAAAGCTTGTTTGGAACCTTGTACAAAACAGCACCTCTCTACCTCTAAAGGGCTACTATTTGTAGCACTTATTTCACTTCAGTTACGCCACTGACTTCAACAGGTGATGGATCAAGTCCACATATAGCAATAGACTGAACACCAGAAAAGGGAATTATATTATGTTAAGTATTTCATCAGTGAAGCTTTCTTCAGACAGAGGAAATAGAATGAAGTTAACTGGATGGAAGAGAATCTGGACTGAATTATACAGAGCATAGAAAGATGAAAGAGGCAGAATTAAATAAAACTTAAATTGTGAACAGGACAGGTATATTGATAAAGGGATCGGGATCTATGTGAAGGGCACAAAGCCCAGAGGGTAGAAGATGATTAGCCATTAATACGCATCTGAAATGATGAGGTAATTGTTTTAAGAAGCAGCAGAGATTTAAACACGAAACACAACAACGATCCTATGCACACAAAATCTTTTGAAAAGCTTGAAAAAAGAGGGCATTATAAAGTAGAAAGAATGAAAGGATGAGTCTGTGATGGAGAAAAAAGGGAAAAAAGAAAAAGGAATTCACAAATTACAAAAGGCATCTTTAGCAAAGGGAAAACCACAGGAAAAGATCCAAACGTGCAATGCATTTAACATCAGCTGCCCAGCATCTGCAATGTCGCCGTATTGATGTTTGGTGTCCTGGAGCTCTCCCTTTAAACTGAAGGAGAAATCAATTGAACCTCAAATAGCAAAGTTTTGGCTCTGCAGAACATGGCTTTAGGCAGTACTTGTAGGTGAAATTCGTACAGAATAGAAACAGCAGACAGGTAATTTAAATCATGATCACACAGAAATGAAGGAGGAAGCAAAAATTCAGATCAATCACCTCTTAACTGCTAAGAACCAACTTATATTTTTCCTATATTGCTCTCCTATATTCACCTCTTCCAATCAACTCCTCCAGCTCCTTAAGCTGTGCATAGCAGCTCTGCTCAAAAATATTGCTGAATTTATAAAATTCATTTTTAATTTTGGGGGGATCAACAAAAATAACATAGAGGCCTTAATGTTTCCAAGAGAAAGGTTAAGCAGGCTTTACTGTGGAGCTGTGAAATATAGGATTATACTGTAGAAGATATGAATGCAGCAGAAAGGCAATGCCTTGCCAAACTGCAAGGGCGTCACAGAATCAGAAATATTCACCTTGTAAGGAACTCCTGGAAGTCTCCAGTTCAGGCTCCAGCTCAAAGCAGAGTTTGAGGTCTGATGCAGTGGCCCCAGCTTATCATAGCTCCATATGAGATTACTGCAAGTATTAAGGAAGAGCAAATATTTCCAGGTACCATTTTGTTCTCCCTACCACCCTTAAATCAGAAAGGGTAGTCTCCATATTCTGTAAAATTGCCTGACACACTAGACAAAAATAAAACAGTCTTTTGTATTAGTGGCACAAATACGTTCATTGAGAGCAGACAATGCTTTACAAGGACGAAGCGATGGCTCTGATCTGGTCATTGCCATGTGTCCCTCGAAAGAGGGCCAGTAGGCAACCCACTCTCGTGGGTTGCCACAAGAGTGAATGGAGGCTATTACAGTACTTCCTGCTACAAACTTATTCAAAATTATGCAGCAATTCAAGTGAACTGAAAATTGCACTGTGTTCACTTGCCTGTTTGGAAGAAGAAAGTAAAGTGCCTGTGAACCAAGCGTTAGCTTTGCAGACGCTGCTTCTCACAGCTCAGGCCTTCCGTTCTCCTGCTGGAAGCAACGTGCTCAAAGCTGACATGCTTTGGGGGGGATAAGAGAAGGAAGAAAGAGAAGCTTCAGTTCCAGAATCACCAAAGTTTGGCAGTGTTAATAGGCCGCTTGCATTTCACCCAAACGTGGCGTCGGTCTCTGAAGGTACTAGCATGCTGGTAGGGGACCTGAGGGAGGAGAACAACTACGGGAAGAAGGTGCAGACATGACCCTCGCAGGCAAAGGCGCCAGGGTCATCTGCCCAAGATCCCCCAAAGAGCCTCGAAGTTCCCCATTGCAGGGGTTCATCACAAAGTGCATGTCCCTGGCTCTTCCACGTGTGCTCAGCCCACAGAAAATGGCACCTGCAGGTACCACATCTTGCCCTCATCGCCAAAGTCTGCCACAAACCAGGCAGAGCAAGCGGGTGCTAGGGAAGCGTCCCGCACCGACGGACAGGGCCTGAACACGCTGCCTGCCCTTCCCGGCGCTCCCGTGCCCCATCGCTCCTCCTCCTTTCAAACATGAAACGTTTTTGATCAGATAAAACTGAGCTACAAGAAACTGTTACTCCCTCGTCAAACCCTCCGAGAGAAAATATCACAAATGAGTACAATTTAGGCTGTCAGAGCTGTCACTTTTGTATGCGTGTTATTTAACACAGATTTATTAATCCACATTAACAGTGAACTGAAAACCTTTTGTTATAGTACGAGAGGAAAGAGCTCTTTCAAGCTCGTAGGAAGACTACTAGACATAGAACAATATTATGAAAACACTCATTTCCCAATTTCTATCAAACTATTCCTAATGTGAACCACTAAACTGCTCCATTAAACTTTTCTATTATTTAAAATTCATTGTGACAGAAATACCCACCTAAGGCTCAATCTTATAAACAGAAGCACTTAATGTTTGAGCTTCAGCACCTGGCTCCCTTTACAGGAGCACCTGACACACCAGCTCTCATGGCCCATGCTGAGCCCAAGGAAGCCACCTGGGGATGTGCCCACAGGGGTCACAGGACCCTCTCCAGAGGCTGCCCAGACCCTCTCACCTCCATTTCTCGACCTCTCCATCTTCCACTTCCATTTTTAAGCTCTGGAAAAGGCTGACCAGCTGAGGGGCAAGCAAAATGGCTGCCCACCCTTCCTGCAAAAGATGCCCATACCACAAGGTGCTCTAGCTTTTCCATAACTCTCGTGCTGCCTGATAGAGGCTTCTCACCTGGATTAACTCCTGGTGTTGCTGGAGCTAGAGATCAAGCCACTCACAGCAGCCAAGTGTTGTGCAAGTCTGATCACCCCTCTTCCTCCCCCATAGATACACTTTGGGTGCTGAACTGCAGCGTCTAATGTGCAGGAACACAGTGCTCTGCGTAACACGGGTTGCCAAGCAGATTCCTATTCCACACACAGGGAATGGCTGCGGAAAGGCAGGGATATCTACCACCATGCACTGCAGGAGTCACTTCTGCTTATGCAAAGTAACATCCGCACCTTGCTCTGAAAGGGCATCGCGCCTCTTTGGACGGGAACTGTTGTCCTGCAGA
>VZSV01000008.1:7553718-7568360 GCA_013398735.1 Nothocercus julius | reverse complement strand
AGAAAATTGCTGCTCAAGTAGAAAATTGCTGCTCAAGTGTCACTTAACATGAAACTTGGCAAATACTGAGTGCTGTTTTGGAAGCAAACCGAGATCTGTAACTGCTCAGCAGACATGGTAGCAGGAAAGCATATCATGCACTATGTTGAATAGGGTTTCATTTTAATTTGCCTTCTTCCTGATCTCAGTGTAGTTCATAAACGTATTTTACAAACAATCAAAGATAATACAGTTATCCAAAGATAATGCAAGAATCCCATTGCAGACACATGAATAAAATCTCAAATGATGGAACAACCATCTTAGCCTCACACTTGGAAGGGAGGTCTTGAAGCTCTTGGAAACCACAGTCCTATGAATTCCTAACCTTTGCGCACAATTATATGTTTACTTTTTGTGATCAGCCAATGCAGCTTAGAAGAAAATTAAAGTTTTCAATACTTTTTCCAACAAACTACAAGCAATAAAGCATATTGCAAGTCTACATTTATTCATCTGCTTGAAACGACACACAACTCAAAATAATTCAGTTACAAGAACTGAAGTCACTTCTGTTTTCAGCAGTTGCATGAGAGCACAATATAGTAAAATATATTCTTCAATTTGTTTCTGGAGTTTAATCATGATCTGTAGATACTACCAGGTTTTATAATATTAATAACATCATAATCTTCATTAGTATGCAAATCTATACCATCTGACAAGCTCCCATTCTCTTCCCTGAGCCCTTTTGTTGCTGCAGTCTCATGAATTTCATTATGAGCCTAGATTATCATCAAACAGTGGGAAGGGGAGGTGGGGAAAGAGAGAATGATGTGGAAATTATAATCTCTTATATTAATAGTGAATCCAGTTTCATATTGCAGTTTGCTTTCTTGTACCACATGCTGCTGAGAGAAAAGGGAGCAGAAAGGGACACAAGTTTACAAAAATACTCCTGCACAGTAACCTTTTCCAGCAGATGTCAACAGGCGGTTTACTGGAGGGAGAAGCTCCCCGGCCCTGTGCCTAGCTTACATTTCAGAAAACAATCATGATTCTACCCATACTTTTTTTGCAGTTTATAGCTTTATGTAAGACAGAAGCAAACAAAAAAAACTGTTATTCCATATCTGGTGGCCATTTTCTCTCCAATTTAACTGGTATCAAAGAAGTCTCAGTCTTAGTAGTCCAACCACAGCAATTATTTAAAAGCTAATATTAGTCTTAACGAAGCTTGTGAGTGAGCACAATTTGACAGAAGAACAAAAAACTAACAGGAGTGCTAATATTCCTTCCCCTTCCCAAATACCAGGGCCCCATCCCTATTTCTCCCTGTCTCCAGGCACCGTTTTCCAAGCTCCCAGGCAACCCAGGCTGCCCCAGCTCTCCACCCCACCTCGCTGCCATCGCTCATCCTGCCCAACGCCCCCAGCCTTTCAGGCCATGCAGGATTTTGGGCAGAGCCCGCCTTTTCCCTAGCGTCTGGGCAAACCCTAATCATGTCCTTCCTGGCTGTCATCTGTGGGCAGCTGAATTTTGCCAAATTTCTGTTCAGAAGCAGGACCAGAAATAAAGGTGGTGTTTTTGCAAAACCACAGCATGTTTTCGTTGTCTTAAATACTCAGTTCTGTGGCCTAACTTCCTTAAGGGGGAATCTCTCCTTCCCACGTGAAAGCCAGGACAGCTCAGCTACCCATTACCTCTCCTCTCATACCAAGTACGATAACAAAAGAGTTATCTTGGTTGTATGAATTTTAATAATGCTAAATGATGCTGTTTACTAGCCAAGTTGTTGAAAGTCTCTCCTCAAAGCAATGTTTTTAATAGTAGAGAAGGAATTCATCTTTAAAAACTTAAAACGATGAATTGTGCAATTAATCTGGGAGCCACCTACATCATTTTTCACTTGAAAAAAATCACAGGAAAGATTCAGAGAAAGTGTCAAGTTTTAAAAGATAGTGTATTACCTGTCCATCCCCCTCCCGCTCAAAAAAAAATATGCTACATTGTGATCCAGGGATAAGATTTCCTTTTGTTGTTACATAAAGTATATATTCGATTGTTAATATAAAAAAGTTTATATTTAAAAATGCCAACTAGGATTTCATTGATGCATCTTAATTAAGCCACTTCCAGTTTTCATATTTTCCTCACAGAAGCCTGTCAGAGATCAGAGCTTTCATCACACCCAAGTCACACCAGCGCATTCAGAGCTCCCTTTGTTCTCTTCCTCATTAAGGAAAAACCTGTCATTAGGAGAATCTATTTAAAGCAAGTATGAAAATGTGTTTGGACTTTGATTATAGCAATTAAAAATCCTGCTATTCAGAGAAGGTGCTTCTTTATTATTTAAATAACATTTCACATTCTTCTAACACATTTTACTAAGAAGATTGGTAAATTAGGTGATAAAAGGTTACTTTTGTCTTTGAAGTTGAAATATGTAACCATTATTTCTTATCTGTCTAGAATTAGAAAAGCTTCAATATCATATATTTTAAAGGACTCATTATCAAAATTCACCAGACTTCATAAAACAAACAAATGCTTCACTTTTTGCCCCTGTTTAATCCCAGATAGACAATTCCTTTTGCTTTTTGAAAAGGAAGATTTCTTTCAACACTTGACAGAGCAATATCTTTTTATTTCGAAGCTGCACGAAGTGTGGCTGGGAAACCATAACCACCTTCTTTTCAAAGCATGAGAAATGGGGACAGTTGTCAGGGATATATTTTAAAAGGAAGGCTCAGACAGAGCAGGGAAGGTAAAGCAAAACAATGTTCTTTCTTTTTTTAAAGCCAGAACAAGACTAAAATACAACTGAATGTGGTGAAGTAGGTCATACCACAATGCAGAGGGAAGTTTTACGACGCAAAACCTTAATTCTCCTTACTCCCTGCAGATTTGAATATTTGCAAATTATTCATATCGTACACACAACAAGTTTCTAGTGGTGACATCCACTGAGCTAGATGTGATGCCTATAATGAACTACATTTTCATGTACTTCCGCAGTGTTTTCACCCGTCCTATCACCACTAATCCATCCTACTGAAATTACACCATTTCACATCCCTGAGCAGACTTGCAAAACATCATTTATTTTTAGATAGCCCAACAATAACATTGTTCACCTTCCAGATCTATCATTTCTCAGCTAAAGCGCGAATGATGCTGGTCTAATGTTATCAGAATGCTGCTGCATGCACTCCTGGACAGACGATAAGGAGTTATTTATAACACACTTTTGACCAAGTGCAGCTTTACAAACCATGCCCAACATACAGTACAAGACAGCAAAGTTACAAAGTGGAGGATAAAAAAGAAACTTATCCATATAAATATATATTTTATTTTTCCAAGTAAAGGTGGAAACAGCTACACAGAAGTAATGCACAAGAATTGTCCCACCATTGCTGAATGCCACTTCTTATACAAAAGAGAAAGCCTCTCTAGTAATAAAGCAATTAAAAAAAGCATTAAGGACCTACATGTCGGGTTTCCTTCACACAACACTTGTGACTGGGCTGCTTGCAGACTCCTGCCAGGATTGGCACGAGGGATAGCTCACCTGCTCGGCGGCATCCAAACAGGGATGGTATCAACAACAGACATATCTGTGCTTGACACTACCTGACTCCACATGAGACTGAAGACCTGGCAGCAACATCCTTAACAGAAAATATATTCAGAGACCTGGGGTATACTTTTCAGCATACAGACTGCAAGAGACACTATTAATACCAGCAGTGCAGGAATGCATTTTTCTAGAAATATTTGCAACAGGGCACCCACAGCTACAGAGAGCTCTGCTCCTCCCCAGCATCCGCGGCCAGGACAGACAGACCTGTCCGTGTGGGACTGCCCCTGCCAAATCCTGCAGTGAGGAAATGTTCCCTTCAGCAACAGGCACCTACCGCTTCCAAGGACATGTGGACGAGGGACTAGCAATTCCAATAGCATAATACCTGGCAAAGCTTCTCCACAGTATTTATCTGACTAGGTGACAATTATCCAGGAGACTTAATTTCAAAAACAAGTAAGCCCACTGATCCTTCACCCTCTGCCTTTTTTCTCTCCAAGAAGATCCATTATCTACCTCCAGACTTAACCATCCTCACTCAACTATACTGATAATCCAGTACAACACTAAAGTTTTCACTTGCATGACTTCAAGATCCAACAAGTCTGAAGATTCAGGGAAATGTCACAGCATAAAGTTATATAAACCAAGACATAGAAACATAAACTAGAAAGCCTCCAAGGGCATATTTAGTTTTAACATCTTTAATCGTCTCTAAAGCTTATGCTCCATACTAGAGTTTTTCTATGTTTCTGTAACATTAAGTACAAAGAGCTGAGTGCCAAAAAGGCATAAGATTTCAAAAAAAGATGCTGAAAAGTTTAAATTGATAGGGTTTTGGTTTTTGATGGTTAAGTAGCATTTTCATTCTTGTAAGCCTTACCTAGTTATAGTTTTAGTAATAAAAATAAGAATTTTTTTACTGATAGCATATACTAATGAGGAGCTGCATCATGCAGAAGAAAGACCGCTCTACCTTTCAATCTTTATGTATTGTAAAATCATACATTCTTTCACACTGCACTTCAGAAACAGAGTCCTTTAATAATCTCTCTTCTGTGACCTAAAGTTAAATACAATTCTGTCTTTCTTGTTGACTCTGAAAGCAGAGTCTATTATGAATATTTTCCTAAAGGCCAAACTACTTTTCCTCTGTGCTTTAAATAAAGGACATCTAATCTTACAGTAGATACTTAATAAAAGGCTTTTCTTTTTAATCTAACATACTGAAGTTTGTCTTATAATGGCTGCATTTTAATAGATCCTGGTCTGCTAATTCATTTACTAGAGCCCTGGTAAATAAAATGATTACAGACACCTCAGAATAGCATAGCAGTCTGGAAAATTCCTTGGGAGGAGTCACTTAGTTAGAGAAAGCAGAAACACTGTTTTAAAAGTCATCAAAACCAGAGAGTTTTTGTCAAAAAAATGCATACATCTTGCATACTTGCATTTCCACAGCTATCTCTAGGAGATTAAAGAGCTCCTCTCCAAGAAGAGTGTAAACAGACCAAAACTGACTCAGAGAGCTCACTACAGAAAGCACTACATGTGACGCCAGGTTGGAGTAGAGTGTCCTAGTATTTTTTGACTTTTCTTCTTTTATGAAGCCAAACATGCTTGGTGATAACACACCAAGCTTACACACATACCTTGGTATGTATAATACCAAGCATTGGTGTATATATAAACACACGTGCTTGGTATTAACACAGCCCCACCTAATTCTGAACCCTTTCAGAAGGCAACAGAGCAGTAGAAAAGTAAGGTCAAGGGGAAGTTAACAACTTAAATGGCTTACTGAATCCACACTTAACTTCCATATAGTGAGCTTGCTTGGCAACAGTCCTATTCAGTGGGGTATTAAATGTAATCTCTGAAGGAAAACTCTTACTAGCTTCAAAGGAAGACATGGATTGAAGTTCACATCTAAGTTGCTCCACCTAGGCAGCTAACACAAATCTGACCCAGCAAACAGCAGCCAGCCTGAAAACAAGATCCCAGGCAGTTATGCTGTCCAGCTAAAGACTACAGGCAAGAAAAGGCACAAAAAGAAACCTTATACAAAGCTATTTTGCCCTATGAATGGTCACTGGAAACACCTGTTATAAAGAAAAACACCACACACTTATTTGCTCTGAAATCCCTGGAGTAGATTCTAAATTTATAGGTCACACATATAGGGTTTTAGCTGTGAGCATTTTAAGTTGTTAAATTGTTTTTCTTTAGATGTGTGTATTGTATCCTTTTCAAAATTTCAGCACTTAGTTATCATACACATTACCATAACTTTGATGTCATTTAGACTTTGGGCCTTCAACAACATGCAATGATTTGAACACTGCAAGTCAGTGACTGAATGCTCAATATAGGTTGGCTTCTGAGACCCATAACAGAGCTTTGATCGCAAAGCTGAGGAATGGAAATATGTGATTAATTTTGATATGTTCAAAATTTACTGTAACAGTCAACACTGAGGTATATATTGTATTTTAACTCCAAGTAAAAATTAAAAACATAATCACTTGGTCCCATCAGTGTAATTAGGGGCGAGTCTAGTGTCCATAGTATGATCTATCTGCAGACAGCAGAGCCGGGGAAGAAATTCAAATGATATCTTACCAAATATTCAGCCACAATTACCACCACTAACTTTTTTTTTTTTTTTTAAAAAAAAAAAAAAGCACAGCTCATTCCACTTCAATACGAACTATTCACTGAGAACTGCAAACATGAAGCCAAGTGGACAACAAAAGTGTCAATTTTGCTAAAAATGCATTTTAGAGAATATCAGTATAAAACAAAATGTCTTTTATCTTAAATATTGTAAAAATACAAAACTCTAAGTTAACTTATTCTTCAGTTCTAGTTACTCAAACAAGTAAAAGCATTCAGGTTTAGCACTCAAATTTCATGATTTTGCAAGTCTTGTCCTTGCCATTGTTCCTAAAACAGGAAAGTATAATAAAGTTTAAAAGAAAGAACACTTACATTAGTTGGCTTTACGAAACAAATATTTTGATCACCATTAATGTAACTCAAATTATTAAAAAGAATATCTAATCCTGAAGTCTTGTGTTAAACTGGATGAATGGAGTATTGTTACTCTTACAAAAGACATTATACCCCAGCACATTTCATTTCATTATTGAAATGGATACAATGAACACATCTAAAGAAAACAGTTTAACAAACCTGTACCTTCATGTTTACCTTTTCCTCTTAATATATAGAGGTATGGCTAGTCCGAAACACCTTCCCATATAATCAAACACACAGAGCAAATAACAGTGTTTTAATTTTCAAAAACAGGAACATTCTCGTCTTATTTTCTCTGCTCTCTGCAAAGGTATTGTGCAATTTTGACAGCTGCACTACGTGTTATACTTCAAAGGAAACAAGATAACAGCTTGGGATGTCTTTTGATTCCTCTCCATTGCGACCTCCCGCTATACAGACAGCTATCCATGAAACTGGAATGACACTGTATGTGCAAGCTGACTGTTCCTATTTCTCAGATTTTTTTTTTCTGCAGATTTTATGGTAGAAGACAATGAAGAATAAAAACCTAGAACAGAAAAAATCCAGCTTTAGAAATACTGTCAATTTTTACCATAAATTAATTTCTCTCTTATTTTGGGAACCAAAAGAAATATAACGAACTTTTTTCAACATTTCAATATTTCCATATCCTCCAAGTTTCTTTTTCTACCTACTTTTTAGATAGTAAAGATTATAGAGAGCAGTTCCCATTTTTTGGCTTTGTCTGAAAGTCCTAGTGCTCAGGAAATACCACCAAGGCCTTGCCCGTTCTCCCGCTTGCCCCGCGGGGCTCTTGAAGGCAGGAGACGCTGGGGCACCACAGGAGCTGCTCCTCAGCAGCCGCCGCCTCGAGCCGCCCTGCGACAGCCGCCTGCGCTCGCGCCGGGCACTTCTCCGGCTGCAGTGAGAGCTACGGGCAGGAGCAACCACGAGACAAGAACGTTTCACACCTCCCTTGCAGCTAACTGAGCAAGGGCATGGAAAGAAGCGGGAACAGGGAATCTGCAGTCCTATATCCACATGCCCTGAGCTCTCAGAAACAGCCAGCTAAGCAACTACCACCAAGGACTTGGGGACTGAAAGGACTCAATCCCAAACTCCTGAAAAAAATTCACAGGGAAGTCCTTACATCTGCTAAAGCTTGCATCAGCTTTTCTGAAAGACAGAACCATGTGGTTGTGGAGAAAATGGCCTTGTTATTCAGACCAGGAGGAATTTAATTTGGAGACATAAACCTAAAATATGGCTTAGGATTTTGGACTAAGCATTCAGATATTACTAATAAAATAAGTATCAGTAAACCAACTCTTCAAGATTTCTTTTTCAATCATTTCTTCCTTTCAGAAGTACTCTAAGATATCAATGAAAAATTGTTTTGCAAATCCAAAGTGATACATACTGAAAAATTACTTCCTTACAGATGCTTATAATCAGCAAAACACCATTATCCAAAAGTATTCCTTTAATGTTAATCATACTACACTGCTTTCTTGTTTTCACCTCTGTTTCATGCTGGCTTTGTTCCCTTTTCCCTATGGTTTCCAAAACACACTCATAACTAGACATTAATAAGTTAATTTCACATTATAGATAACTGAATAATTACCCTCATGAAAAACCTTCTCCTGTTTAAGCCGGTTGTAACCTGGCGTTTCTTAACAAATCCACAACCTGATCCTACCAAGACAACAGAAAATCTTGAGGAAGAAAATGTTATTAGAACTCACCCCATTAAGATGCACGATGCCAACTCAGTCAATACAAACATAATGGTCCTTCTTACCTAACCACATATGACAGCAAAGAAAAGTGTTTTTAACTGTGTAACTCTTTCTCTAATGGGCTTTAGAAAGCTTTCGTGTCCATTTACTTTTCTGTGTTTCTTGGGAATGAGGGCTTCCAAGCCATGTGTCTACATGCTGTAATTTTGACCCATGACTTTCACATGTAGCTATTATGATCATCTTTGCAGTTAATAAGGCATACATAAAATTTATAACAGATTTCCAGTTCCTCTTTTGTGGCAGCACTTCAGAAGCTTCCTCTTTTGAGGAAGTTGATTGCAATATTATGGATTTCTTGTGATACACATGTATTTCAGAAGAAATAATCTCACAATTAACATTAGCTCGTGGATACTTCAGAACTTCCCCTGCTGTTAGAAAGTTGCATACATGTCTTCCAGACAACTATCTTACTGATGTATTCTGTAAAATGATTTACAGTATAATGATATCTACTTTTTTCATTGCACACGGCATCCTGCTCTCTCACAATCCCTCCTATTCAGGGGAGAAAGAAAAGAAAGAAAGGAAAATTGGGTTTTAATAGCATTCTTCGTCCCCATCTCAATTTCACAGGCAAAGGCAAAAAAGTGGGTTTTTGTTGTTGCTGCTGTTTGGTCAGGCTGAACTCCCAAGACTCCCTTTACACAATATAAAAATCTGAAATGCATGCTAGTCTCACTATTTTTTATATCTAAAATTCATTTCATCAGACTTTCCACATATCCATAACAATTCGAACAACAGAAATGGTCAGAGTAAATGCAGAGTTAGTTTTTTTTTTTTACGCCTGGAACAAGTAGCCTTGTACATCTGAAATTCCAGCTATTACATTTGACAGAAATACTCTAGCCTTTCAAACATATGAAGTTATATTAATCTTTTGGGGTAAATCATTACACAGGGTTACTTCTGTAAGAGCCTTAAACTTGTTCTCTCCTTTTGGTCAGCTTGGAAACACCATGGAAGAGCACAGTTGGTTGTTTGAGCCTTTCAGATATGACAGTGTCAACTGTCAAGGCATCACACAAGCGTTAGTTTTTCAATACGCCTTGCTAAGGTCACTGCTACCTCTTGCTAGTTGCAAGAGATGAAGAGAAACACAACCAAATGCAAAGCACATTTGTCCAGCTAGCTGAGAAAAAAGGGCATTTTGTTGATGCACCACGGGAGAAAACACAGCACTAGATTGTTCTGCTAAGTGTGAAAAAAATCTCTTTTGCCTTAAAATGCAGCTAACAACCCTATCACCAATCACAAGCTTGTATATGGTATATTCCCACTTCACAGATGGGGCAGAAGACAAATTATGCTGGCTTACCATTTACAGCAAGGAACAAGTTATGCAAGGTCCCACAGGAAGCTTGGCCATTTGCACTTCCATATCAATCTGGAGGCTTAGATCTTTCAGAAGGGGAAGCTCATGCTTCAGGCTGATACAAGTGCATTTTATCCAAAAGCCTGGATGGAGTGAAGCTAATTTACCTAGGAATCCAGGTCTCCCCAACACAAGGGTGTAGCTACCTGTCTCTGTTCAAGGCTCGTAAGATGACCTTGCTCCATCGCCTGCCTGCAAAAGGTGGTGGAGATGCAATATTGTCTAAAAATCTCTGAAATTAAAAAACATTTTGACTCACACAGAATCATAGGAACTCAGCACCCATGAAGAATAAGAACTGCCTAAGGAGGACTTAACTAGATAGACAGGAAATATGTGCTTTTTATGGAGCTTGCTAAAATAGATTTTCCTTTAAGTATGCTATGGAGCTCAGGAGGAAAGCTGATTTATCCTGTGAGCACACAGCAGTCACTCTCTGCTAGAGTTGCTGTTTAAGTTTAATTGGAATACACAGCACTTTTGTAACATTTATATGGTGAAAAACATTTAAGAAAATCACACAGACCCTTTCACCTCAGCACATTTATTTCTGTTGTGATCCTGATCACTGAACCCAAGTAGAAATATGAGCAACAGAATGATTTCTTTGCTGCCTGTTTCAGTCAGTAATTCCAGAGGCAATAGGCAGCCACTTGCAGAGAAGAATAAAAATTGGCCAAGACTGGCAAATTCAAGGGGCTGGTAATGGGATATGGAGCCTTTCATCTATAGGTCACTGGTTTGAATCCAGTACAGGCTTGTAGTAACCAAAAAGTTATTACCATCAAATAGTGCTTCAGTGGCCTAAGTGAAATCACTTAAATGGTTTCAACTCGGTCTTCGTACGGGTTTTCGCAGCAGAGAAAGGGTTTATACAGTTAATAAAACTGCATAGCCATTAAGGACCTGAATCCTCACACAGCATCACTACAGGCATTTATTAAGGGGACCATCTTCAACAAGGACCATCTTGCTTCCACTCAGGACAACATACACAGAAAAAGTTGGTTAAGATCCTCCCTGCTACTACAAAATGACCAAAATAGGAAAAAGACATTTTTTGTTCATCACTGAGCAAATGATGACAAAAAAGATCAATAGATTGCATCTGTTCTGTGAACATTTAGACAGCCCTTTCTATTTAGTGATAAGGCTTGCTAGGGCCAACACTAAGCCTAAAGAAGTGAAGCTACTCTGGCTTATACACAGCCTCCATCCAGAATCCACTTGCCACACTAAAATGCTATTCTGAGCCAAGAAGCAACTAACAACATTCTGACAGCAAAGCAGTTGGAAAAGCTGAAGCCAAGAGTGGATGCAGGTAGAGATGTTCCTGCTCTATTTTGTATTCCAGGTTAATGCTCCTGCTTGTATGATCATACTGTATAGGTGCAAGTGTTACAGCAAGGACTAGAGAATTACTCAGAATTTAATGGTTAGAGAGACACCCGCGCTAAGTAAATTTGTGCAGTTCCACCGTGAAAGCCCTGTGTTCAATAGTTCTCATCAGGTCTTGCTTCCCGTTACGCCTGAATTAGTTTAATAGCATGTTCAGCTGTAGAACAAAACACACAGGGGTAACAGTTCAAGGCTCTTGCTCAGTCCTTCACTCCACAGGTCTATGCAAAGAGCTCCTGCAGTTAGAAAATGCATGCATATAGATGCAGGGGGTTTTCCTGTTTCCACATATTTATAACATCTCTAAAGTGCTCTAAGCACTGTACATTTAAAGCATTATGATTACTCAAATGCAAGAGAGATTTTTTTAAAACAAAAATTGCTGCAAATATTTACAAGCTACAAACAGCTTAAAGCCAGCCATAATGACAAAAATGCCATACATACTATCTTCACACTACAAAAAAAAAAAATCACAAAGGGAGAGGCAGATATAGATAGTTGGAATATAATTCAAGGGCATGATACCTGAGTCCACAACACACTTGCTCCGGGATGCATTAATTTAGGTGCATCCACAGAAGCAAATAAACATCTTTCCTAATTAAGGAGAAAATTACAAGAAAAGCTGACCTCTAGTGAAGCACGTAGAAAAGCCCTAGGATCCTAGAAGATATAGAGCTATTGAGACAAATGGGGATTTTATAAAGGTTAGGCTAAATTCTGGGGTTTGATCATCCCAAAAAGAATAGCCCATTTATTTCAGGCTGTTGGTGTCTTTTTGAAGGAGGAGAGAGAAGATGAAAAAAAAAGACACACACACACACACACACACACACACAAAGGGGTGCAAGTAGATTGACCCACAGTGCTCAGCTTGGAGGCCAGCGTGTCTCGTGTAATCAGTATTCCTCACATTTAGTTATATCCAGTTATGTCCACAAACCACAAGTTATACGAGCTATTTTTAAGCACTGCATATAAAAAAACTGGTCACACTGAAGTGAATGATAGTTTCAGCAAAACAGGTATTATGCCATATAGCCATATTCATGCAGTGAGAAAGAAACCAAAAATTTTCCAAGTATGAGAGCAATTAGGGGAATTGCCTTCTGAGAGTGTTTGAAGGGAACGCTATCCTTTCTCAAACCACCACACAGGTTGCTATAGCAGCAGTTGTGGTCCAGGCCTTAGCTTTGTAGGATGGTTGTAAAACCTCAAGGAAATCAGCTGACTTGGATACTAAGGAGAGACTAAGGACCATGACTGTCAAATAGAGACTTTTCTCTATTAAAAACCTGCAGTGGTTTTTAGACAGTTATCCAACAGATCCCACGAGTTGAGGTTTTTCTTTCCAGACATCCCAGGCTACCACCAAGAAAGAAAGGAAAAGATTAACCTTACTAATTAGAACCAAAAAAAAGCTACAACAATTTATCGCCTCATCCCTCCCAAGTCCTAACAGTCAAGCTGAAACATGTTGCTGCTTGATAACCTGCTGCCCTACAAAATAAAGCATAAGGTTAGATGGAATCTGGCCATCCGTCCTCAAGGAAACAGCCTAAAGTGCCCTCCGCTAACGTCAGGTCTTGTACAGAAACCTGCATGCTTCCGTGTCCAGCTCCAGAGAAAATCCAGAGCAGTAACTGAGAACTCACAACATTGCTGCCAGCGCTACCCCAGCACGGAATCTGAATCTGTGTTGCAGGTCGGCTGGGCTGGGGACACTCCCAGTGGTCATCAACTTACTGCTGCTCCCCGGAATCGAGTATATGCAGGCAGGGACAGCAAGAGACACAAACAGTGGAAGTTTCTCTTCAAAATGAATTTTAAACAATCCAGGAAACAAACAAACAAACAACAAACTTTAAGGAGTGGAAAGAAACACCACCTTGTCATTTCTGTCATGAGAACAGAAAGGAAGCAGCATAGGAAGAGGGGTGGGCAATCCCACCCATGCACCTCTGAGCCCAAAGTGGAATCTAGCCAGGAATTCGCCACCAAAATCCCCAGTCTCACATGCCCCAAAGCTCTTTGGGCCTCGGGCTACCTGCTCAGAGAACTCCACCTTTAAACCAAAGTCAGGAAAGCAGGACTTAGAAAGCTATACAAATACACTAGTTTAGGAAGAAAAACAAAAGTGCCACTATTACGTCGTTGTTTAGACAACATATAGATAAAAATCAGCATAAAATTTCAGTATAAAATCTGAGCACCAGTCTCCTTTAATATATAGTTGCTGACTGGTGCTGACCAAGCCATAACTCTGACTTCAGTTCCTTCCTTGGCAATGGGTAAAATACCTCAAAAGGGTAAGAGCTGAGTATATTGATTACAGTTCCTCAGATCTTTTAACACGACCTTCCTGTGTTTACTGGCCATACAGTTCACATACAGCAAAAAAGTGAAAAGAACATATTGACACCTAGAAGTTCTTCTTACATTTCACCCTGTGGGAAACCAGTCGTCATTTCCCAAGATGGAGAAGCCCAGTTTCACAGAGCTAAAGGCTTCCACTGCTGCCCAGGTATTGCTGAACTGCCCTGGCCCTCCACTCCCTGGATGCCACCAGCCTGGTCTTCAATTCAGGCCTTCCCCAGCTGAGATGTAAGATACACCTGGCAGTCTGCTACAGCGAGCCAAATTCCTCAAGCAGTTAAGAACTTACTGTGCGTAATCTCTCACATCAGAATAATCCTAGTTTCCCCTGCGTTGCTTCACAGAACTCAAGAGATGTCACAGAAATTCACGGCGCAGCAGTTGCCTGCTGGCGCAGCTGATAAACTCCGTATTTCTGCAATGCAAAGTGTCAGCTCATAGCACAACCCACGGCTAATCCAGCAGACAAACGTACAGGCTGGTACGGAGAGCCTCAGCCTCGTTCTCTAGGAGCTTCTCCAGGGTAAAGCTGAGAGAGGTGGATAGAAAGAACAAGAGCAAAACCCTGCTCTGAGTGGATTCAGTATTTCCATTTTCAAGCAATATCTTACTGAATTCTCCAGGGCGCCAGAGAGCAAACAAACAGCAGCTAATGCTAAATATCTCATAAGAGCAATAATTGAGCCATAACTGAGGTATGGTTTGTACACTGGCCGCACATCAAACATGGCAATTACTTTGGATCACTTTACAAAAGTTCATTGGTTGCAAGATTTCCTATGCTGTCAGCAGGACTCCTTCCTCTTGAACTAAATAGGCTTTTCAAAAAATATTTGGTCAGCCTCATTAATACAACACTTATTTTTTCCTAAAACACCAGGAAGAAAAAAGTGGGGCCATAGTCAGATGTAGTACAAGCAGACACCCTGAATTTTCTTCTACTCTATGCTTAAAATAAGAAAGAGTAGATATAATGCAGCTGTACCTAGACTCACTTTCTAGTGATTATGTCAATCTTACATTGCACCCCAACATAGAGAAACTATATTAATTGCATAGAAAGTCCTACTGTTGAGGGGGGAAGAAAAAAAAAAAA
>VZSV01000008.1:7523938-7553436 GCA_013398735.1 Nothocercus julius | reverse complement strand
AATCTTCATTAAACTTTTAGAAGACAGAGCCTTGAGTAGCTTTCGGAGAAAGCAAAAAACCTCAGAGTGCTTTTGGGGAACATCACCTGTAATTTATTCACTTTGAATGCTTGATATGGTAGAGCTCAAGACAGATGTATGACATGATTCCAACATCCACAAACCTGAGGCACAAAGTAATTGAACCCATAACCAGAAGCTGGTAAATGCGTAGTCTTATAAGCTATTCCGTAAGCGTTACATGAAGAACAGCTTGCTTCACAATCATTATTTCGCTGTAGCGCAGAAATCATGTAATTAGGAACTCATGTTGTTAAGGAACCTAACCCTTGATTGTTAGAACATTTCAGTCACGTTGAAAAAAACAGCATATTGCAAGAAGATAGAGAGAAAAATAGTAATCAGAAGCTCAGCAGTAGATTAAAGTCACAATTTACCATTTCCCTCACAATAAATGAATAGGTCTATTAATAAGTCTATTAATAAAGGGTTTTGTATTGGTTTTGTCACGAGCTATTTTGTTGCCAGAAGAATATTAATATACTTCTGGAGCTACCGAAGTCTTATCTACTCTAAAGTTACTGAAAAATGCTAGTTTCTCTAGATGATTGCATAGGAACATGACCTTTGAAGAAGAGAGCCAAAAACAATACACCCATCCAGCAATATTGATTTCAGTTACATAGGGTGACTACATTAACAAAATAGGATTAAAACTAAAAGTCAGCACTGCTTGATAACAATAATGGACTGCTGAAAAGCAATTCTTCCTACACGATGCTTTTCTAATTTCCATTGCAATTGTGCAATTGCAACTATTTCCATTATAGTTATATCCCAGAGACTGTGCTTTATTTTTTGGTTTCGTAGTTGTAACTTGAATTATTTCAGCCTACTTTACTTTCTTGTCTAATTTCTTCATCTGAAATCAGAAGGAACAAGAAAATGCCTTTCCTATCCAGATGCCCAGAACTACCTCAGAATTTAGGGAGCATGGAAATGGTAGGTTGACCAAAGACTTTGACCTCTGCAAATGTGAGTGTATTTTGTTGTGATCACACAGCATTTCTTAAGAGCTTACTTATGTATTGTTTGCCCCTTGGATACTAAAGAAAACTCACTGTGTCAGAATAAAAAAATAAAATAAAAAACCCCACAAATATCTAAATGAAATGAGTCAAATAGATTCAGGCTTCTGCTGTGGCAACTTATGAAGATAAATACTGCATACCTTTTATTTTTGAATTCCCTGGATGAAATTATTATAGAAAATTCATTTTAATGATTCACAGATTAGCAGAAAGATTTATAAAAATGATTTGTGTATATGTCATAACTAAGCAAGTATAGACAACCTCCTATAATTCTTAGCTATTCCCAATTTACTTCAATGAGAAATATATTGTAAATGGTATTTTGCTTTGTTACTTCTTTATTTTTCTTTTAAAAAAAAAAAAAAAACCTTAGGTCAGACTCAGAACACTAACTTTAAACATGACTCCAGTTGCAGCAGATAATGATTAGATAAAAAGTCAGAAAACAATAAACAGAAAGGCTTCTAATCTCAGGTTAGGGGTGAGAAGGAAGCAGCTTGCTTTGAAATGATTATTTTACTGCAGAGCAGAAATGGCATAATGAGAACTTCGCACTGCCAGAAGCTGTAACCCTTGATTGCAGGAATACAGCTGTCACATTAAAAATGACACATTGCTAGTAGATTGGCATTGCTGCAGCAATCATAGACCTCACATCTGTGCTACACTTACCCAATTAAAAAGACACTTAGTGCAAGTCAAGGCCAAGGTTAATGAAATTATTTAATATGCCTTATTGTAGCAGTGTTGCTCAAAGAATCGCAGAGAAGTACAGTAAAATGCATTATACTGATTGACAATGGAAAAAAAACTAAAAGTTGAAAGCTCTGGCTTCTAAGAAACCACTGCACAGAGCCACATGTACTTCAGCCAAACTGTTCACATATAACTCTACACGCTTTAAAGACTGATGCCTTGTTTCATAGAGTCTCTTTGAGCAGAGATGAATGAACAAATCAGGCCCTAGAGTATTAGCATTTTAGCTTAATAAATTTAAAACAGACAGAAAAAAAAACAGAGAAATCAACTAATTGATCTTTCAATTAAGTATTTAAGTTTGTTTTCTTATTAGGAGAGGGAAGAATTAATATCATAATCAAATATCATTATATTGCCAAACAGCATTTGCCAAACATCCTGCTATGAGACACAAGCAGGGAATACGAAGAGGTTCCTGCACACAAGTCTTGAAAAGAGTACTGGTTTACTGGACTTTACTGAGCAGTGGCTCAGGACTTGTCACCACTGGGGACAGGGCTGGGAAACAGATGCCATGGAAGTGATGGAAGAATTTCTTCCACATCCTTTGCACTTTTGTCCAGACAGATAATTGATAATTTTTATATATATATATATATATATATAATGCATGGCTAAATATAGGAAGTAGCTTTTTCCTTCAAAACTTATCTTTCAAATGTTACAAGACAACAAGGTTACTTTCCTATTCTCAGCAAAACACACACACTTGCAATGAAGTCTACAAATTATCTAGACAAATCGCTTGCTTCCACATTGTGAGTGGCTCAGCACTATGTGCCAAGCATTTCAGGCCCCTCGTGCTCATTTCCCCTGCTCTTGCTTGAATCTGCTAATAACCAAGATAAACTGACAAGCCAATGAATAAATTAAACACCAGCAACACAGACCAAGGTGCATGAAGGATGTCTCCAATACTTGTACTGACATAACATGAGCAAGCTAACACTGCAGGACAAAACTGGCTACAGTATGACCAGGTGCAACACAGGTAGTTGTCAAATCATTTGGCTAAAAACTATTTAGCTGGTATCAAAAATGCTTCAGTGAAGGGATGAAATCCACTATGATTATGAATCCAGTACTTACTAATTAATGGACATCTCCAGCCTCTTCTGCTAGGACGGGTTTTGCTCAGAGGTGTTTCACATTTGCATGCTTCACTACCTACACAAGTCTCAGTTGCTGGGACCATAGGAGTACTATTACTTTTTTCTTTTAATTAGCTCAGTTGATAGTATCAAATTCTGCATCATGCATTGTAAAACAAAGAGCAGGATATCTCTTTATTTGACAATATGCCATTAAAGAAAGAAAGGCGCACCAAGCAGTGTCAAAGACGACAGCACTTTGCTGGGGAGACACCTGCAGCTATTTACTGAGCAGGCTGTCAAACATGAGAATTCATTAAAAATACTTTAAAATGTGACAGGGAGGATTAATGTAACAGATATTCTTCTCCATACTTTATAGTCCTATTACTTTATTTTTGCTACGTTAAGGGTGGGGAGGGCTATCTGGGCAAGAAGGATTAATGAGGATGGAGGAAGAGACATTTTCAATACTTCATTATTAGGCCTTACCAAAGATTTTTATAAGTTAAGCTTTCCTATTAATTCAATTGAAAATTTAATGAGCTACTTAATTTATGACTTCACCAGGCTTGAATTATAAAACAATAACACAAGCTGCACTCTAATTGCCTTACCATGTCTAAAAACAGTGTTTAGGCTTTCACTTTAGCATCTAATCTAAATATATTAACAAATAGCATGAAATCTTTTCAGTCATTGGAAGAGATAGAACTTTTTTTTTTGCAAGAAGCAAAACTGTTATTAAAGCATTATCTTTACTGATATATTTAATTCACCTCATGGTGGAGGTGCTCCAAGCTCTTTGCGTAATGTTAATAAAGTTTTGTGGCACCCTTGAGAGGTCATTAAGCAAGATTATTCCCATGTAGCCAATAAATGGAAACAAGATGGAACTGAGAGTATCATGATCTTTTAGGAGCTGAGTCAGGTCTTTGAAGGCCCAAAATTCATTCAGCTCCTGTAACAGTGCCTGGAGATGTAGATGCTATCACTTCACAAGACTATGCTCTTTCTTGGCCTTATTGAGGCACTGCAGTCTCTAGAATGACTTTCCCACTTATTTCAAAACATTTACTGGGGCTGCAGTGCTGCTAAAAACCTCCCTGTGCTGATCTGCTGTGGGTCAGCAAAGGCAATCACGCTGGGACTCCAGCACAGTCTGAGCGAGGACATGTTCATGCAATGTCTCAAGCTCTAAGGTCTAGACTGCCCCTGCAACCCAACAGCTCAAGGCAGCCAGCTCAGTTCAGAACCTCTTAACAACTCCACTCCTCACTGCAGAACCCGTCAAAAGGGACATTTATTTGAAATTGGAGCTTTATGCTCAGGAAAAAATTGTTTGGTGTAACTATCAGCTAGATATTTTAGAAGTTTCCAGAACTACAGTATTGATTTTCTATTTTCCTGTTAAGTTGCTAACCGTTTTATTCTGGTTCTTAAATTTTAATAGGAGCATAACTACAAAATTGTTACTTGCAAAGTTGAAGTACTCTATGCAATCATGACAGTAGTTAATACCACTGTGCCTTTTCTTCAAAGCAGAAAATTCACAAAACACTTCATATTGCATACTATCTTCTTCCAAATTTTGAAAAAAGTTTCTGTCAATCTTTTATCATGTAGGACTTAACTTTTCAATGAAACGAAGACACCTTCTAGTCTTGAGTTGAAATTTTCATTTAAAAAAATGCACAGGTTTCTGACCTTTGTGGCTGCTGTTGGACAAAGTGTACTTCATTATTTTTCAATTATGACTGTTTCAAAAAATGTAAGAAATACTCTGCAAGTTATCTCAACAGCAGACAGCAGTGGCTACTTCAGAATTCAATCTTCCTACTTCCTAAGTGCATCGTTGTTGGAACTAAAGGACCTGGAAGGCTGCAAAACCCAAGCGCTCGATCATCATCCTCTCACATTACTAAGTTGACTATCAAGACAAATAGATGGTTTAGATCAGTCAGCTTATTGATTTTTATTTATTTTTCATGGTAACTTCTGGTTTTCAGACCTACTCAGCATTTGGGGAAAGGGAGGAAAGGAAGGAAGAGGAAGCCATTTATGAACATTAGCATTCAGCAAATTGACTTTCTGCAACCTCCTCCTTTCTCCAAAGGAAAGGCATAGAGAAGAACATGAACAGAAGTAGTTGCAGGGTCTAACAGAGCCATTTGTCACTGCCAAGATTCATCAGTGATATGGGATTACAAGCGGGAACAACTGAAAGGTTAAGGATTTATCTAGAACATCTGAAAAGGATATTAAACTGAGATTTATAGCAATGTGCTTGATGAAAATTAATGTTTACTGTCTCAAGTAGTAATGCAGGAAACTGAAAGGAATTTATTCCTTCCCCAAGAGCCACCAGTGACCTCTTCCACTGGTACCACCATGAAAGAACAGGTACATGTTTAGCATTTTGCATTCTGACTTTAAAAGGTAGCAAATTAGAAGAGAGAAGAAAATTGCATCTGCCAAAATACGTTTGCATGGATAGAGCACTACAGGAGCTGGGGCAAAGGCTTCTGAAACACCTGCGAGAAACAGGCTTTACATGTACAAGTGGTTCACTGACTAGTGAGACTAAGACCCTATGCGCAATAAAGATTTTTTTATAAAAATAACAGCTTTATTTTTGAGTCACTATCAACATTTTCCTTTCAAAAAAAAAAATCTATCTAATGATATACCATTAAAAAGAGCTATAAGCCTGCAAAGATCAATGAAAAATAACCGACCACGAGCAGGAGTATTACAAGCCTGACGTTTTTATGCCTGAGCTGTCACGCAGCTTCACCAAAGCCTCATCAGATGTTGCTGCTACTATTCTGTACAAACTTCCCTTTACAGGAAGTGGGCCAGATAAATACACAAGGAATGCTTTAAACTGTTTTATAATTCAGTTATTAATTGCCTATTATTCTAAAAAACTTTTTTCCTTTTAACATGTTTGCAAAAATAAATGCTTTGCTGTACACAATGAATAACAGATTTAATTAAGAAAGCAAATGTTAGACATCTCTATTTTGGGATTTCTACAGTTAACGTACCTTATCTACTTATCATTACACATTCTAAATGATTTTAATTGAAATAACAGAAACATTCTTATAAAAATACAGGATACTAGAGAAGCATTGAGGTACATATTGTAACTTAAGAGATCCACATAAAGGGAATTTTTGAATTAGTAGCAGCATTTTACATGTCATGAATATTCAGAATGTTTCCATTAAAGGAAATACTAAATAAAAACAAATATAAATAAAACTAGTAGAAACAAGAGGGGGTTGTTGACTCTGAGCTAGAGTTTCTCTACAACTTTATTCTAATATTGAGTTACATAATTATTGAATAACAAATGAAATTGGGTTCAAGTCCTGTTTAATTTTAAGGCATGAGAAATCCCTATCTGAATTTCTAATAATATGCAAGTTTGTTCATTATACAAAGCCATATGCACATAAGGGAAGGTGGAAAGCATTCAAAACATTAGAAATCCTAATAGGGATTTCTTCTCTCAAGATGTTCGTTTATATTCATTTTAGTTATTGTGATGCCTTTAGGGTGTTAAAAAGCAGAAAGAAAATCCTGAGCAAAAGCAGGAGTCATTGCTCTATGGGGAAAATCGATGCACAATAATAAAACAGACTAATTGCTTTTGGAAGACTTGCAGAGGAGTGTGGTTTAAGCAAAGACACAGATAGTTTCAGATCTCTGCAGCCTTAACAAAACACAGAAGACCTTTATATTATCTTACTGACAAAGGCAAAATCACCATTAAACATTACTGCAACAGGCTCATTTTAAAGTGACAGTTATTCGGGTTTTCAGAATAGGAGCAAAAACTAGTACTTCAAAAAGATAACTCTTGATTTAATAAGCATCAATCTACCCACATCTGAATCACTTTGAAGGGCTCTGCAAAACCAAAAAAAGCTCAAGTCCCCCGTGAACACTCATACCAGTGACCCATATACTACATACACATACATAAGTTTTGCAGGAAATTTTTCCCCTCTGTACACTGGTCAGTCCTTTGTGACTTTAGGGGAGAAAGAGGATAGAAAACCAGATAATGACATCTGAAAATTTATCCCATCAAAACAGCATGCGCTGTATGAATACTGGAAAAATGTCTATGTTAGCAGTTTATCTGCTCACTAGCATTAATTGATAAATACAGATAAATCTTGCAGGAAATTCCAAGGCAACAGAATTAAGGAAGACCTTTCAGACAGAGCCTTTTTTTTTAAAAAAAAAAAAAAAAAAAAAAAAAATTCCTTGTTCTATAGCCCTGCCTGTAGCCAGCAATAATCCTGAATTAGAGAGATAGCTCACGATACTTCCAGGGCTACCCTCACACTCCTGGTCAATGAGCACACACAATTCCCTGGGAGCAAAGCCTGGTCTCCCTATTTTATAGCTGTGGACACTGAGACAGAGCGACTCAAGAGTAAGTCAAGCATGCCAGGACCACACCTTTATATCACATAGGCAGCAATCACCGTGCAAACTGTTGAAAATTAAGCCCATTACAAACATAAGCAAAATAGGAGATGAACACTGGCCAAGCTAAGCAACAAAATCTTGTTACCTGATCCATATCTAGCCATTTACTAGCAGTAGACTAAGAATTTTTCTATCAGTTCAGTCAAAGACCACATCTTACTAAAATCTGCTATGCTGTCTTGTGATTTGACAGCATGTATTAAAAAAATCATCACAAAATGCATAATTAATCACTACAGGAAAGCTCTCTCAAGGTTTCAGAGTAGTAAAAAATGTTCAAGCATTATATTAGAAGTTCTGCTTCTAATCTTTTCAAAGAATATTATTAGTCCTCCATAAACACAAGAAATGCAACAGATCATTCAGTCTACCAGTTGGGTCCTCAAGCTAATGCAGCACAAAACTGGAACGGCTAGTAGCTTGAAAAAAATTTCAGTGTATTGGCAAGAAACAAGCTTGTTAAAGAACACATCATCTACCTTTTCCACAGTGTATTTCTCTTAAGAATGTAGTTTGAACACTTTGTCTGAAGAGTCTGACAGGCATCAAGGAAATCCCTCACATTGCTGCTTCCAGCACTTGCTGTCAACAGTTTGGCAATTACCACCTTCCTTAACATGGGGAGGGATGAAGGGGAAAGTGGTGTAAATGGCTGATCTGAAGTCCCATTCATCTGTAAGCAGAACTGCATGCTATGCATTCAGATTCCAGAGACAGTTCATTGAGATCAGGACAAGCTTTCCCCCCCAACAGTATTGACCAGATTCATGCACAACTTTCTTCCAGAAGGTTTTCAACCTCGTGCTGCTTAAGAGCCGTTCCAGTGAAAACGCAGGTTTTCTGCGATTCCTGCGTGTGACTGGCATGGGAGATCTCTCAGCAGTATTCTCTGAAGAACTTCAGCCATACGCAAGCAGCCCAACTGCAGAAGCAGTTGTGGGAAGGGACGCGAGACTTTGCTACTAGATGTTTCCACAAAACAAATGAAATCTATGTCCTCTATAGCACACCACATATAGAAGCTATTTGAAGTTGCCCATGATGTGCCTTGGCAAGTTACTGCTTGTTTCAGATTCAAAGAAAGTTCAGAGTATCTGTGAAAAGGGAAAGAGGAGTAAGTTGGAGAAGGGGGGAAGAGTATAAATCCAATTCCTGCTAAAAGCATTTAGACTGCTTAAGATGAAAGTGAAAGTTTGAGGGGAAGGGAAGAGATTTGCATCAGGAAACTCAGATTCACTTGAATCAGCATACAGAAATTCACTCTGAAATTATGATTCAAAACATTAGCTTTATTCTGACTTAGTCCTTAAAATATAGTTTTTGGTATTGTTATTTTTTTGGACAGTTGGAGCTTCTCCTACAAGGCACTGAGGGAGTTTTAAGGGCTGTATCTACACAAGCCAAAAAAGTAGGAAAATGGTGAGAATGCATGAAAAAGTGTGTTCTTCCCCACACATCTTACTGACTTTAAATTTTCTTGTGATAAAGAAAAAAAAGGAACCAAAACTTTAAAATAAAAAAAAAACTTTATATACATTTACTTTCCTAAACTAAAATTCTTGCAGAAAACAGAAAAAGTTACTGAAAATGTTGACAGCTATTTTTCTTTAATAATTATTTAACATCATGAGAAAAACTGCTTTTTGCAAAATGTAGTATTCCAGAAGAAAGGTTTCAGTAGAGCAGCACCAACTTGCAACCCTTTTTGTGAAGTGCACAGTGAAAAGACACAACATGAGTAAAAAGATCATGACAGCAGTTTTCTATAACCTGCAAAATTGATAAGGCATTGCTGCTCAGTCACTGAGGAACTGATCCTGCACCTGCTGAAGTCAACAACAACAACAAAAAAAGACAGCACTAACCTGTCATATATAACTGTTGCTGAAATAGGAGCTGCTACAACACCATCACAAGCAATATTTAAACTTAGTGTAGTTAAGAAGTTAACATTTCATTTCTGAGTGGTATGTAACAAATCTGTGGGGAACTCAGCCACTGAACCAAAAATATCAGCTCTTTCATTCCCCACCTACCAAACGACTTCAAGGCATGAACAGACAAATCAAAATGACATGCAAATAGTTATGTTTGATGCTGATGAACACTATTCACTTTAAACATTGCAGTCACTAACAATTACATCAAATTTAAATGTAATGGGTAAGCTATGCTTAATATAGGACCAAAACTAGAAATCAAAACTGAGAAATGAATTGACTTGTCAAAGACAAATATTAACAGACAGTTGAGATGAGAACAAAGAAACAAAGATCCATTTTCAGGGGAGAGCTATCTAGTAGAGTTGCATATACCATCCTCTTAAAGATTAAAGCAGGTCTTTTCTATTGTTTACACCTACCACAGGAATGCGACCTGCACATGTACATTTTCAACAGAAACTCAAGATAATAGCTTAGTAAAAAGTCCACACAAAGCAAGAGCATTGCATTTCAGAGGAAGGTTTCAAGAGAGGAGCAAGCAGAGGCAAGAATCTTCAATTAGTCTATGACTAATTCAGCTAGGAAAGAGTCCTGTAAGTACTCAGTTTTCTGTTACAATCCTGGAGCTTAATCAGCATTAGAGCAGAAGCAACAAGAAAGTCACAATATTGAATTACACTATTCAAATCATACATCCAGTCAATGGTGTGTTTCATTTTCAGAAAATAGTTCTATCTATAAAACTATTGTCTCGGAAGACTGAGTTAAAGCGGCAGATTAGTTCAGAGGTCCTTTAGCTGATGCATAGGGAGAATAAACTGCCTATAATTGTATGCAATGCACCAGGTGAACCATGAACGTATTGAAACTATGAACAATGGCCACCACAGAAAAGCTTTCAGTGAAAAGTCACATTCTCTTACTTTTGTCAGCTAAATCAGAGATGCATAGCCAGTTGTTACTGGATGAATACTTTTGACTAGGAATGCATTGTGTGTATGCACTGCTATATAAAAGCAGATGTCTCAATTGTCTTAAACTACATCCTATGAGCAGATTGTCAAAGTAGATCCAAGCAATTCAATCACTTGGTTCACAGGGCCTTTTTCAGTTTGCTGCACCCTCCTATAACAGGATATCAGGAAGAATTCTGAAGCGCTCTTGTGTACAAATGAAAAATGCAGATAGAGCCATTAAAGCAGCAGCAGCAGGGCTCTTGCCTCAGGTACCACTGATGGTTCAAGAGTGCCAAAGATGGTTCAAGCGTTCAAGGCTTGTGGTAAGCCTTCCACAACCCGTCCAGTTCCCAAGCCCAGACAGCAGGCCAAACGTACAGACATGGCATGTGTAGGAAATGGCAGGGAGAAGAACCAGTGGCAAAACCTCACCATTTCTCCTTGTCATAGGAGATGTGACCTTTCCTAAAGACAAGTGTGTCTTGCCTAGATCTGCAGATGGCAAGAACAATCACCAACCTGCAAGGAAGCTCTCTCATGCACACACCTCCAAAGCAGACTGCCACACCACCGCCTCCCCTCTCACTTCTCTGCCTGCTCCCATGCTGCTCAGGGGAGAGGAAGGAAAATGCAGGGTTCTGGCAGAGGCACTGGCCAACAGAGCAAGCACAAAAGCCACATGGAGAGGGAAAGCAGCCCTCATTCAGCAGCAGCTCCTGACATGTCCCAGCCAAGGTGCTTGCAGCCAAGCATGGGTAAAGAGAGTGCCCGAAGAGATGCAGAGCAGTGCTGGAAAGTGAATGGGGAGGAAGGCACCAAAAGTCTCCCTCCAAAGCAGGTACCAAGTAGTGCATCTGACTCAGATATGCACTTCCTAATGGAATAATTGAGCAAAAAAGTACTCTAATCCACACTCGCTGAAATAGTCCTAGGAAATTTGATCAAAGTCAGATGCATTAGTTCAGCAACACTACAGGCAAAGCAACAGGTGCCAGTTTTTCCACATGCTCTTAAAAAAAAGAAAAAGTAAAATTGCTACAAACCACCACTCCTTATGTGATAGGCAAGCATTTGTGTGGAGTATCTTCTATTTCAAAGAGTTTCTTTGTTCATTTCAAATCTTAGTCAGAAAAGTCTGATGATTTTCAAAACCCCTCCCAGCTTATCACTCTTTCCTTAATTTATTATAAGTTTCTTCTGCTGCTGCCTAGGGTTAAGGAGTTAACTTCCCAGGCAGCAAGAACTCAGCCAGTCTTAGTTAACCAAGAAGCTTAGTTAACTTCATCCCACTCACCTCAATGAGAACTTTTTCCTCATTTGAAAACCTCTCCTATCCTCAAGCACTCTCCCTTACATTAAGATTAGTAGACATTTGACAAATTGTCCAGACATCAGGTTCTGCTTTCCAGGTGTCCAACTACCAATTTTCAGTGACATTTACATAGCCAAGGAGAAAACACTAACACCAAACTGCCACTTTACTGATTGAGGACTGCTTGTTGATGTGCCTGGTGGCCCCCATGGACAATAACAATATCTGACTGCTTCTTTGATCCGCTGACATGGTTTTGTCAGACAAAGGCACTGCTACAGCTTCATATTCTCTGCAACTACAACCTTGAAACCCCCCAAGGTCTTTGACATATCAGCATTATTCTTTGTTTTATTAATTGGACTTGAGAAGAATTCATTTAGCTTGTGCTTTGGCTGGGTTATCCTTAATTTCTTAAAATAAGATTACAGCATCTGGAGACTCCACAGTATTAGAACTGTATTAAGAGACCTCTGCATGAAATAAGTCCAATTCACTGCTGTCCCACCCATGTTTGAGAGCTAACTTGAGCTTTCTTGGAAGAAACATTGTGTTGTTTTTAAGGATGCAAAGGTGAGCTGACTGCCTTATAGCGTACTTTGTCACAAAACCCTCAGCATGGTGTCCAGAGTAGAAAAGGATAAATAAAGCTGAAGGGGAGGCTGTTTACAACTCCTTTTGCATGCCACAATGTCACATGAATACAGAAAGCAGTCAGCACTCCATTTCTGAGCAGAAGAATTCCCAAACCATTCCATAAACGATTTTCATTTTTTACAGATATGAAAGTCAATTCAGAAATGATTATGTAAATCATTCAATCACCCACCCAACAACTTTCTTCAGACTTTTAAATAATCTAAAGCCTCAATTTCCCTTCTAGAGGCTTCCTAAAACTCTGATGAATCTTTTCAGACCAGCTCCTCCTCCAAAACACAGACTACCATCACAAACTTCCTCGCGAAGCAGTTCAAGGGAGCTCTGGAGTAAGAGACAGTGAGTCCACAGCAGTGGAGAGTTGTGGGACTCTTCCAGCCACTATCTACTAAAGGACTAGAGAATCATCACTGAATTTTATTGCTTATTAGTCAGGAATAAAGTCCAAGCAAAGAGTTCAACACTTCACACCCAGCATCCCCAGAACCATCATCTCCCATTTGCTTCTCACAGGAGATGATTCAAATTTGGTCCAAATAACACATTTGTAGCACCATATTTTGTAGCACACATGCAGATGTTTTAAGTTAAAAGTTACACATGTATCTGTGCAGATCTACCTTTAGAGTCTTGCTCACAACCTTTTCCCTACTTTCCAGCTACACTTTCCCCCTCCCAAAAAAATCTCTCTAGAAACAGTTACATGAAACTAATTCTGAACTCTTCCTTTCCTTCAGCAGAAAGGCCACTGAATCTTTAGTGCTCTAATTGCACAGTTTCTTGAAACATTCCTGGTATTCTAGGTGAGCTACTCTGGCTACCTCCTCCACTACAGTTGGAGGTCACAAACGATGCTTGCTGGAGCTTGCACTGGAACTCCACTTGTCACCTGGAGAGCTCCTACAAGCTACTAAGTATAAATGCTGCACTACTTTAGACCTCCCCCCCCCCCATGAATAAATCTGAACTGAGTGTAAAATCCTTGTCAGAGTCATACTGTGAAGGCTCTCTTCATGCAAATATTCAATGTGACAATGGAGATCAACAGAAAGGTATTAAGTAGAAATTGAAATTGCAAGTAACTGCTGACTGTGCCTGAAAGCTAACGATGCTAATTAATGATATTCCCATGGATAGGTCTGTAGAAGAAATGGGGAATGTAATAGCACATATTTGGCTTTTCTGCTTTCTTTGTAGAATTCTTACTGAATATAAATTAAGTCAGAAAATGTCACTCTAATTAGGATGCCTAAATAGCAAAGAAAAAAGTAAACAAGCAATGGTATCTTCTTCATAAGACATTTACAAGCAGGAACTTCTTGTATTCTTTCAGTTACACTTGCATGAAAGGTATTTTCTTTTCCTTTATTGGTTATCAAGGAGACATACCACGTAAAAATTGAATGCATAATTAACCAAAGATTTAGGATAGAACAGTAGTATGTACCTCTCTGAGCATGTCACAAGGAAAGCAGGTATTGGGATTCTTCACTGTAAGTTATACAAAAGTCTCATCTCCAAATAATGTTGGATCTAAGCAGTAGTGTAGAAAACAGGTGAGGAAGTCTCATTATAGAGTTTGAATGCATATACATAATTTCCTGAACAGAGTAAGATCATAAATATTTTTTCAAAATTAGCTAATAAAGTAACTGCAGATAGGTAGGCAGTAGGACTCACCCAGAACCCATAGTAACACTTTAATTGGTAGGGGAGTTAAAGAAATTTGTTCTTCTACTTCTGCTCAGAGACTGAGAAATAACCAGAGAAAGATTCTAACCATTTCTCCTAGTGAATACATCCATGTACAGATGAAAGATACAAATTTGTTAATTTTCATTTCTTTAGCTCTGCAAGATGGACTTAGGAATCAAGATTCTTGCTATAAGCATAATGGCATAACTATAACATACCATAAATATGAGAAAGCTTGAGAACAGAAGAAGGCTTAACTAGCTCATTGTTAAAAAAAAGTAAATAAATAAATGTGGTTTAACTGCACTCCAGAAAGGCTTTTTTTTTTTTTTTTTTTATAAACCTGTTATTTTAAATGCAATATATTTCTTACAATAAGAAATGCAGTCTTGTCAGATGTTGCTAATTATCATCTCCCTGAAAAGTGTGAAATACCCCACCCAGATTTTCCTTGCAACACAATTCCCCCCCACACACACACATTTCCAACAAAAAAAAAAAAGTGATAAAATACCAGCAGGTTCCAAATTAAGAAAGATCAATTAATTCAGTTAATAAAAATGCAGACATTCCTAGTTCTGCAGAGTATTAGGAGCTTAGCTTTTGTTGTACTCAAAAAACACTGGATCACAAACCAACCAGACACTCAGAATTCTTTTCATGGGAATGAAAGGTGAGGAGAAGGAAGTTATTGCAAGTAATAGAAGTACGAGTGAGAACAGGAAAAATACAAAAAAACCTGGCCAACATTAACCAAAAACATCAGATGGTCACCAAGAACAAGATGAGCCAATAATTGCATCTGGGGAAGCACTAACAAAGCACCATGGAAGCACAAAATGCTCAAGTTCTCTGCCATCGCAAATGATGTGCAGCACAACCTGGGCCTTGAAACCTTGACCTACAATGGATGAGGTATATCCTGCTACTCAAGGAATCATCTGTCATGTGGAGAATTAAACAACCTGGTTAGAAGTCAGATATCTGCATTTTAATCCAGACTCACCCTAAAGACACTCTGTAGAAATCTGGTTTTAATTTCTTCAAACTAGAATTCAGCACTAATATGAAGATTTTAGGAAGTCAAGCATTTGGAATCCAAAGACCTGGCTACAAAAATAAGCTTGCCAAATGCAGCTAGGTGCCTCTACTCATGTATAACAAGTTGGAATAGTAGAGAAATGCTATGCTCAATGATCTAATCTGGAAAAAGTCTAAGTGTTACATAGTGTAGCAGTGGAACTGAATGAGTGTTTTACAATAATTCTTTGGTTTCTGAAAAAGCTGTCTTGCAAATAAGTCCACTCTCCACCACTTCATACTGAATTAGAATCATTCTTGTTTATATAACTATTCTGCCACAAAAATCCAAAAAGCTTTGTAGAAATGAGAGGTGCTAGAGACTGTATCCAACTGCACTCATTTCAAGAGCAAAGGATAAGCTCTTCCATCAAATACCAGGAGGTTCAAGGTCTTCCTGTGTGCCTCCTGCCATCCACAGAGGACACAGTGTGATTTATTTATATCACCATTAAAGCAATTAGTGCAAAAGAGGGGAATATTGGACAATAGCATCAGAAACTTCTAGACAAAAACCTTTGATAAGAGCTCAGAATTATATTTACCCAAAGTGTTATCTCATCTGCAAAAAATGAAACTGTATTTGCAGCTTCAGTGGGGACTCAAAGAGGTTCAATGTGTAGATTCACCTGCTTCTTAACACACCCTTTCAGATGTTCTACAGCTTTGCTAAGCCTTCTTTGCCTTGCCTCACTAATTTTCTGGTCTGTATTTAAATATATACGTGGCTTAGAATGGTATTCGAGTATATTCTGTCAAATATTTCCTCATCTAAAACTCGTATATAAAAAAATACAAGAAACATCTGTACAGTTTGTTCTATTAGGCTTCAATTTCAAAACAAATAATTTTTGGACATGAAATTTCTAAATATAAAAAGCATTCCACATACAGAGCACACATTTTTTATTATATGTAGAAATTCTAGTATTTTACAATAGTGACAGTCAAAAAATATGAAAATTTCTCTACCTAAAAGAGCAATCTAACTCAGATATGTAAACAGTTAGACACAGGAAAAAGTTTGGATCAGAACTGGGCAGTTCGCAAAGCTAAGGATTTTGTTTTTCCATCTTTTCTGACCATTTTAAGTGATGCGACCAATATTCTGAGAAAAATGCTTTTAGCATAAAGATCTCTTCATACTAATCAGAATTCTTAGTCTTCACCTGCTATTCATCCTTGACTAAGTACTACTTGACTACGTACCAAACAAAAATGAAAAAGCTGGAACACATGAACACAGGACACTCAAGAGATGTTTGTGCAACGTTATTACCGGCCGTTCAGAGCATGTATTCCACAGATCAGTTAAGGAAGCACAAAGAAGTATATACTGCTCATGGAAGTACATTAAAAAGAAGGGATCACGAATGCTGACTTGGAGTTTTAATTTATATTATAAAAAAAAAAAATGTATTTCAGCTATAGCATAGCCCCAGAACAGGGAAAAACACCAGAGGCAAATCAAAATTAGGTCTCGAAGCAAAAATAGAGAAGGGAGACAGACAAAGCTATATAATATCACAGAGGGAAGGTGACGGCTATTTTATTGTATTGCTGGTAGACAAAAGAAAAAAGGCTCGCAATGGGATTGACTATATGGTAGGACTGGATGAAGCACAAGGCTCGTATTTCAAGACAGACAACAGCAGGCATGAAACACAGGCCAAGCTTGGGTCTGCAAAATCATGGCTGCGTGCACACAACACATGAAAACAGCCATAAATCATGTACAGTTGTTAGAAGGATTCTGTCTCTGCTATTTCTTCTGTCTGAGCACTACTGAGACGTTTGTCATTGTCATGTCTGGCACCAAACATTTAATAATTGCTAACACTACCTGGGTGCAATAGGTACCTTTTTCCCCTCCTTGCGGCAAAATATTATAATCTGTGTTAATTTCTATATGTTACATGTAAAGCACCAAGAGAGCAAAGATGTAGTATAATTTTGAATTTAAATTTGATTAGCAGAGTAGATCTGCACAACAATTTCACTTCAGTGTTTTTCCCAGTGTAGCTTCAAATCTGAAGTGACAGACTATATTAGAGAGCTAAAAAGTAGCAAAAGATTAGCCAACTTTCTAGGCTTTTCACATATTTACTGTTATATTTTCTGGTAGCCTTCACCATAAAGTCAGAAGATTTAGTAAAATAGTTGTGCTTTTTTTGTCTTCCAAAACTCCACAAATATTTACACATAATTGCAGCATACATTGTGCAGGTTTTACAGCAAAAAAAACAGCATTCAGTGAAAAGCTATTAATACAAACACATACTGTAGGGTCCAAAGTTCAGCAAGTCAAGCAGCATCTTTAGGTAAGTACACAGAGAGGAGACTTTTTTTAGAGCACTGACCTGCAATCAGGAGATCCAGCTGCTTCTAGTTCTGCTAACAAGTCTATTAGCAGGGGTTAAGCAGATGACTCCTTTCTCCATTTCAGCTTCCTCATCTGTAAAAGAAGAGGCAATGACATTTAATTCCTACTGCAATTGCTTTTGGCAGCTATAAAGAGGAATATTGTTACTATGAATTATAAATTAATTTCGATTCATCACTCGTCTGTATTTCATTGCACTAAAAGAGCTTGTTCTTGCTCTCTGAGTTAAGGAGTGGACACAGTCACAAGAATATCAAACTATTGTTTGTATCATTACTAAATAATGACTGCAATTTCTTTCTTTGTTTAGGAATAAAATATAACATGGGATTCCAGCAACCCAAAAAAGTAAGTTTTCAGAAATACGTAAGGAAAGCTGTGTCCAGGTTCAGAACATGAAGCAAGGATAGAGATGACTCAGATGAGGCCATTAGACTGGACATAAAGCACTGAATAGAAATAATGCATCTGAGCTTTGCTATGAACTGCATATTCTTTTTAAAATGCAAATTTGATGAGCTACACAGCTTCAGTTTTATTTATTTATTTATTTTTTGCTAGTCTGGGTATTGTTAAAAGGCACCATAAACTCTGCATATTAAAATTCCGCACAAAACCCCACCAAACAGCCAGAGAGGTCCTTAAAAAATAGGCTAGGGGAAAAATACCGGTAAGCTTCCTCCATCTAGCGGCTGCGGCAGCCGCGCGCCAGCCCGCTGAGCCGCGCACTGCTGGGGACCAGGGGACACGCGGGCAGCGGGCGAGGGCCCAACCGCGGTGCCGCTGCGGCCCAGGCCGGCACGTGGCAGGAGCTGTGTCCAGCATTCACTGCACGCCACCCGGCTTCCCGCTGACGCCGGCTGCGGAGTCATCCTCACCAGCATAGCAACACACATCTAGGGAGCTGCAATACGATCAACTTGAAAGATCAACTATATTACAAGTAAAGTGACTTTAAGCCATTCTGAAAGGCTAATATTTACAGATACAGCAACAAAGCTAGTCTGTTAAAGACGCATAGAAACTTAAATACACAATTGACTACTGGAAGAAACCTCACAAGACAGGAGTAGAGTCCGATTGTTCCCATCCACTGAATACACAGTGCCTTATGATAGGTTATCTGCTGGTTTCGCCACCCACATACAACACCACCATCCACATACAACACCGCCATGAGAAGCGAGAAAGACAAAAAGAACCTCCATACACACACATTTTAGGAACATTACTTTGATGACTATTATAAAAAGAAAGCAAGTATAGAGGATGCTTTGCACCTAGCTTTGTTTCTCAGCATACAGTGTATTCCCTGGTAAGGGGATAGACCCCGGGTTCATCTTTGTTCTACTGCAGGCTGCACAGCACTAAGCTGTGTCTCATACTGATGTGTTCCATTTTAAAACATAATTATCAATTTAAGCAAATCACTAAGCAACTAAATTTTCCTCTTGTCACCAGGGTTTTCTGTAGTGAACACTGGAGTTCTTTCCCCCTCACAAAAAGGCATTTGGGGTTAGAGAGACTCTCACCCTCAAAGGATGTGGCAAGATAAAATTCTGCTGTCATACAGGCTACAAATTAGCATGCCTCCTATAACTGAAAGGCAAGAAATACATAATCCAATCTATGTCCTGCTTAAGACACTCACTGAGCTATCCATGAAAAGTTCCATGCTTTAGGAAGCAGTTTACACCACATTCAATGTGACCCGAGTCAGCCCAAAGTAGATGGTCTTCTGCCATAGCTCAGCCAACCAGAAAGGCTCTAACCTCACTTTTACAATTTTAAGACTTAATCTACCATCTCAAAAAGGCATGACCACATTAATCTCCATACTGCCCATCTTAGTTCACCATACATCTTGTATTTAAAGTCAAGATGTACAAATACCTGAGGTGAGGATCTAAAGAGGATCAGGCCAAACTTCTCAGTAGTAGCCAGCAACAGGACAAGGGGTAATGGGTACAGATTGAAACACAGGAGGTTTCATCTCCATATGATGAAGAACTTCTTTCCTGTGAGGATACCAGAGCCCTGGAACAGGCTGCCCAAAGAGGTGGTGGAGGCTCCTTCTCTGAAGATCTTCAAGATCCAGCTGGATGCCACCTTGTGCCATGTGCTGTGGGTGTCCCTGCCTGAGCACGGATGTTGGACTAGATGATCTCCAGAGGACCCTTCCAACCCCAAACATTCTGTTGTTCTGTCTCCTGCCAATATTATGGGTGACATCACAAAGTAAAGACTGAAGAATCAGAAGTTTGCAATTTGTAAAATCCTGTGTTAAGTATTTTCAGTAAGTGATATACAGTGGGACCACACCCTCTTCCTCCGTTGAAGGACTCCCTAGCAGTTCATACCAACTCAGCTCCCAGGTGAGCTCTCTAAACAAGGAGAAGATGCAATTAACAGTGACCAGAACCTAATTTTAGTTTTAGAGACATAAACATGAAGACAGGGTTAAATTTAGCTGCTTTCAGAAGCAGAAAGCAACAGAGCACACCTGAGCTGCGTGCCAACGAGCACCACATAATGCAGTCTACCTACAGAAAGGCAGCACATACCAGGATCCCTTACCTAGAAGGTCAATTCCCTTTCTCTGTTCTCACTCCCTCTAATTCAGGCCATAACTTCTATAACCACTACACACTTCCCAAACTGTTGCTCACCCATTCTGTGTTGCTTTGGTCCCAGCCTCTTCTCATTCGAGCAACCTGGCTATGCTGCTCTTGTGAAACCCACTTTCCCTCCAAAGGACCTCATGCTCCCATTGCATTTTTCTGCTTCACTCCTCCCACACTTGCTCCCTCTGCACTTTCCTTCCCTGTGCAAGCACCACAAGCCTCCCTACCCTGCCAGTCTTCAGTCCATGCAGTTACGTACACCACAAAACTAAGCTACTGGAAAAGACAGCAGCTTTCAGCATGACTAAAAAGGCAGGTGGAATACTTAACACACACACACACACACCCCACACACACTACAGTTTCTGCAAAAGGTAGCCACGTACCCATGCACTTGAGAGTCTCTGTCAGAGCCTGGGTACAGAAAACACCTAAATACAGTAATATCTAAATCCATCCTGGCATTTGCCAGCTCAGGCTGGTCTCTTAATTGCATGTAAATGTAGAGCAAAAAGAAAAGCAGTTCCCCTGTGAGGGCTCCCAGCACTGCTCTCTGCTGCACTATTCTGCTCAACACAGAGCAGTGCGAGCAGGCCTGCATTAAGCTGTACAAGTTGCTAGTAGCGACCAACTCTCCTGTTTAGTAACATCTTTCACCTATTTTTCCATCAGGACTGCATTGCCAGCACTACCCAGGATGGAAGATTAAGAGGAAACCCTGCAGATGGAGGAGCAGCAGTAATGCGGAGCAGTTCGTTACACCTTTCTGGAAACGCACCCACTAAGCTTCAAAGTGCCGACAGAAGGCAAGGCAGCATCACGCGTGTGATGAAAGAGCAGCAACAGAAAGGTGAGGAAATTAATTCCATGAGGCTCCATAAACGGAGGAGGAGATTTGTAATTAAGAGGAGCCCTATTCTGATTTCAATGAACAGCTCCACTCTCAGTCTGCCCACACTCAAATCTGAGGATAAAAATAACAACAAGTGGAAAAGCCTCTATCAGATCCAAAGAGAAAGAAAGAGGATAATGAGGGAAACTTGTTCTAAATACAAGAGTAACAGTAGAAGAATAATCACTCCTTATCATGTTTCTAGAATATTTGTAGAAGATAAATACAGAGTTTTATACTGTGAAGTACCAAAAGCTGGCTGTTCTAACTGGAAACGGGTGCTCATGGTTCTGAATGGCCTGGCTTCTTCCACAAAAGATATCCAGCACAACACAGTGCACTATGGAAACTATTTGAAAAAGCTGGATGGGTTTGATCGCAAAGGAATTTATCACAGGCTCAACACCTACACGAAGATGCTTTTCATTCGTGAACCTTTTGAAAAGTTGGTGTCTGCATTTCGGGACAAATTTGAACATCCGAACAACTACTATCATCCTGTTTTTGGAAAAGCCATCATTTCCAGGTATCGTGTCAATGCCACCAAAGAAGCATTAAGGACAGGCTCTGGAGTCAAATTTAAAGAGTTCATTCAATATCTCCTTGATGTGCACAGGCCAGTGGGTATGGACATCCACTGGGATCACGTCAACAGGCTTTGCAGCCCATGTTTGATAGACTATGACTTCATTGGGAAATTTGAAAGCATGGAAGAAGATGCAAACTTTTTCTTGCACTTAATTGGTGCTCCACAGAATTTGACTTTCCCCAAGTTTAAAGACAGGCATTCCAATGATGAAAGAACTACCACTAAAATTACACAACAGTATTTTGCACAGCTTTCTCCTTCTCAAAGGCAACGCAGTTATGATTTTTATTATATGGATTATTTGATGTTTAACTACTCCAAACCTTTTGAAGATTTATACTGATCTGAGAACAGGGACACTTCTATGGTCGTATCCATTGAATTGCACAACAAATGCAGGCGGCCTCTGTTATATACACACACACACGTCTCTTTAGTGAACAATTGAAGAGCAACATAGAAACACAGAACATAAATGGTTAGTGATGTTTACATCTTCACCTTAATTGCCTCCTTTTTCAAATCATATTTTTTCTATAATTTCTCTGTATGAACTGGATGTACATATATGTATAAGCTCACACATCAGGATGCGTGCAAATAAAGCACATAATTTTCCACGCTGATGTGGCTTGTGTTTGCATTGGAAGCAGTGTTTGAAATAGATGAGCGCTGCTGACGGCCCTGAAGTGGGCAGTGCTAAGTCTTAGAAAGTGACAGAAAAGCAGAAAAAAACCTGAGAAATAGGTTTACCATTCTTTGAAATCTGCAACAAATAAACCATACTCTAGGTATTTAAAGCTGGTCACACATAGTTGTAAGAGTTTTAAGTTAAATTCCAAAAAAAAGCCATCACACTGCTCCAAAGCACACTGGTGAAAACAGCTAAGACTTAATGCCCATGTGAGTGCAGTATTAAACCAGATGTTGCAATTCAGCATGAGGATGTTTTCTCCCCCTTTGATATTTCCCTATGGCATATTCATCTGCAGGAAGATAAAATGCAGGCGAACATTTACATCTTTATGCATGTTATTAAGATTCTTTTAATCCTTTGCATTAACATAAATCTCTAGTTTAATCTTCATAGTCAACAGGAATATCAAATGTTTCCTTTATAATAACAAGCAAGAGTAAATACAACTTCCTGCCCAACAGGATAGTTCTTTTCATTGCTGCAAACAATTCACACTTATTTATTTCAGTAGCAATTAGATTGATTTCAAAACAAGCAGAGAATATTTCAGGTGTTCTATTTATTTCAGTTGTTCTTTTTCTGTATTTCAGTGAAGACATTCTTTCATCTCTAGCAGAAACCTCATAGGAGAATCAAGCACTGGCCATTCTGCTGCTTTTTAAATATTCATGCTTTTTCTTTTAAAAAGTGTATCCTTATCCACATGTAATTATTTAACCACTTGAAATAATTATTTTAAAATTTAGAAGGCCTTATTGGAACAAGCCTCTACCTCTGCAATTATGCCAACCTTGAAAGACCCAGTAGTTTAAGTTTGTACTATCCAACCAGGATTGGAGATCCACCCAGGCAGACAGCATGCAAAAAGTGCCTCTTTATTAAAAGAACCAGATCTTTGCTGGCCTGGCTCAAATGAGCAGCACCAGGCCAGGGGCTCTTCACCTGGGCTGCTCAGGCAGCAGATATGAGTGGCCAATAACCCTCCTTATGAGGACACCGTGAGGAGTATCTGGGGCATCCCCAGGCACTGATCTCTTCCCAGAGCAAAGAGCAAGACATTGATTCTGATATTGGTACATTTTACAACACAAGGAACTTGATTTATGGCATCCTTAGCATTTAAGGCTCTAAAAATTGATAGTACTCTGATACTATTCACTTGCCTGGGAGTTAAGAAAATCATATGCTCACAAACATATAACAAATATTCAAGACCTTAAGATGGGAGTTGATTTCTGTAAACTGACGTAGTTTCTCTTTTAGGATTTGACCTTGGGAGTTGCCAAAGCAGGACAAAGTCCCAGCACAGCAGTGTCTGTGCTGCTCCCGCAGACCTGTGCTGAACTCCTTCAAGCCAGGATGTCAACCTCCGCAGAGGGGAAAAGAAAAAAAAAAGTTACTGTTTGTCTCATTACAGCAGAAGAGGAAAGTACAGACTAACGGGGTATCTCCAAAATGGGGTCAAGGTAAAGCTGGTTGTTTGCACTGAATACCTTCACTAGTTTGAGAGCTTGAGTGGAAAGATTAGAGAACTTAATCCCACAGCTAGATTCACAGTGAAGACCTGGCTTTCTCTTTCCTATTCCCCCTCTCCTTCCATTTCTTTTCAGTTTGGTCTACACACACACACACACACACACACACACACACACCATAAATAAAAGAGCTATTTTTACTGAAATACTGATACAACCACAAGGTAAAGTTTACATTTGAAAGGCTTTGTTGGCATAGGTATACATCAGTAAAGTGTTTGCTGTATGAATAGAAAGTACCAGCAAAGTCACACCTCTAACTCTAAGACCCAACTGTACTGGCTTTTTCTAAATCTTCCCTTCCAACTCTTAGTTAAAAGCTTTAGCTACTCTAATAAAAATATTTTGCTGGTAAGAGGAATAAGACTTTTTTTAAATGCACATGAAGATGTAGACTTTGGTAGTGTTTTTTTCTTGGACAGCAGACATTGTTTAAAGACAAAGATTGTTCAATAAATCATTCATATGTTTACAGCCAACTGTATACAGCAAAATAACATCTGCTTTATAATATTTCAAGGAAGACAGAAGTTTCCTTCCAAATACTTGAAACTGCTTAATACTGGCTGGTTGCATTCATTCACATTTGATATTTGAATCTTATTCCCTACTGCTTAGCAGAACCAGGACAAGAAGGTTATCTAAAGAGGGGGAAGGGAAATCTGTCAAGACAACAAATACCAGGAAGAAAAAGGCACAAAAAGAAGTCAGACAAGTAACTTATATTTTCATATCAAAATGCTTAGTAAGAATGCAACAACTTTTACTAGATGTTTTTAGACTGTTCATTACCCTTTGGATTATTTTGTCATTTCTTCTCCATACATCTTTGATGAGCAATCCTGAAAAAGTTCAATTACACTATTCCACAAAGTTTTTCCAGTATTAGTCTCTTCTTCAAATAAAAAGTTTATATTCAAGTTCTCATGCCCAAAAAATCCTTTTCAAGCAAACAGAATAGTTCAGAGCCCAGCCCAGCAGGTTATCTATCATTCCTACAGTTAGCTGCAATCATTTTGGTAATCTATTTTCTCCCTTTTTGTTGCATTTTATAACAACGAACTTTGTTGCTACTAGACTCTCATTCAACCATACTCTGAACTTACAGCCTAAAGTATTTTAATATTTTTCCTTCCAATCCTCTCGGACCTCTCTCCACCAACACATTCTGTTCTAAGAACTATCACTTACCTGAGGGTCTGCAAAGACAAGCAGCACTGGTGCTGGCAACCCTCAAGCTGCCATCCTCCCACAGCTTAAACAGGTCTGCTTCTCAGTCTCAGAAATCCTCTCTTAGCTTGCTTCTAATAGTGCAGATACTTAATTCTAGCTGATGTGTCTCTCTGTTACTCCCTATATGGGCATCTGTACTCCACCTGGAGATTTCAAAGAGCACAGAAGTAGTAAAATGTTTTCAGTGACAATTCAGGACTTTGGTGCCTCTTGAAATTCTCATTTTTACCTTTGAAGGACGAAGAACACAGCTCAAGTCAAGATGTGACGGCACAGAAAGTAATAAATCATAATCTTAGCCCTTATACCTCTTTTAAAGGGGACCAAAATACATTACAAAAAAAAAGAAAGTAGATTAAGTCAAACACAAAGAACAGCATGAACTAATTAGACATTCCCCAAATCAGTCAATGAAAAAACATTTTTAAAGGTGAGGCTTTCATCTAAAACAAGCAACATTTTTCAGCCAGTTCTGCTGCCCTGGCCCTTCAAGCTGCCACTTGCACTTCTGTCACTCCCAAGGCGCTTCTGCACGACAACTATATTGACAAGTCACATGCCAGAATGCAGCCAAGTGACACATGCTAGCTGTACAATGCACAATCTGATACTAAAAAACATGATTCTTTAATTAAGGGATAGATTAAGAACTTAACATTGGGATGATCAGCATATAAAATTTGTAAAGATCTGAATAAAACAACTGACCTCCTTTGAGACCTGTGCCTTTATATTTTCTTTCTGCTAGTTGTCCCATCTAGGTACCACCATTAATGTTAATATGATTACTGACAGTAAAAGCAATCACAAATTCACATACACTTGTTCATAAGCATACAATGGTATAAAGTATAAGTTCTACACATTTAGCGTATTAAACATGCTACAGTAACTACAGACAGAAAATTTTTAATTTAAGAATTCAGATGTAACAGGGATATTCTCCACATTTGTTTTATATTTTTAAGGGAATATATCAGACATCTGCAGTGTCTCTTAATAGTTATTTGTTTCTTTATACAGCAATATAAATCAAGGTAGGCCAGTGGAACTCATGCCCAATTATCTGGAATTACAGCTCCAAAACTGAAAAGTTACTACTACTTTATTATTGATGCAAGCTGAATAAAAATATTCAATTGACAGGCACTCTTCTCCCTGTCCCAGGAAGGAATTACATGGGAATCTATCTGGGCATAGCCAGCCTGTTCTATTCATTTTATATTCCAGCAATGCCAAAACAGCATGTGGAAACAGCAGCACTTCGCTTTCAGCACAAGAGGCAAGTCACAGCACAGCCTGCTTGAGGTGATACTGCTTCAAGGACTTATTTTCACGTTACTGTTATTTGTGGCAACTTCAAAGCCTCTGCATGCACCTGCGCACTCTGCAGTGAATAGGGGAGTATCCCAAGCTTCATATGGCAAGAGGCACGGAATTAATTTTCCTCCCAAGAGGACAACTACTGCTTAAGAAGGGCCGGTACTTTCCTAGCTTGCAGCATTGGAGCCCAGCAAACAAGCCTGTAAACACACAGTTCTGGTAGCTTCCAGCCTGGACCTACTTTAGCGGCAGGCTGAGTACAAGGGACAGACATTGCGCCAGCTAGACACGCATAGCAGCAGGGGCTTCAGCTGCAAAGGACCTTGGCCACGGGCACAGTTTGGTGAATAGCAGGTTCTGCAGGTCCCACAGCTCTGGGCAGCCCTTGGAACCTCCCCCAGGCAGGGGGCAACAGGGGCGCAGAACGGGCAGACAACACAGTTAAGTTCATTACCAAGAGGCTATGAGGACACTGTGTTATGAAGCAATTGCTACAGCTTACTGTGACTCATGGTAAAGAGTACAGCCTGTTTGCTTTATGGCTGGTGTAAAAGATATTTTCCTCAGTTTAAAAATTGGCTATTGCCAACACTGCTGGGCCAATGTTTTACTTTTCAGCTTTATGGGACGCTCTCTATCAGCATTCTCTTCTGATGGAGCAAGCAGCACCATCTTGTTTTTTGGAAGTTTAAAATGATGCTACTGAGTTATGAAAAATAAACAAGGTCCTAGTAATCCAACTTTTGCATAGTTGTTTTCCTGATCTGGAATTTCTGTCCAGACTTAACTTAATACAGGAAACATTCTCCCAACATATGCAAGCACAAGTCATGTCACCATCCACAAAGGGTGTTAAGATTATGCTTAAGCAGAGGGAGCAACAGCACAGGAAGCAATGGCCTAGGGGGACAGCACTACAAGAGCTTGTCCCAACCCATTAAACAGTAGTGGAGATTGCTTCTTCAATAAGAAATGAAAGCTCCAGGCTACAGTTCACCTTCAAATTCACAGATATAGACTAATGTATATTATGATCAAAAGAAAGTTATTTTATCATTGTTTTGAGGGTGCAATCAGGCAGCATGACCGTGATGTAGCCACAGAGAAGCTACAAGGAGCGATGCCAGCCCGTGTGCACACGCCGCTCGCCTGCTGCAGGCTACGGTTGTCTGGCTTTAAAACAAGCCCAATTGCTGACTTGTTCCTACAGTCTTATTCCCAACAGCACTCCTATATCCACTAGCAATCAAGTTTGCTGATGTGTAGGGCAGGTAACAGGGAGATTTGGTCCACTATATTTCCATTTAATTTAGTTATCAGATCATCAGAAGAGTCTGATCCCTTAGAACTGCTAAGCACATCTTTCCTCATCTCTGTTGCAGAGGAGAACTAAGACTCCTCACACTGATAGGATTTTTTAATTGTTTCATTTAAAAATCCCCAAACATTCATTTTCGATTCATCTGTAGCAAAGCATAGTGAAGAGTTTATTAGCCTAGGTTGATGGGTTTTTCCCCCCATGATGTCTCCTTTTATAAAAGCTCTTTTTGACACAAATCATGCAAAAAAACATCATCACCACAGCACAGATAATCAGAACAATAATATAGGTATTACAGACCACAAGGCTGCAATATTTATATAGATTTGCATTAGATTTCTCCACTAAAATCCATACAGACATGAACCATGCCCAAGTGACACAGCGTGTACTCAAGGTGATACTGTCTTTACAAGTCATGCATACCATGACCATTTCAAGCAGTGTAAAAAAATCTGGCATACAAGATGGGTTACAAGTCTGACAATTTATCCACATTTGTCTCTGCAAAAGGGAGTTCATCTTTGTTATCTAAAAGAAGTCTGAGAAATTCAGCAGGTCATCCCACCAAAACGCAATGTCAGGCACATGTTAAAGCCTACAGAGCAGCAGGTAATGATCCTTGGAGATCTTTCTGAGCAAGTTTGAAAATTCACCATTCAGAATAAAAAGCCAAGCCTTGTCATATTTGATCAAAATACACTGCTTAAAAACACTCAGGAATGAATACTTACAAAAGTAAAACTAACAGCAGCAAAACTCAAAAGATCAGCAGTGTGCGCACCCTTACACTCTGGAGACTGGATTACAGCAGGGGTGGAAAGAAGGCAAATACAATATGAAGACAGTAAAATCCCTGGGAATTGCACACTTTTGCATTTCCACACCAGTGTTCCCAAGGAACATCCCAACATTTTGTCCAGTTACTGGACAGTTTGGAATCCAATTGCTCTACAGTAACTGGAGCTCCAGCATGACTTCCTAAAGCTCTACCTGGAAAGGGATCAGTGAAGGTGGCAAGAAGCAGAGCAAGTCCATCAATGCCAGAATATAAACAAGTTAGTTCCATTCCTTACAGTCAAGCTAAACAGACAGCAGTCAGCAGTGACTGAACAAGACAGCCTAGAGTCAATAACAAAAAATCACATCCCATCATCTTTGATTAGCCAGACAACAGAACAGGTGAACTACAACTAGGCTCATGCTAGAGCTGCTCTGCACTCAGAAGTGGCACCCCTCTGATGAAGCTGATGTCTGAAGAGATTTATTTTCACTGGTATCTGAACATTCTCATTAATTTAAGAGACTTTTTTGGTCTGAGATTCAGATTTCATCCTGAAGCCTTGAAGAGAATTTGTTTTATCATGGAATTACTTCAAGACAGATGTATTTGTTTCGGACATATCAAAATCTGCTGCCCAAAACATCAATAAAGAATTAGGATTAGTGAGAAGCTGTCACTGTCAACCAATGGTTTCATTCTATCATCTGAATCTCAACACTTCTCAATCACATTTGCAGCTGGGCTAATCCCTACTTTTTGCAGGTCTGACATACAGCATATAAATATCACACGATGTGAAGACGACATCTGCAAGCTCTGCAGTTCTGAGAGCCAAACAGATTCACATTCCCTCTGAGCACAGCCAATATCTGCAGAGATCCTTCATCTCAAGTCCAGGTTTGTGGAGGAAATGCTAATGCAGACTTGAGCATATACATCTGTACTCCAGTTCTGCCTTCACAGAGTGTTTGGTAATTAAGGCATATGTTTGGTTCCAGAGATTTTTTTTTTTTTTTTT
>VZSV01000008.1:7507787-7523368 GCA_013398735.1 Nothocercus julius | reverse complement strand
TTAAGAGCCTGCCTGAAGTATTTTGCTCCTCGCTGACATTTAAAACATTTTCTACATCATTCCCTGACCCAGCAATACCACCTGCCCTCGCAGAGCAGTGCTCCAGCCTTCTCCAGGGGCATCTGCAGGGGCAGCATGAGCCACTCCAGCTCACTCAGATGTCCCAGCCAAGGGGCCCTCAGGATCAGCACGTTAAGAGTCATACAGCAAAAGCCAAGAAGGGCCCCAGCACCAGTGCCAAGCAGCAACCCAGCTAGAGGAGGAAAGGAGGGGAGGGTCCAGCAGAGCCCCAGCAGGGAGGGGAGCAGCCTGGCATTCAGAAACATGTTACAGGATGAGCCCAGGAAAGCACATGCTGCCCATGCACATGGCAGCTGCACTGGCAAGGAGATTTTGGGACTGACTGGACTTCCTGCCATTCCAGTCTACTAAATTGTCCACATCGCCTTCCTTCATGCCCCATCTCCTTCAGTTTTTCCCCCACTTACTCCTTGTGTTGTTACAAAGCAGATACCTGCACATCTATAAATAAGCACATAGTTTCCATCTTCTGAGTCACCCAAGTCCATGCTCAGTGGAAGCTCACCTTGAAATCACCAAGCTGTCTCCAAAAGCGTTCCTCAAGACTTGTGTCTCTCCACAAGCCTGTAAGAGTGGGCCACAAATGACAGCACAGACAAGAGGCAAAATTATTTGATAATCTGAAAGAATAATCAAAGTCTCAAGCTCCCAAGACAGACTAGTTTTTAACCAAACACACCTTGAGTCTGGCATTAGCTTTGACCAAAGACAGTACTCGAAGAAGTATTCGAGTAAGAGATGGGACACCACACCTCTTTACCCATTCCGTAAACAGTGGTGATATTTACCATAAAACAGAAACATTGGCGTATACAGCATTTGATAAGCTGCAGAATTTACCAACACCAGTTTCTTTTTCAAAGAACTGAGTAACTTACAACCTTGTAGCACAGCCAGGGAAGACCAAATAAATCAAAGCACCAGGTAGAGAAGAGGTAGAAACGCATACATACCAGCTCTCAATGCACAGTTACCTTCCTGATTAGTGCAAAGCTTTCCCTTTTATGCTTTTCTGAAGCATTTAGTAGACCTTACAGCCAAAGGCAAGATTTCCTACTCCTTAGAACAACTTTGATGCACTATGGGAAGTCTTATGTAGCTGTCCCACTATGTCCCACTTTATTTCTATTGTATCCTAGTGCCTGCCTACAGCTTTAAATAAGGACATCATACAGGTGATGTGGTAACAGAGAGGTCTAAACTATTCATGTAAAACATCTTCCTTTAGTTTTAATATCCACAGACTCCCATGTTCTTATTTCGGGTCTCTTTGGTGAGAGACCAAAGATTCATGAAAGAAAGAACAAAAAGGTTTCTGAAAGAACAAGATTCTATGATCTAATTAAATCCCTTAACCAAAAGTATTTGAATTATGACTTTTCATGCTACAGGTACTTAATAGCCCTATTATGCAAAATAAATGGCAATGTGGCCTTAAAAAAAAAAAAAAAAAAGTCTGCTCATTCAGAAAGAAAAGAATAAAAAGATGTTGCCTTCATTTGAAAGTACAATATTAAGCATAAGCTGCTTAAGTTGCTTAATAACAGAGCAGTGAACTGCCTCAAAGATCAAGTTATTACAGCCAGCATCACTTGCAGAAGAATTGGAAGTTTAATAACAGGTAAGCAGTTAAATTAGTTCTCCCAATATAAAGATTAGCTCAGTTAAGTTTGTCTGAGATTCAAACTCTCCAGCCTATCAAAGGGCACCAAAGCCACAGCAAGAGTCATCTCAGCAAGAAAATGCTTGTTTCTCTGCACACAGAGCATCGCTCTCAAGAAGCTGCCCTCTCCCAAGCATAACAGTTCTGACACCATGAAGCATTACAAGCACAATACAGTGAAAACGGACAAAGAAAACACATTTTGCAAACAGCCACAGACATTGTAAGGCCACCTGAACAGTGCGTTTCATGCACGGGACACACAGATGTGCAAAGACATAGTACAATGCTAAAATGATCACGCTAATTCAGTATGTTGTTGCTGACCTCTGTTTAACACATCATTGCAATATCATTTCTGAGAAACTGAAAAGGATCCCCACAAACTTTGTCAAAGCATCTCATACCTTAAGCATCTATACTCTTCGTAGAAAACAGACTAAAAGTATAGGCAATTAATCACAAGTGCTAACTGCAATGCTCCAGCAGAAAGCCACTTAGTCAGATCTGTTTGACCTCGTTTGGTCAAGTATGACTTAAAGCCGGTTCAGGACAGGGGAAAAGAAAAACAAGCCAAGCCTTCATATTCCTCAGTACAAGGTACCTGCTCAGCCCTCCAGGATCTCTCTCTCAAAGCACATTCTATCTTTTACTTGCTCTCATTTGACCTTATGAGAAGACCCATATGAGATAAGAGAAAAATGTACATGGTAAATAAATATTTTGCATATTATCTATATACAGCTTACTACATTGCAAGATAGTTGCTACTTCACCACACTGTCTTTTTTTCCGTGTAATTCCTCCTTTATTTAGTTGTGACACAAACAATATTTCCCCTCACACATAGATTAACTTTAAATGTTTTGAAGGAATCAGCCTTTTGCCTTGAAGACTGGAAACATTGCATCTCAAGCAACACTAATATCAAGGAAGTTAAATGTCAAAAAACACAAGAAACAAACAAAAAACATGGCACTGCACACACCTCACCCTTCATAAGCTTCCCAGAGGTTTTAAAAGATCTGCCCAAGGAGGGATAAGTGTCCCTGAAGTAGAGGCTTTGCTGCAGGAATGTCATTTCTAAAACAGTTGATCATTAGCAAAGCACCAAAGATCAGGATCTTTTAACCAGCAGCACTAGAATAACTTGAGAGGGCGGCTAAAGCTGGCGAACAGTTTTCCCCGTAATTACTGAAAAAAATGAAACTAATGTATTTTCACCCTGAATGGCTTTCACCTCTTGCCAACAGCATTAATGCAGAGTATGGATGTTAATGAGGCTAGTGAGAACAGGAAGCGTTCTAAGATTTGAAGGCTGACTTTTTAATGGTGTTCATGTGTAGCATGGCATGCAATATAACTAACACAGCTCCTCTTTACCAGTTCAGAATGCATACTTCTCTGCAGTGATGCTGTCCTGAAAATATTTAGGTCTGCTACTTGTCCCCTTTTGCATTCTCTCATATCTCAGAACATTAAGAACTTTGAATGAAATTATAGTAATGCAGCCTTCGCTCATTTTCTAAGGTCTTCTGCTTTTTAAATATAATTCTGCTAGACTGTTAAGAAACTTATACACCTAAACATCCCATCTAAACTGAGAGGGCTGACAAAGTATTTGGTAGAAATACACAGCAGTGTTTTCCTACCCTTCTAGGCAATATACATTTGGAAGGAGTATGGTACAAGCACTCTCATTCCTGCCTTAGCACAACTACCCAGGACAAGAGCAAAGAAAACAGAGCAGAATGAGGCCTTAACATAGAAGGCACAAAACTGAAGAATTGGAGAAAGTTCTTGAGTTACTTATATTGAAACTCAAACCTACATCTTCACAGCTGCTTATTTGCAGAAGCTATATAGCAGTTATCTGGGATTGCCCATAGCTCTGGGAACTGTTCCAACACCCCTGCTTTGAGCTGCACAAAGATGGGCACTTCCTCCTAGTAAATCCTTGGCGGGGGTGGAGAGGGGAACGGAAATTCACAGCCAGCCTTCTCCCCTCCTACAAAAACAGACTGAGAAAACAAGTATTTCAGAGTTCCTTCTATCCCTTCAGCTTCTCTAAGGTGAGATTTCAACAAAACCTATACAATTCACAGTGGTTTTGGTCAGAGAAGAAAACACACACAAACACTCTTCAAGCATTCTTCACAGCTATATCCCAGTGGCAAACTAAGATTAAGAACCAGCCAGATAGTCTTTCTTTGACACTCAATTACTACCTTTTCATCAGCTCCTAGAACAGTCAGTAAAGGTCTACATACAAACTGAATCAGGAATTTAATCTTTTACTTTTCAATCTAGGAGTGTGCCAGGACAGCTTTTAAAATGACTTCCCTATGATTACCTTATTCCAAAAAGCTAAAAGTACTATTTTCTCAATGATGACAATCTTGCCACTGTCAACTGCCATAGTCTCATATATTCATCTAAGGACTTTCAAAATGTTAAGAAAGTTTTCAATTACTATTAAATATTATCCTTTTGAGAAAAGGAATAGCAAAAACTTAACTTTATGGTAATGGAAAACAAGAAGGGAAGATATAATTAAAACACCTTTGAAGAACATAAATATGTTGTAAGATACCCTCATCAAATCCCTAAACACCTATCACGGAACAAAGTCAGTAAGAGAAGGTTCCTGTAAATCAGCTAGGCCCCTCTCTGGCTCTTGTAGATGGTAAGATTTCCCTATCCACCTGTACTGCCCATAGAAGGGCCTTCTGTAGCTCACTAGAAGAGTAGCTAGTCCAAATCAGAATTCACAATCAGCCTAAATAAATGGGCCTGTGACAAAGTTAGCTACGCAAACAGAAGCCCAAAAGAGCAAAATGAGCAGCTGTATGTTTATCCTGAAGAAAATAGCTGCTTACTAGCTAGGAGCTGTTGAAAGTCTTTTCTGAAGGTTTCCAGAGACCTGTAGTCAAGAACTGCAGAGATCCAGCACTAGCTGAAAGCAAGAACTCCAAATAACTTTGCACCAAATGCCCCTCCATATACCAGCAGCCAGAGGAGGGGACTTCCCTTTAGAGACTAGATGAGCTTGCAGAGACCACCCCTGTAGAGGAAGAGGCTGCAAAAAGTTATACTCCATTTTCAACATACTGCAGCAGGAGAAAAGGCAAGGACTGTAGAGCAAAGATACACAGTGTGAAGATGTCACCTTGAAGATTTACACAAACATTAAATTGTGAGGGTCATAAATCAAGAAAAAAAAAAGAAAGATTGTGTTCTCAAAGAGATAAAGTGAAAGCTTTATGGGATAAAAACAATTGGGTTTTTGCTTTGTAACAATTCATAGCTAGACACACACGCAGAGCCATATGCACAACTCCAACAATGCCTGTGGCATGGGGAAGAACTCGCAACCTCTGCTCCAAAACACATTTGCTCTTTGTGAATTGCTTCTTGTAAAAAAAAAAAAATTACAGAGCCTTTATTTGCCATTACCAACCCTGGGGTTTATAACATATATTTTAGTTTCCAGCTAACAGAAGTGACAGCAACAAACCAGTAATTTTTATCTTCAAACAGCTTTTGATGCAGCAGGATCTGAATTCTGTACGTTTGAGGAACACTCAGATGAGCTCACAGCTGTTGAAGTGCAGAAGAGCTGCTGATCTTTGCATACGTACACAGAGGAAGCCCAGGAACCGCGTTCAGCAGTGGCCTCTGCACCCGCTCGCTCCAGAGCGAACATGAGGTCCGAGGAGGCAGCAGACAGCCCAAGTCCTTCACCTCTGTGCCATGCTGCTTTAATCCTTCCCTGCCTTTTTCCTCTATGCAAGGTAGTTAACCTCAGCAATCTTCGAATATCCCAGGCCTGAATCCCTCTGCTCTATCTTGCTCACTTTTCTGTGGTTCATGCAAAACACAAGAGCCCCACCATTCCTATGCAATATTTTCCTCAGGCAGCAGCCGAAAAACATAGAACTAACGATATTCTGTGTAGGCTGTTGTCTAAAGATACCTCAGTCCAAAACAGAAACATCTGCGACCTCCACCTTGCTCTTCCTCATGGATTACAGTGTTTGAGCAACTCCAAAGTACCAAGCCACCATACCAAGTGGCAACCCTTAGGACTCTTCAGCAACCTTAGACTAAGGTAAGAACAGGAAAAGTTTTTCTGTGGCTTAACAAATGGCAGAACTTGGATTTCACCCTCAGGATGAGGCTGCACGTGCCTCCTGTAACTGGGCTCAGCTGTGCTGCAGACAGCAGCCCCCTGCCAGCCAAGGCCGGAGGGAGGCCGAGCAGTGCAGACGCAGGGACGAGGTAGGAGTGCAGGAAAATGCTCCCCAGGTGCATCCCCTTCACCTGCTTGTGAAGGGATCTCAGCAGACACAGCAGCACTCAAGCAACCATTTTGGAGAGGCCTATCAATAAGTACACTAAAGTGCCATAACTTCCAAAAACTGAAAGAACCAGGCCTTCTCTGAGGCCGTGCACACAGCTAGCTTACAGCGGAGGGCAGTCTGGCCAGCAGCCATCAGTCACCGGGGTGGCCAGGGCTCGGAGCAGGCATCCCGGCACAGCTGGAGCTCCGTGAGGGGCTGCCCGAGACATTTATTTTTCCTGACACTGCAGCTTAGTGTGTCAGTCACAATGTTATCTGGGTCACCGCTGCAAGCTCATGTGGCATCGATAGCCACCGCAGCTCTGAGGGCAGACTGCCTCTGGTGCCTCTAAACACATAACGCGGGATCCACTGCCGCTCACCAGCGGATTTAGATCACTGGGCCCAAGAAGGAGAGATTTCAGCCCAGGCTCCAGGAGTGACAGGGAGCCGTCAGTGAAGAGCAGCTTAATTAACCACGCTCTGGCCTTCAGACACACACCACAAGGGATCCCGTGGCAGCTGCTACTCCATCTTTGACAGTTAACTTCACACATTTATTTGGGCTCCTCCTCTGCCTTAATTTTGCCTCCTAAACCAGCTGTGAAGCATTTTTAACCTTCTCCTTCCTGCAGCCAGACATCAGTCACACAGGCCCTGCTGCCTCTAAATCCGCAGCGGAGCCAGGAGGGCCGGGAGCCGGGGGGCAGCGGCTCCTGTGCCGTTTCCATGGCACTGCCGGGGCCCGCGGCGGCGGCCCTGCTGCCTGCCCTGCTTCCCAGCGCGCGAGCCAGGGAACGCGAACGTGCCCGCGCCGCTCCGCGGCCTCGCTGCCCGCCTTCCTGCGGGCCCGCTCCGCCCGCCGCTCCCATTGTTCCGGCCACGTTCCCGCTGCCATTAATTAGGCCGGCGCCTTAGGGAACGGACAATATTTAGGGCCTTATCCCGATATACGCAGGGAGGCACGGCGGAAGGTGGTGCCGCTCTCCAAGGAATTCGGGCTAGCAGCCTGCGTGCGCAGGGAGGCTTCGAGAAAAAGCCCAAATCCCTCACGTCCTAATGTATAGTTCTCTTCTGTCAAGCAGAGGATTATGTGCACACAGCATACAAAGCAACATCAGCCAGCTGAAAACCAGCCTTCGGATTTCAAAATTTTGATTGCTTTTCATTTAATTTGAGACTGCCCCCTAACATATATATTCTCTATATGCATAGACACATATATGCATACACATATATCCATATGTGACTGAGAAGAGTCCCAGAGCTGCTAATCAATAATTATGAGTCCACAAAAAGATATTGCAGCCAGCAAAATAATTTTACCTGATGGCCTTCACCCTCCTTGCTTCCGCTAAGGACGGAGAAAAAAAAACATAACAAGCAAAAAAAAAAAAAAAAAAAAAAAAAAAAAAAAAAAAAAAAAAAAAAAAAAAAAAAAAAAAAAAAAAGACCATCCTTTCAAGTACAAAAGGCCTGACACTTGGGAAATAAACAGGCATTTTGTGAAAGTCACCTCCTGCCCTGCTCTCTGGGATGACATTAAGAGGAATAAAGCCACAGTGTCCAAATCTGTGTGATTAATACAGGATTTAGAGCCAGAGAGAAGGAATTTAGTTACAAGAAAAATTGGTTGCACTTTCATCTGAACCTTTCTTCTTTTCAAGAAGATTTTACCTTAGAAAGAGAAGGTGGAAGGGGGAGGAAGGGAAAAAGACCAAACTTTGTGTCATTGCCTTTTCTTTCCCATGACAAGCTGTCACTTCTAGATATGGGAACTGTATCATCACGCTGCTGAAGAGAATAAGTGGGGCATGGTTTCTCCTTTCCTTTGATATGAACAAAGATTAAAGTAATAAAGAACTAAGAAGATGAGAGTGAAGGAAAAGCAGAATTTTTGAAATAAGCAGAGCCAATGTTATTTTAGGAGAATATTCCATGAAGCAACAGTGGCATCCAGTGGTACAGTTCCATAAGCAAGTTCACTCGTCTTCTCCTTCTGTGAGAATTTTTGTGGCAGGTTCTCAAGGAGCCCTTCCCTTCCTCTTCCTCCCCAGCAACACTCCCAGTTCTATGCACATAGTGTCAGTAACAGAGAGCAAGGCACATAAGTGCCATGTATCAGCTTGTTCCCAGGCTCTATTTCTTACTTGCGCATTCATACATTTAGAATCTTTCCTGAGAAGCCTCTGTTACCCAGGTAAAGCTGCAGCATTGATATAAACACATTTTGAAATTATTTTCAGAAATACAAAGAACATTTTTCTCCTTGTATCCACAAGAGTGCAGCAAACAGTTCATGTTGCTCCTCTGCTCAGTCCAGCTCCCCTTGCGGAGCCTCCAAAGTAACAGGCTCAGCTTGGGCTCATTTAGTGGCAGTAGGATTATTTTCACCCTGCTACATCCAAGTAAATACTCTGGCAGGAAAAAGAAAAGTGTTCGAAGTGCAAAGACCTGCATGAGTACATGGCAGAAGGAAACACATTCAGTGGATTTGGGCAGATACTTTTAGGCTGAGATAACACTTGCAATGAGAAGTCACCTTGTGCAAACAAAAAGCTCAGTGCCATTACTGGATTATAATTTGGCAAGACAACAGGCAAAGGTCTCCTTACCAAAGCAGCTAAGAATTAAAATTTGAGAAAACCAAAACTTCTGGTTTGATTTTTAGGTTAGATCTCTATAGATTAAAAAAAAAAAAAAAAAAAAAAAAAAAAAAAAAAAAAAAAAAAAAAAAAAAAAAAAAAAAAAAAGTCAGGCTTCAGCTTCAAGAAACTATTTCTCACATCTTCAAGACAGCTAAACTAGAGCATCTCCTCCATTTTTAATAGGGCCATTTCTCTACCTACACATCCCACAGTAATCTTCAGGGAGCTATTGACTGATGCACTTTTCTTCAGGGAGCCTAGTTACAAGTTATCTTTTAACAGAGAGGAGGGAAAAAGGGCCATGAGGAATTCAAAAAGGGAAAGAAAAGCAGCTATAGGCATCTCATGAAGAAACCAAGGCCTGGCCTGCACCCAGGCTCTGTACCACAGTAGAGAAAGTCTGAGTTTAAGTGATTTTTATTGATGTGGTTTTATGGCGTGAGCATGCCTATATGGTTTATCCCATCAAAGAGGCAGAAGAGAATTACTGTCAATCTGGTAAGGAAGAGGGAGACAAGGGAAGAAAGCTCAAAAACATTTTAAATGGAGTAAGCAGCACAACACAGTGCCCCCAGTAATAGTGCAAGGCAAGAGCCTTTTCTAAAGACCTCCAAGCACTCAAACTTTCAATCCAGATTAGAAAGAACCAGTTAATAGGAAGCACATTTCAGCTTTGCTATAGCATAGCAGAACAGGCTACTCTTTGCCGTAAAGAAAGTGTTTCACTTATCAAGGTCCTAAAATACCACAGTTCATCCATAGCACCCAGCTTGCTACTCCAGCAAACTCAGGTGAGGTGAGAGAAGGGGTCCTTTGTGCTGATGTGATATCCCAGAGAGGCAGCCCAGGTCAGCCACCTCAGCAGGGTCTGCCCTGTTTGCGCTCTCATTGCGCCACTCCATCTGGGACTAAAAACTACCTTGGTGCTTTTAGCCATTTTATATTATTTTCCATGCTAGAACTGGCCAATTCCCAAGCATGATGTCCAAGCAAAGAGGCAAAATCTTGCAGAAGTTGGACTCTACCTCCATAGCAAGAGCACATCAGTGCCAATAGTGATACAAGTTTTTTTATAATACATTTTCTAGTAAATTATATGCCAAGATTAAAATAGAAGAAAAATGCAACAAGAACAATACTATAAAATATTACAGGACTTATACTCAAGGAAAAATAAAAGGAAAAAGAAAAACCTCACATGATAAAAGGGGCTGGATAGAAGAAGATAGCTCTGAACTATAAAGCAGAATTGTGATTGAGCTAGTATTAGGGTTCAGATAAAGCAATACTTCAGTGGAAAAATCATAGCATAGAAAAAAAATCCACTCAGAGAAACATAGGATGATCAATACCATATGGAATGAAACCTCAGAAGGATCAGGCATTTTACAGCGGAGCTGGAAGAACAAAATGGATTTTCCTAGTTTGTTAGCTTTCTCCTGCACCCCCTAGCTGAGCTGGGAGCCTCCCAAAAGTTCTTAATATATATATTTTCCAGATATTTCCAAAGTTAAATAGTATATTGTGAAAACACTAAACCAATACAAAGCAAGATCTTTGCAGCTCTGAGCCCACCCTGGCTTCATGCAAGTGTTACTGGCCAAAGGGCAGATACTGTTTGACAACATGCAAAGGTGTCTCTGCTTTCCCTCTGGCTTGACCCATAGGGTTCTTGCCCTTTTGCTTCTCCCTCCTGCCTGGCATATTAGGGTATCCAATAGCAGCTGCCAAAAAGCAACCTCGCAGCACCCAAACGAGCAGACCAGAGGCTGCACAGGGTCTCCTGCCTTGCAACAAGTCCATCCTGAGCCAGCATCTCCTGTGCAGCTCAAGGTGGCCCTGAATTTGGTGCTTGCATCATAAGAATGAATGTAGAAAACCCAGGAGAGAGCACAAACCTACATGACATCTTAGCATTTTCTTCTACAGAGTTTTGGCAAATTGGCCTAAGGTTATGACTCTCAGATCTTCAAAACTAGTTAAGCCGGCAGTACGTGCATTTTTATATTTAAATGCACATTAAGGACTTTGGGAATCTACTAAACAAAAATCTTACCCCCCAAAAAATGCTATTTATTACAAATATGATCAGCTTTCCACACTTCTTGGTTTGGGCAATATGAACTATGAGGTCAGGAGAGAAGTCACACACCATGGCTTCATCGCCAAGAGTGAAATATGTATTTCCAAGCATCACACAACACATTCTTGTGTCCAATAAACAAATACATTTTGACATTTATCATTCACAGATCTCTTACTCCCGATAGCATCTTTCCACCAGATGTCACACTTCCCCTGTATTTCCTGCCTACTCTTTTACCTGTTAACTTCAAATCCCATTTGTGTATAACCACATGCTCACTGGACATTTGCTCCATTACTGACCATTTCCACAGGCAATCGTTAACTAGAGGGACTGATATTTAGTTTGGTAGCAGTAACAACACTGCCATGAAGCACTACAAAACACACACTTTTGCATAGCTACATTCCAGGCCTTAAGTAGTGCTTATACGGTCATAACCAGGAAAATAATTGCATTTCTCTAATACAGTTCCCAGCAATACATATTAGCTAGCATCAACATGTTATTAAATAAAGCAAAAAACTTTCCTGATACACCATTTTGAACAGGATCACTTTTAAGTGATTTTATTTTCAGTTATGCCCATATTTGCCCTAAAGAAAAAAAAAAAAAAAAGTTACCATTGTTCCATTTACAGTGGCCAAAACCACAAATCAGGAACATTAGTTTCAAACCCAGTGCTTAAATCCCAGTATGACATAAATGCTGTATGATGTAGCGCATGAAAAAGTTAGCTGAAGTTGTAATAATTTGAGTATAAGACCAACTTCTAGTCCAACACCACTATCTTCCAAGATGACATGCAGCTTGGTTTACTGAGAATTATTTTCAGACTGCCCTGTCAAGAGTAACTCATCAGTATTAAACACATCTAGTCTGCAGTCTTCTCCTATCATGATAAATACAATGATAATATATTATTCTTTCCAAAAAATCCATAGAAAGCTATAGTTTTGAACACAGCATTACCTCTGCTTCAGAGAATGCTCTCATACTAGCCTGGAATGGCTTAGTTTATGAATTTATACAATTTCTTTCCTGTCCTTTGACAATGACCTATTTTTGGGCACACATCACACTGAGTGGGTATGTCACTTGATAGAATACCGTCCTGAAGATTCAAGTCTGTCATAAATAAATATGTAAGACAAACTGGTACATACAAGTTGCCTCTGAGACCTGCTTTCAAGTCCATTCCAGAATGCAGTGAATGAAAATCATTTCAAATGAATGTCTGCTGGTCTCTGCCATGTTTCTTCCGTAAGAATTGCACATCACAAAACAGCTGAGCCTTTCCAAACAGACAGCTCTAAGAAGGTACGGTAGGAAGACAGAGGAAACCTTCCGCTAACCAGGTGACAACCCTTTCCCACCCTCTGCCCCTCCTCGCCTTTCCGAGGGTAAGGGATCTATTGGAATTTCATTGCTGTTTTTTCCTAGCAATTCTGCAGAAAGAAATAAAGAAATCACTACTTTATATTTTTTTTTTTTAATTAAACCTTAGCAAGACAATCTACAGGAAGTATTTTTAAATAAACAGCAGTTGGTTGGTTTTTATTTTCTTCTTAAAAAAAAGAAAAAAAAAACAAACTCCTCCTACTTAATATTGCCTAGCAACAATGGGAGAACCCTCCTAACAAAATGAATCACGCAGGTATTGGCTGTTTATTCCCATGAAGGGCTGTGTTTCCACCCTGTCAAATGACATCAAGGCCATGTTGCCAGAGGCATTGGGAGTTTTGACCTCTAAAAGGCAATTTTCTCACTGTCTGCTCAGAAATGTAACATTTTTCATATTGAAGGCTTTTATATCATATCTTGTAGGTTCCAGATCTATAAATAACATATTAAAAGTCTCCAACATAATAAAGCCACAGTTAGTATGTTTTCTGATTAACACTATGAACATTAAAAAAAAAAAGAGTCACAGTTATCACTCTATTAGCATAACTATCAGGCACAAAAAATAATATGCATAATCAAGTTTACCATAGATCCATAGAAGTGTCAGGACTTTGTATGAGCTCTGAATATGAGAAAGATACCTGCTAGATCACCATATAACCATGTAAGACTAGCTTGAATCTTCATTGCTTAACTAATAGCTTAAGTAATCAAGGAAAGAATTACAACAAGGTGGTTGGGTTCAGGAGAGATGTAGGTTCCTAAGAATGTTAGCAGAATAGCTAAGAACTGTTATTTACAAGGAGGGTAGCAAGTATGCTCTAAGCCTCATCTATAGATGGGCAGTTTCTTTTTTATTATTTCTTAATTATTATTGTTCATAGGTTTAAATTGCAGCAGTTCTGCTTTGCACAGAGTTGTCAGGGAGGTTTGGTCCTCAAACTATTGCAACTACAGTTGCTGCACAGAGATGCAAATATTCTGTATGCACCTTATGACAATTCAATTTGCTCTATGTGTATAATTTTAACCAGGGTTCTGTATAGGCAAATTATAAGTAGGGAAATTTCAGAGAATAATTTGAACCAACAGCATGTTTTTCAAGTTAACAAATTACAGAGAGATCTAGGACACTAACTGTTGTTCAGCTAACTCTACTGTTAAAGACCACCCGGTATTTTTGTTTGTTTGCTTTTGACCATGTTAAAACAGTAGTCAAGTCTGCAACAAATGGGTAATTTGCAAGCCACACAGAGGCAAGCTGTTGTCCCTGATAACATCAGCCATTTTCACTAAGTTATTCTATCCAAATATCCAAACATCAGGACAGAAAGCAAGGTGATTTTTGATAAACCTAGATTGCCAAGAAAGTCATTTCCTGAGAGTATGAATCAACTTCCACAACGAGAAACAGACTTCATCAGAGATAGTGGAAGTTTGTTAATCATCGTAGAGAAGCACTCAATGTCTGTAACAACCAACATGTGCTCTCAAAAGACTACAGAGTAATCTTGCATGATTTAATAAAACTTTTCATCAAAGCACCCAAGAAAGTTCACCTTTTGCTTCTGCACATCACCTACAGATGGGCAAGCTTTGCCAGCTATTGGTAGTTAAGGAAGGAATTTCTCAGACATTTGTAAGGGAAAGGTGCTGGGGCTCAAGACAAAGAAGGAGCTGGGACATTTTTTTATTAAAGCAAAGTTAAAGTGTTTATTATCTGTCTATTAAAGCATAACATTTAACACTCACTGCCAATGAAAAATATCTGAATTAACTTTACTACTTTCATTTTGCTGTTTAAAGGAAAAATATTTTCTTCAGAACAGACTGGTAACTCCCTCTATTGTAGAACTTCTACCATAGGAATCCACTATTTGTCTTCATCAAGCAGAATGCAGGTTACTACTCCATTAAGTTGCATAGGTAACAAAAAAAGTCTCAAACAAAGAAGAATCTGAGAACAGGAAGATAGATCTTAAATATTTTTGTAAAGGGTTTTTTTTGTTTGTTTGTTTTTTAAATAAGAGGGGAGCTTGGAGGGTCAGGGGAGTTAACAAAATAGTAGCCCAATTTCTTGATTCAAACAGTCAGATGGAACATCTATTTCTGGGAAAGCAAGTGTCAGCAGTGTTGGCACAGCATTGCTTAAAAAACCAACAGCTGAGAAAAGCTTGCCATACTTTGCAACACAGCACAAAACTTTGGAGCTCACAGTTACCTAGGTGGCAGGATTTATTCAGGCATCCTGAACACAACTCCTAGACTACTTACTTCCAGTAGCTTGTTGGAGGAAAGTCCTGGTCCTTTCAGTCCCAAGAGACAATTCACTCCAAAACACACCCCCTCAAAAACAAAACAAACTAACAACAACAACAAAAAAAAATATTAAATTAGACTTTTCTATCCTATTGAAAAAATTTACTTGCTAGAACCACATTAATGCAAATAAGTCAGACACATGCTCAGCATAAGGCTTCTCCTGATACTAAGCCCATATAAATATACATACACACAGAGCTGAGGACAAGATACAGTGGATAATTCCCTATATTTTGAGATTAACCAGGGAAAAAAAAAAAATCTGCATCATACCTTGCTACCATGTCTCCTGAGCACTCTGGACAAAACACCTCATAGCACCTCACTGTGGTGCAGGGACAAGCCCACACTCAGAGCAAGCCACAAGCACCCAGGCACCACCCCAGGCCTCAGCCCGCACCTGGTTTACGTGGGCAGGAGGAGGCCGGCCGGCCTCTCGTACCCAACGAGAAACAGCTGGGCCAGTCGCCTAGTGCAGGGGGCGCCCCCCTCGAAGGTGCTGGCAGCCACAAGGACGGGGTGCAGTTAAGCACCATGCAGGGCCAGGCGGAGTCATAAGTAATTTTTAATTAACCGAGCCCTGACGCACACCTTCGTGGCTGCAGTCCCCAGGAGAGCCCCAGTGCAGAGCAGAGCGCAGGCGTTAGTTAATTAGGCCCTTCCTACCTCAGGAGCACCGCGCTCTCCGGCAGCTCCGGGACACCCCATGCTGCCAGGGCATGAGACAGGCGCTCCCATTAGGATGGGGACCGGACCACGGAGCCTCCCTGACGCGCACAGGGGCCCCGCACGGTGCCTGGACGGAGGTCCCAACCTCACAGGGTGCAGAGCAGAGCCGGGCCCCAGCCCGCGGGGCCCAGCAGGCCCTTTGGGGGCCGCGCGGGGCTCCGCAGCACCCACGCGTGGGCGGCCAGCAGGGACAGCCCCCCAGGCGGCAGGAGCAGGACGGCGACGAGGACACCTCTGCCGAGGGTGCTGAGCGCAGCCCGTCCTGTCCCTTGTCACCACCCCGGCCATCCAAAAGCTCCTCCT
>VZSV01000008.1:7465122-7490841 GCA_013398735.1 Nothocercus julius | reverse complement strand
GGACAGTTCTTCCTTAGTGATGTCTGTGGACTGTTTATTTAATCATAGCGAAGAAATCTATTCAGTGGGAAGAGATTTATAACCCAGAAAAACAGACGGATGTTTCATAGTACAAAAAATACAGAGAAGATGCAGCAGTTGTAGTGGAGCAGCACATCTGTTTCCACATTCTAAAAGTCACGGCTGACACTGTTTTTAAAATATGCCCCGTATCTGAATTATTTAATAAAAACTTCCATTATATAAGTCTTGGGAAAATATACATAAATTCACAGCTTTTATTTAGGAAAAACAGGGTATTGATTTAAAACTCTCCTCTTTTTTTTTTTTTTTTCCTTTTTTTTTTCTTTTTCTGTTTGTTAAAACAGTGGAAATGTATTTCTACTGGTTTTGTACTTTTATTTAAAACTATAAAACTGACTGGAGCTCATGGACTGCATGATGTTTTGCCATGTGCTGTCTTAGGTTTGTTTTGCTGCGCTATCTTGTAAGGCTTGATCTCTTCCTCAGCTGCCCACAATGTCACCTCCCACCACGACCTTCAGTAGGACATATTGCTACGTATGTTACGAAGTTGCATATAGAGTGTGGAACTTAAATTTAGAGTCAAAACTATATTTTAAATTTGGCTTTGCAATATGTTGTATGGCAGAGTTAATTGGCCACCCACCATTGAGTCTGACCTGCATCGTTCCCAGTTAAGTTGAAAGCTGAACTCACTGTTATTTCGGTGGTCCGAGTTGAGCTTGTGCTGATGTTCTCTGCTCTGTGGTGCATCTCCTGTAAGGACAGAGTGTTTCCACCACGGCCCTGGGTGCAGGAGCAATCCCGGAGCTCTCACAGGTCCTAGACGAAGAGAGAGGCTTTGTAAGATGTGGTAGTATTGCTAGAGCACTACTAGTTCATGATGAGGGATGACACACAGGGCCATGGACAGAGGCATGGCCGTACTCATGTGCATACAGCACTTTCTGGATTATTTGGATAAGGCATTAAACTCTTGGTTTGAACCTGAGCTTAAAAGCTTCAAATCTAAGCAGTTAAACAAATGCGTAGATTCTGGTTCAGTGAAACATGTAAGCATGCGTTGAAAGGTTTTGCTAAATCAGAGATCCAGCCACAGGAACTACAGTTCGCACTCACTAAAAATGAAAGCTGTGAGAATAATCTTCCTGTTTATTTGTGTTACAATCTCTATTTCCCTCTATGTGCTTCAAAACCGTAAATAAACTTTTAGTTTGCAATTTGTACTGTACAGGTATGTTTGAGGACAGGTTCAGGTTGTGCACTTGTGTGGCAATATAATCAGGGTATGCATGCGCAAAGACATCGCATGCTAACGGGAATTAGAGAAACCATTAAGTCATGTCTATCCTTCAGAAGTGCTTAAAGGAGGCCCTATCCTGTTAGGTCCTGAAAGAGTCCTGAAAGGTTCGCGTTGACTTCAGTGGGAGGGAAGAGTTCCCAGCGGCTTGCAAGATCAGGCCCAGCAGGAGCAAGTAGAGGTATGGCCAGTTCCTGCCTCTACCTGCTTTCCAGTCACCCCTCTGGTATGATATAAATTACACCTGACAGCAGGCAGCGTGATACATTTCTTATTGTAATTTGTTAGGATCGACTGTGCTCAGCCCACTCGGCTGGCTGTGCTCGCCTGTTCACTGTGGTTGCCTCAAACTCAGGCAAACGCAGGGCCTCGTTCTGTGCGTGGTACTCACGTGAGCGAGCAGGTGGGGATGTGGAGTCAGAGGGCAAACTTTGCATTTCAGTGATCCCGGAGTTGTTTCAGAGCAACTTTGAGGACGGCTTTGATGTTGTTTGTATTAGTGCAACCGCTGTGAGAAGAGAATTTGTCCATTGATTGAATTTGCATAAGCAAAGGGTGCCAGATTAGGCATTAAACGTGGTAGACGCCCTCTTTCCAGTAAATTTTTATGGGCTACATCAGGTCTCTCATCTAAAGAAGAGAAAACTCAAGCAGCGCACAACTGCTGTGACAAAGGCGAAGAGAGTTAAGCAGCCACTGTAAGAGATACTTTCTAAACCAGTCATGTTCACCTTACTCATTACTCTTACGCACCTTCCAAATTGGCTTTTTGAATGACACATCGTATAAACAAGTAAGTTGGCCTTTCAGAGCGTGAAAGGCAAGGAAAATGAGAAACACATAAAACCCTGTGATTGACAACAGTAGTCAGGCGAAGGATCTCACAAGTGAGATTATTAATCCTTCTTGCTACAGCTACTTGTGTTTGTATACCCTAGATTGCCATTAAAGTTAACAAGCTTTGGAGGTACAGAGGAGGATGACACTGCCTCATTTGGATCTAAGGCTCAGTTTCAACAGTTTATTTCAAGTAAATTCTCCCACTAAAGCCACCAACTCTGGTAGTTATGAATTATAGGTGTGCAAAAGAAAAAGAAATCTGTTGATTTCAGTCCTGTGCACTCGTACCATCAACAGCTCTTTTTTTCTAAAGTGAACAACTAAATAGGAAAATTATTCATCTCTGAGAGCAGCTCCTGTAGAAATTTAATTCATGTTTTCACCCATGCTACCTCTAAAGCAGCCCTTTCACACATTGACACTTGAATATGGATTCACATGACAGACTGTAACGGCTGCAAAGGCTCTAGCACATCTATGAAGTGAGCTGCAAATTGTGCTTCTCCAGTGCTGTGAGACAGTTCTTAAAAAAACACCGAAGTCCAAGCCCTTAATGTGCAGTTGGGAATGTCCAAAGACATTCCCAGGTCATCCGGTCTTATTCCCACTGAACTGAGTAATAAACTCATTGACTTTAAGTGGAAAAGAATTAGAAGTTTCACATCTGTATGTACCACAGCAAATCTAATATTCAAATTTTCACTGAAAGCTTTGGTTTTGAATTTCAGTTTGAAAGATGAATAAAATTTCTCATCAGAAGTCAGTCCTGTTTACAGCCCTGTATAGCGTGTATCTCAGAGAACAGTTGTGATCACTTTAAGAGTTGCTCTGCTGTGAAAGGTAAATATTTTTACCTTACATTCTTGGCTAATTAGTGTTAGTTGTATAACCCTCTATCACAGATAAGTACTTTCCTTTGTTTAGAATACATTTCTAAAACATTGTGCTTTCAGTAGCATTAATAACATGACAAAAACAAAGGGGAATTTTTTTAATAATTAAAGTGGCCGTTTCCAAGCAGGCCTGCTGTGGTCACACAGTCCTGGTGGAGCTTCCCAAGTACCAGTTGGGGACCTGTCGGACTGGGCCTGGCTGCTCTCAGCCTTTCTTCTACCTTGGTAAGCTACAGCACCCACCTCTCTCTAGTATTTCTGGCAGTCTTCTCACCTCTTTATGAAAATGAAACTTTTTAGCCTTGCTGCCTGAGGCGTCCGAGGCCAGTGCCAACTTGATGGATGTCCCCACCTCTCAGGACACCTTGGCTGTATCACGCTCTTCTCTGGAGACTCCTGTGCTGTAAAGAAAACCAACACAGGCTTTTTAACTATTTCAAAAATTATTGACTTGGTGTTAGGTGTTACAAGATACAATAAAGTTTTCCAGGCATATCCCTGCCCCAGATTCCTCTGAGTCCATGACAATTTTTGCATTCATGGAGGAGTCTCCTACAGCATATGTCTTTTCCCCTGAATCTATGCTTCACGTGCAAGCTGCCTTTCTTGTATAAACCCACACTTAACTAGCTTTCTACCAGTCCTTATGATTGTAGCTACTCTGTAGATATCCCCATTTTTTTAATTTTCCTACAATTTCCTCCCACACCTTGACCTCTCCAGCTGGCAGCACACAGCATTATCACTTGTGCTTCTCTGCTCGCCCGGGTTTCTGCAGACAGACCAGGCTGGAGCAGAGAGCTCTTCCCCACGTCTCAGGACCCTCTGCTGTCACTAAGACACCCAGAGCCCCGACAGCACGTGCCTGCTGACACTGTAGAGCCAGATAAAGCAACTGTGTAAGCTCAAGCACGTTTTACTGAGATACATGAAGACAGATTTTTCCAAGTCGTCCTTTGCGCTAAGGACGTACTAGATTCTGCTCTGTATTTGTTGGATGGGAGCATGGAAATTCTTAATTCAGATGTGTTGAAGGTATATAATTTTACAGACTTCTCACCCTTGAGGATATCTCACATTTCCTGCTCATGTAGAATCAAACCAGTGTCACTGTTACCATGACTTTTTGCTGATTTCCCATCAAACCTTTTTTTTTTGTGATGTTGCTAAGAGAAAAAAAAGAAAAAGATCAAATAGCAAATGCTGTTGCTCACTGTATACGAGCAGTTAGGGCAGCATCAGTCCTTAAACAAGGCCTGCACTTTGGGCAGGAGGTTAACTGGAGTGGGAATTTGTTGATAGCCTGAGATAGTTTGTGGCTCCTAAAATGTGGAACATTTAAGGGCACAGTCCTAGTGTCTGGAGCGAAACTGTGTCCAGGTCCAGCTCTCCTTGGTGGCACAGCCTCCCTGCATCCTTCGCCTGGGCCCATGCAGCATCATTGCTGCAAGCACTAATGTAGGTATTTCCCTGCTGTCTCAAGCTCCCCGTGGTCACCTACCTGCCATGTGCATGGTATCTCGTTCCTCTTAGCAGGTCTGCCCAGGACAGGGAGTTAAAGGACTCAATTTTAACCGCACTAAAGGACTTGGGCAAGCCTGCCTACCATTCACGTCACTTTCCATAAGCTAATGCTCTGCGGCAGGGCCTGGGGGAAATAGGGCTCAGGCTCTGCAGGGCTACAAATGATTGTGTATTCTCCAAAGGGCAGTTTCTGTGTCTGAGCCAGCAGCCCATATTCAAACAAAGTTCTCCAAAACGTGTCTGCATGAGAGCTGCAGCACAAAGCTCATTAATTTTAATGGATACGGTAAACTTAAAATGAACAGACTTTAAAGCAAAACACCTGAAGAGGTAGGAGCGGGATTTTCTCCTGCACGTTACAGACGCTCAGAGATGCAGCCTGTGAGCACAGCGCATCGGCCCCGCACCCGCGGGAGGGCAGCTCGGCGGGGCCGGGCGAGCCTGCCGGCCATCGCCCCGGCTCTGCCGCTCTTCCAGAGCATCAGGTGTGTGCTACAGATGAGAACAAGTACAAGGGCAGAAGAGCAGAGGTTTTGGTCACATGCAAAGTCTTTTCTAAATTAACATGTGAATTTTCATGGATATGAAAGTTATTTTCTGTTTCGTTTCATTCACATGCAATTTAGAGACAAATCCTGTGAACTTTTCTTACTTGTTTTTTGACTGAGCGTATCCCTCTGTTTTTTATGGGAATTCTGACCAGCAGAATACTTACATGAAAAAAGCCTAATGAGGGCCTTTCCCCCTTCCCATCTTCCCCTTCTCTTAGTGTGCATTTGAGCCTGTGAATGTTATGTGAGAGAGAGCTGGAACAAGAAACAGGACTCATTCCTGAGCTGTTGAATCAAATAATTTAGAATAAGCCATTCTTTGCCCATTTGTAAAACAAACTATTTCTGTTCTGTAAGTGGTCACACTTTGACATCACCCCGAAAAGCTGGCAAGCATCGGCCTTTAAGGGCAAACCGGCGTTGCTGCTGGGACGCCTCGGAGCAGCTCCCGCGGCCGCGTGTGTGGGCTCGGACTCACCGGAGCTCGGACGCAGCGGAGCTGCCGTGGCCCAAGGACCACCACTGGTCCAAGCGCTGGGAGCACCGTGGCATGACCTGTCCCAAGTGATGGGCGCACAGTTTGGCCTCTGAAGAAAAACAAGCATGTAACAAGGATGTCATTAGAGTGGGAATAACGACAAAAGATACCCTATTGCTACTGAAGGGAAGAAATCCTGAATTCAGGGTCTTGAGGAAACTAGGGGGAGGCCATGGAAACACGCTGATGAGAAGTGTTGCTGCTTCCCCCGAGGATGTTGTTCCCTAGCTGCAGTGGCAGCTTTGGTGGTAAAGGTGGAATAAGTTCTATAACCCTGACCCTTCACTCCAGCCGGCAGGAAGTGGGAGGAAGGGAATTTATACGGAAACAGATACTCCCCACCTCTCTGTGTCCAGCTCTCCAGGAGCTCGTAGTACTGGGCACGTGGGGAGCCCCAACAGAGCAGAGCTGTCTGCTCTGATAAAGGTGTTTACTCCTTCCTGGCTTCACAGGCGCTGCCTTGCCCAGCTCAGCTGCTGCCCCGGGACTGCCCGCAGGCTCCGAGAGGGAAGCCGAGTTTACCCTCGGGGAGAACACGTCTCATTTTAATTGGGTGCTGAGATTGGGGCCTGTCAACGAATGAATTATTTGTATGTTTACTTGGAATACTTGATGAAATGTACATGAAAATGTTGCATAGCTAGGCTCTGATAAACATTTTTTTCTGAAATCATTATTTGTCTGTATATATTTACAGCCTGGGTACTGCGGTGTTCTAGGCATAAGTGGGCATTACAGCATTTAGGGAGGAGCAGACCAAGCTCATAATGGAGAAGAATAGATAGCAGATCAGAGTCGTCTGACTTGCAGAAATAAAATTATGGCTGTATTGCTGAGCCTGACACAGACTGCTCAAAAAACTGAATTTGAGAAATTTGCACATTGTTGGCTAGATATTAGCGTATTCTGCTTGTCTGGTCCAAAGGGCAGAGCAGCTGGGCAGCCCGCTCCCTGTGAAGGCCGGTGCCGCTCACACGGCCTGGCGCCGCTCGGTGGACATGTCCCTTGTGTCTCCCAGAGGAGCTGTGCAGGTCAGTGTGAGCTGTGGCTCCGGTTCGTCTGGTGCTGCCTCTCAGTGATGGGGCTTGTTCTCTTGTTCTGCTCTTCCGTTGTTCTTCTGCAATGAGAACCCGACCATAACATTTAGCACATTAGTGATTCCTATCTGTCCTGTTTACAGTGGGCCGCAAACTAGTTTGCTAGAGCTCACAAGGAGAGTCTAGCAGTTAAGGAGGTCAAAATTCAACTTTTTTTTTTTGGTTTAGGGCACTGTACTTACAGCATTTTCTCAGGTTAAATTCCTGTTACTTGGTCAAGTCATTTTCTTCATTGCTTCTTTAGATTACCACTCACCTACCTCTCACCTGACACGACACATTGGTGCCAGCAGCACAGTTTAAGTGTTTTTCAGCAGTCATTTCCAGGGTGCTGGCATGAAAAATGAAAAGCATCAGCAGTAGCAGTGTATTTTGAGAAACCTCTCCCATAGGACGCTACGGAAGCAACCTGTCTCCTCCTTTTATGTGCTGCTAGTAGAGACATGTTGATCATGGCCATCATGCTGAGGAATACAGTGTTAAGTATCGTGTCTGTGCTCACTTTCACAGTCATAGCAGCTTTACACTTAAAACAAAGGGGAATCTCCTGTTCTGATTTCATCTTTATATGCTGTGCATCTGGCACAGCTCATGGAGAGGAATTACACAGAGGTGAGGTTATGGTAGCCTTGCACTGGAAATCATGTCCTGAGGTCACAGCTAACCACTGCACCCAGCGAGCAGGAAAGTGTTACCTCTTGAGATTTGGTCTTTGAATACACATCACTACTGTTTGTCTATGTAAGTCAAATTTTGATTTATAAAGACCCAGAATGGCTAGTAGGTATGGGCTGCTTTGGAGGATACTTCACAAACTACCTGGAAAATTTATAAAATAGAACCCATAAATTATGAGACAAGGGGGTATCTGTTTTGTAAGGAACATGTTGTGAAATGAATTTGTCTCTAGGCCTACTTAATTATTTTAACGATCCCACTAGTGGTTGTCATAGATGCTGTTCTGTGTATATGTTATGACTACATGCTTGTGTCAGTTATGATCATTTATGAAATCTAAGATGTAAACATGCATTGGACCATATTAATATCTACTTTCACTGAAGTAAATGGAGGTGGTTTGGATGATACTGGTACTTTGGGCCAAATCTGTCATCCAGCTCCCAAATCTCTCATCCCAGAAATTCCCAGATGGGAGTTTTACTGTAGTCTTAAGGGGAAGCAAAATAAGCTCTAGTCTTTCAGAAAACTGTCCTGATAGTAATCCCTAGTGCCTAGGTCCAAAGTAATCCCTGGTGTAACCCTTCAACCTCGGTGGAGCTATGCCAGGGATGTATACTGATACCACGTGTTTATACCACATTATTAGAACTTGAACATTATTAATAAGAACATTATTCATACTGCATTATTAGAACTTGAACATTATAGTAAGATGCCTCTTTTGGATATCCGCAGTACTTGTTCCCCCAAATCGAAAGGGCAAGAGATCAAAAGGCATTTGAAGACAAAGAACCCTGTCCTTGTGGCTAGGTATGCACATCTCCTGGTCAGATGGGCTTTCCACATAGATGACTCCACTGGTTTTGAAGGTATTACTCCAAATTTGTACCTGTAGAACTGAAATCAGAATGAATCTATGCAACGGTTTATAAAATCTTCAAGAACAAAGTGCATATTTAAACAGGAGAAATATGTAGGCATTCAAAACATTCGTATGTGAAAGCCTAAGAGGGGATAGATTTCACACACAGACTAACGTGCAGTAGAGCCGACTAGGCTGTAGCTAACACAGGTTATGCCCTGTGCTGCTGTTAGCCACCCTAATTTTGCCACATTTCCCTGCTACATTCGTGCAATAAATTGTAGTGTATTGATTGATTGAGTCTATTGTAGTATGGTATGCAATCAAAGGCTAAAATTGCTGCTTTTTTGTCTGCTGGGAACCACATAAAGCAATACCTGGAAAGAAAGGAATCCTGCACACGGCTGCTGGGATGCTGTTTTGCACCATTTGCAGCGTTACTCTTGGTCAGACTCAGGAGGGATCAGTTGGCAAGCACTGGAAACTGAAAATTGCACTGTAAAGCTGAAACGATGAAGGACTCCCAGTCCAAAGGGCAGGCTCCCGTGACGTCTGTGTCCTAATGGAGTGCAGATGCTGCCCAGTGCTGCAGGTAATCCATTTAGACATAGTAGAAGTGTTTGCAGCAGCAAATCTCTCTCTTGACAAAGCACAATAATGGAAACCAGGAACTCTTTTAACATCTTTGCTGTCATACTGCTCTGTAGCTGTTATGCCAACAAGACTTAGGGATATGACTGACACCAGGGCTTCAGCTTTGGCAGTTGATGTGTCTTCTTGCTTGCTGTATCTTTTGGGAAGCAGTTGCCTAAATCCCACAGTTGCAAAACTTGCATATAATGTCACAGGCCAGTTCAGGCAGTAGAACTCCATGGGCTCCGGTAGGTTGCAGTGAGGAGAAACCAGGGCCCCTGGCTGGTTGGGGTTGTCCAGCAGTGAACAAGGGTCCACTTTGGGCCAGTAGCACTTACACTGCTGTTGAATGAAGAAAAAAATCCCCCGACAGCTTTCTAATCTTACTGAAAAAAATAAAAAGAGCATTGATTTGTAAGCAGCTCCTGCTGTATTTCCTCTTCTGTTCATGTCCCGTTATATTCCCTTTGCAGACTGGAGGGTTAAAGCTGGGGCCTGCTTCTGCTTTCAATTAAGTCAGAGGATGTTTTGGCCTTGACTTCACTGGGAGCGGAATCAAACCCATGCCCATAGTATTGTATTTAAGAATGAATCTCTCCCAGTCACAAAACAAAATCCAGGAAAATCTCCCCCAAAAACAGGTTCAGCTTCTCAATAGTACCTGGTCAGAATCCATCATTTTATCATTTTCTTACTATTTTAAAGTTTTGCCTAGCCAAAGTGCCTAGTCTGAGCCTCTGGTGTGCTGCAGGTGTCTGCTTATTCCCCTTCCTTGGTGACAGGTCCTGGTCTGCCCCGCATTTCCTGGGATGTGGCCGTGGAGCCTGGCTGCTCCTTGCTGACATTTCATCGTGTCACTTCCCCCATTCCCATACAGAGTTTCCCCTCTCACATCCTGCTGCAGTAGCAAAAGATCTCCTGGAAACCATTCTGGTTTTGTCTTTCATCAGGCTCCCAACAGAATTTTTTACATGAGTAATAATGTCAATAATCCTACCTGATGTGGAACTTTGTTAGTTGTTTTCTCTTTAATGTTACTTTTTTAACAAAACTCCTTGACATGTTCAGTTGCTTTAAGTGAAGAGCTAGGAAAGATCTGTTTAGTACAACTTAAATATGAAAATAAATAGGAGTGTCATTCAGTCATCATTTTAACTGTGATAACAAAAACATGGAGAGAGAGAACTAGGTGCCCCTTCCAGATCGCTTGTGTGTAGAGAATTAAGAACGGCAGGCAGCTGCAGGAGACATCTTCGTGCCAAAGCGAGCGGCGGCGTGAGTTGCACCCGAGGTGCACGGTGTAGGGCTGCAGCAATGGTACATTTGGGGGTTGCACAAATGTGCCATAGCTTACCCACCAGAGGACAAACGGATAGGCTGTAGGAAAAGCAAATAAAGGAAGAGTGTAAGTCCAGCCTACCAACCACCTGCCCAACCAAGGAGCGGGCAGTTTCTTTTAGGCAGAAAGCCAGAGTGTCCGTGGGGAGAAACGTGCTGGTTTCGCAGCACCCACGCGTGCAAAGGGTGCAGAGGGCCAGGCTTGCACCCGGAAAGGTAAATGAGGGACAGTCAGGATTTTTCCTGGCTTCACTGTGTCTCAGCGAGTGTTTCTCCATTGACTTCAATAAGCAAGAATTTAGCCCATTTATATTAAAATAAAACTAGTATCTGCATGTTTTTTAGCCTTGCAGAAGCCCAATTGTACAAGGCTGATGTTAATGGAACTAATGTCCAAATCTAGTCAGATTTGAAAATCTTAGTTAAAATACTTAGTTAGCTCCTATTTAAAAGGAGAGCAAGTAAGGCAGGAGGAATAAGGAAGGGTATTTGCTGCAACTCTTTTCTCATCAGGGCCCTCAGAGTACCATGATTTAGGCGGGAGGAGGGATGTTTAAAGGAATAGCAAGAAAAGGCTTGTATAGGCAGGAATGTTTTATTTGAATTGTTCATCTTCTCATAAATTAACAACATAATTCTGTTGACTGCCCGCAACTCCCACAGAGTTTGAACTGAAATGCAGTTCTTGCAGGTTTGGGACCTTTGGGAAACTAGGGAACATTACGATGCTAGTTTGGGGATTTCTTTTAAATTAAAGAATTTTTATTCCATGCAGATTTTCATAGTCAAAAGTTAGTGTAAATTCTCTACTGACAAAATCTAAAAGACCAGAAACTCTCACAGGCTCACATCAGAGCAGCAGCCACATGACATAATAAGAATATAATACTTTCCATGGTATACATTTGTATAATATTTTTAGTCTTCACCAACTATATAGACAAAACTTCAGTTAGAAAGAATTAAAAGTCACATGAAGAAATGGAAAAAAAAAAGGAAAGAAAAAATGCTAGTACTGGAAATCAAGCAAATGTGTTTGTTTACATTAACAAAAAAGTCTACAATTTAAAATGAAGAAATGAACTCCCAGATCCATGCCTACACTGTATGAATTCCTATGCAGTTACCTGGACTTTGACATAGTTCAGTGAAGGAGTAATACTTAGCTGCTACCTGTAACAAGTTCTGTGTTTTCAGGGTTCATCTCTTATTGTGATATTATTTGGTTACTTCTGTTAAAAATAAGCAAGTTGGCCAGACTCTGCCCTTTGCACTCACACTGAACAGTTAGCACTTACTAGGAATAAGGGGAGCAGAACTGGCCTGTCTTGAACTGCAGTAATTGAACTATGGTGCTTCTGCTGAGCTGCCCTACTCGGCACGTCCACAGCCGGTATCCCAGTGGTAGTTACTCCAGAGCAACCCGGGAAGCTCTGCCAAAGGACTTACCTGGCTCAGCCAGTATAGGACAAATACTGTTTGGGTGATAGGAGTATTGGCGTGGGTCTTGGCTGGCTCGCGGGTGCCTTAGCTGGTCAGTGCGTTGGTTTTCCTGGGAGGAGGCCTCCACAGCACTAACATAAAAGAGCTGATTGCTCCATTCTGGCCTGCAGTCAGCTCCTGCCTGAATCCCACGGAGCTTTTACAAGGATTTCCAGGCAGTGAGGGCAGGTTTTGCACCTGCAAGGTGCTGTGCAGGGAGCCTGCGTGGCTGCAGCCCGGGCTGAGCACCGGAGCTGTGCCCTGCTGAGCCCCCTGGATCTGCCTGACTCAAATGAGGTGAGTTTTGGAGCACAGTGAAACAAAAATACCTTGTTTCCCTGGACTGGGCATGACCAATATCACAACACATCTCAGAGGCTTTGGTGAGGTGCTTTGCTTAGCTAGACCAAATAGATGCAAATTACATATTTAAGTATCACAGAATAATGGAAGGCTGTTTTTTACTTTCTCTATTACAAAAGATTAACAAGATTAGTGGAACCATGTCAGTGGCGCGTCGGGTGCTTTTTACGGAGATGCAAATCCTACCTGCATTTGAAAGTTGTATTTTTTCTTGTTAAGCACAGCGATTGTATTTCATGACTGAAGACTTAAATAGATGTGGCAGAGTTATGATGTGCGTACAGAGGGAGGGCTGTGCTGTCTGTATGTGTCTCTACTTATCCAGCTTATAAATGTGGTTATACACTGAACGGAATGAAAGAATTCGTAATGCAGCAATTAACATACTAGAAACTGTTTGTTTAGTGAAGTCTTTTTATAGCTGTTAAAATAACACACTAAAATATACAAACGCTAGTTTAATAAGGCAAAATAAAATCATTAGCCTGATTTAGGGCTGGATTCTGCCACCATTACTCATGACAAAGTGGTGCTTTACTCATGAACTGCTTACTCCCACGTGAGATGGGGCAGAGCCGGCCCCCCAGGGAGCAAGTACACTTCCCAGGGGAGTGGGGCGAGTAACTGGGGCTGATGGGTCTCCCTCCAATCTGGCAGTGATGTGCAGGGGTTAGGGTTATACTGGAGCCTATATTTCCTCCGTCACTGACCCTCTAGTCATTGCTGTGACTGCTCCCTCCTTCTCCTGCACCTCAAAGAGGCAAGGGGAGGCTTAGCCACATCAGTGTGGCGCTTGCCACATCAGTGACTCTTGCTTACCAGAGGGATTTTTAAAACAAGAAAAGACACTAGCTTCTGTATCTGGGATTAGCATTTACAATTTCTGTCTTAACTGCTAATTTATACATAGGCAATATTGTCTCTATACGTTAAAAAAAAAAAAAAAAGCATCAAAATCTCTCTGTATGTGTTTCCATTAAATTATATCCCAGATAGTGATCCTCCAAAATAACTTGAGCACAGACATAGACCCTTAGCAACAGAGTGAAGAGAAAGAACCATAGGATCTCATATCCTTACCACAAATTATTCATAGTAACTCAGAAGTAATAGGTGCTTCATATTACAATGTTATTACCTGTTACTTCGGTGGACTTTAATTGGTAATAACAGACAACTGCAATTGGTAATAACAGACAACTGCAAACATAATCATCCTCAGCTTTGTTATAACTACGAAATCTATTACACATCTAGTTTTGGTTTTTAGTGATAGGATTAAAAAATCCTTCCAAAACTTTCTTAGAATGATTCTGCATGGTGGATGATAATGTTCTTTTTAGGTTATTGACTTTTAAAAATACATGTTGATATACCATCTCTGATCTATTGGAAAAATAGATATTCTAGCCTGAACAGCAAAATATGAAGTATTAAATCTAGGTAATAGATCCTACAGTTCCTTCAGGTGCTTAATAGTTAATGAGTGTAATATCCTTCAAAAGCACTGCAAAGCGAGCATATGGTTCAAAAAACTCCTATGGCATTGCAGGATCAAAGTTAAACGGCAGGAACACAAGGTTAGAGGAATTAGAGATGGATAAACCCATTACCTTGTAACTTACCCTGTTCATCCTCCAGCCGAGATTGGTCTGTATTATTTGACGCTCTTTTGTTGTTAAGTGTTGAGGGAGATGTTTGGGCTTTAAAAATCCAGTGGGGTCTCGCGGATGCGTTTCGTAGCCGAGTGCGGCCGCCCAGCGCAGGGCGCGTGGGCCCGGGCACGGTGCCGGCCTCGGGCACGCGCCTCCTTGGCTCTCGGGGCTGCAGAGTGGCGGTCTGGGCTCCCGGTGGGACGCGGCCTTTGTCTGGTGGCTGCAAACAAAAGACCGTGCAAACAAACAATGCAAACGGGAGATGCACAGAACAGGTGTCCCCCAGGGTGAGCACCTCCCCGACGGCCGCCCGACGGGGCTCGTGGGCTCGGTGCTGTCCCTGGTTGTGGTGGTGGCAGTGGCCGAGCTGCCTTGGGGAAGGGCCCGCAGTGCTGGAGATGGTGGTGCTCATTAAGTGCTATTTCCCCTCACTGGAAAAAAAGCTTAATATCCCTCTTTGGTCAGGTGTCAGAGTGCAAAAGTACAGGATAGCCATGCTGCAGAGTTCTGTTTATTGGCTTTGGGGCTCACTATAGGGGAAAGTTTGAACTGGGGCAGAGCAGAGAGCGACTGCCGTCGGATGTGACCTTGAGCTGGGCTCCCCGCTAGACGAGGCACCAGCAGGGCCCTGGCATGGGCCACGCTGGAGTGCCGCTGGCTCACACTTAGGCCAGGCCATGGAGCAGAGGACACCTGTTAGTCCTTAGTGGGGACATCCCTGTCCTGTCCTGCCCGGCGGGGGCTGCCTGCTTGCTGGCACTCGGGCTGTTTCAACACCACCAGCTCACAGAAGCACGCCCGGAGCTTTCTGCATCACCCTCTGCTCTGCCAGGAGCTCAGGCACGAACCCTGGTCTGGGGCTGCTGCAAACCACTGGTTTTATAATAAAAATTATGGAAAGCACTACTGTCAAAATCCCATGGCACCGTTTGTGCTCAGCACCGCGCGGCAGGGTCTGGCCTGGGGTTTGGTGGTGGCAGGCAGCAAATCTGGTGCCTGACGCAGCCCTGGTGTCACCCTCCTGTCCCCAAGGGCACCATTACTCCAGGTGCCCTGTGTTTTCCTCCCTGGAAGTCGCTTTTTCCTGGGTGTCAGTGCTGGGCTCGGGCGCATTTTGGTCTCCCCGGCACCTCTGCTCCAATTCGCGGCATTTGTTTTCCCCTGCAGAAGCAGGTAGCAGTGTTAATCGTACCCACCTTGCACAAACATCGAGGCGATACGCAGCGGCATGACGGAGCCCTGCCCAGCGCCTCCGGCCACGCTCCTGCCTGGGGCCCTCCGCCATCTCCTGCCCGGCTCCGCGCCGGAGCAGACACCCCTCTGCGACCGACAGGCAGCAAGGACGGAGCGGAGCGGAGACACGTGTCTTTCTCCTGCACCTCTGGTGACACTAGGGAAAAAAAGACACATTTTCCTGACAGTTTTCTAAAATGTGCCTTCCCTGCTGATTTGACATTGGGCAGGAAAAATGTCTACAGAATCAATTTTTAATAAGTGTAAACAGCTGAATTATGAATGACAAAAATATCACTGAACAGTTAAATATTAATCGTGTAATTACTTAAATTAATACTTTTGGCGCAGTGTCGCGGTGCGGAGTTTTGCTTATGTGGCACCAGGCAGGGGCCAGGCGGGAGAGGCGGCCGCTCTGCTGACACCCCTGGGACTGCCTTAGTAAGCAAGGATTTGAGCTTTCTGCTCAAAAATACAGTGTTTATCCATCTTTTGGGGCTGTCCAGCAGGTACCTAAGCTGTGGTCTGCACACAGAAGGCAGAAACCCCGGGAAACTCTCGCGTGCTGAGGTGCGATGTAGACCCCGCGTGCGTCCGACGCGCAGTGCCCTGGCAGCCCGGCCGGGCGCTGTGGTGATCCGGCAGGATGCAGAAGGGCTCTGGATGCCTCCTCTGCTCCCAGGATGGAGCTCAACGAGTTTTTGAAGGCATGAAGTCTCCCATTAACAGGTTATCTTCTAAAAGTTAGGGGGGGCAGCTGAAGTGCATTGGGAGCAGGCTGAATGTTGGCAACAGGAGGTGGGTGCAGTGGAAGGGCAAACTCAGGATCCTGAGGCCTTAAACTGTTTGACTGATCCTGCCATGATGTATGCTCTGCCTGGAAATTAAATCTTGAACAAAAGCTTGGAAAGTGTTTATATATAAAAAAAGTGAAGTGTCTCTTGCAACAGGTGGGAGCACCACAGAAGCATTCATTGCTCAGACTTACCATCTCTGTAGGGTCTAAGTTCAGCTCTTTTTGCCTTCTGCCTCTCATTTTTCTGAGGCTTCCACCTGGGTACGAGCTGGACGCATCACACCTGCCTGGCATAAGCAAGGGGTGTCTCCTAGGGATGGCCCAGCCTAAGCTGAGCATCCCAAGCGCCTTGTCCTTATCTTCTTCTGACTGAACAGCACAGAACCATTCCCATTCCCTTATCCTGGGCAGCGTTCGTGTGCTCTCCAGCATGTGCAAGCACTGTGGATCCCACTTGTGGTCCCTTTGGGACACTGGACACTGAAATGTCACAGCCCATGGGACCTCTTCAGTGTGCGTGACCTCCTGTGGCTGCAGTTAAGCCTCAGTCTGCTCCCAGCCAAGTCCACTCCTGTACAAAACATGAAAGGTTTTCATAATTTCCAGACAGCATGCAGACTCTTGTTTCCCTAAATTTCCCTAAATCACTAATATTTATATATGCCACAGTATTTCCTTGAAGAACAGTCGGCACACATTTTGCTTCCCACCTTCCATACATGGTGTTTCGTTCCGTCCAACCTGAGACTCGTCTGTGGAGCAAATTGGCAGCAGGTGTGGGGTTTTCACGCTCCTCTTCTTGGCCTTGCAGCCCAGTTAGCCCGTGGTGCAGCGTCTGTGGCAGAAGCTGCCTTCTCCTGTCACTTGAGTTCCCTCTGTGCTCTCAGGGTGGTGCATTTGCCAACTGACTTTGCACAGGTAGAGGTTATATTGGTGAGGAAAGAGAAGCAGGAGCACTTTCTGCATGCAGGGTTACAACATAATGGACTGAAGTTTGTTCTTGGAACATAGCAGCCCCCTAAAACGTCAAATAAATCCTTAAACTATTCATCACACTGTTTTTGGGGTGGCAGTTAAGTCTTTCAACACTCTGTGAGTTTCTTTCCCCAGCAGTAATTTTGCTGGTGAAGAAATACAGCTCAGGGCACTCCACAAAGGCCTCAAAACTCATGTTTTGTTTTCATTACCAAAAAAATGCTTTGCTACTTTAAAGAACAGTCCATTAACATTTCGTATCCTGCATCCTTTCTCTGCTGGCACCAACAGCACCGAGCTGCTGAGCCGCAGCCTTGCATCGCTTTCACAGACCTCTCAGAAAAAGGGGAGGAGGTTTAAGCCACAGCCCAGCTTGTTTGGGTGTAAGATCAGTTCTCAAAACTTTCAGTACTCAGGCAAATTTACTCAGTAAATATACTCACTCACAGTGCTGAACGTTAAGTTGCAGTATCAGTGTTACCTCTGTTTGCAGTCCAACGCAGGACAGCACATGAGCTCCTGTGCATGTCTAGGGAAATACATTAACTGTCTGGTTCCTGGACTAAATTTTAACGCCATACAAAACAATATATTTAGCTGTCTCAGGCAAATAGACCTAACATAATAATGAAAATGAAAATAATGAATTACTGGAAGCTCACTGAACCCTGGGATTATATAAATTGAATGTTGCGGAGTAAACTGGATTGAGTTTTTTCAGATACAGTTGAAAGACGTTGAAGAAAAAACAGTAAATGTATTATAATTAGGGTTCGGGGAAGCATTTGGTTATTCTCATAAGTAAATCAGACCAGCCAAATGCTAACACAGACATGAGGGAAGGTGCAGGCAGTAACGTGTGGGGCTTGCACAAGAGGGCAGAGGGCTTTTCAGCTGAATTCAGCGGGGGATTGCCAAGTCCAGTCTCATTTAATATCTCCAAAATAAATTTAGAAATGTGGCATGTGAATTAAAATTGCAGCTAAACTAGGAAGTTGGCGCCACCAGGGCTCTGCTGCGGTGGGCGCGAGGCCGGCGCGCGCCCCGTTGCCCGGACGGGGACGGCCGTGCCGCGCGCGCAGGGAGGGACGCGGCGAGGCCAGGGAAACCTCGCGGGCTGCGGAGCGGCCTCTCTGGGAAATAACGGCCTCCTCCTTGGCAGCGTTGTTTAAAACGCGGCTTGGAAACGCTCAGTGCGCGGCCGCCGGGAACAATGCGGCTCTGCCAGAGACGGGCTCAGTTACTTAATAGGTCGCTGCTGTCCGTCTCCTGCGATTTTCCTTTCAAGAACATATATTCAGCTGGGTTTTTTCTCATGGGAAGACAGAGCTCTCAGGAGCAAGCCGGTGGTCGGGAGGGAGGAGAGGGACCAGTGCAGCCTGGCCAGTGCCCGCACGGGGAACCCACGTGACGAGGTTTGCGCTGCACTTTGCTCCTGGGTGCCCCAGCTGCATTCCTGACCTCGTGTGTCTCCCTTCCTTTTCCTTGCTCATTGTTTGTCATGGTCTCTGGGTCGCTCTCCTGCTACTGCCTCCAGCCTCGGGCCCCTTGCCCAGCACCCGGGCAGCTTGGGCCCAGAGCCGTCGCTCCTGGGCTGCAGGAGCCGTCGCGGGGCTCTCGCTGCCGGCGCACGCGTCCGTATCGGCGCGCGCTTTGCGGGGGCAAAGCGCCTCCCGCGGTGCCCGTGCTTGTATTCCTCACCAAAGTAAGATACAGAATTGCCTTATGCACATGGAATTGATGTAACTAAACTGGCTGGAGGTTTTTGAGCCCTAAGGGTGCAACGAGATTTTGTCTCTTTTGCCCATTTCTTTTTCTTTTCTTTTTCAGAATAAGTCGTCTGTTTAATGGCACAGAGCCTATTGTCTTGGACAGTTTAAAACAACATTATTTCATTGATCGAGACGGTGAAATTTTCAGATATATATTAAGCTTCCTAAGGACATCTAAACTACTGCTCCCAGATGACTTTAAGGTAAGGAGAGCTACAGTCTGCAGTCCTATTTTTTTTCCTCTTACTCTCCATTCTGTCATTTATTTTGGTGCAGGTTGGTCTGTGTGCTTGACCTAAACACACTTAACTAAGCGCTGCTGTTTATTGTAAGGATTTTTAGTACTTGTGTGTTACACTAGGGATGCTATTATTTAATAAATGGACCAATGGTTGTCATGGATACCATAAAAAGTTAAACGATGAAGCTTACGGCTAAATCAGTTTTTCTAAACTAATTGTATTTTCTCACATTTTTAGCTTATTTATCAGCATATAACAACAATTAAGAAGCAACACTAGCAACTAGCACTTACCAGGGTTTAATGTTCGGAATCTGAAAGAAATATTTTAAATTTGATGGTCAGAGAAATTAAGCTGTATAAATCCTGCTCCTGTTGGTATTAAAACAAAACACCCACAAACACGGCCATGAGGATTTCTGTTAGGTATAACCAATGCAGATATTTTCATTTCAAGAAGTGATCTTAAGAAAATTTATGAAGAGCAGAATATTCTTGAAAAACAGAATTTACAGAGGAGATTTTAAGGAATAATACACGTTTTCTATGACATAATGACACTGGGTTGCTTTGTAAAGCCTGATCGCTTAATTATTCTCCTCCTAGACTTACTTGTTTGGCTTTGCACTTACAAGACTTGCAGCATTGTCATCCTTATGTATGGAAATGAGAACACAAAAGTGCCCAACTGTAGACGACAAGATTAAACTAAAGAACCCGCTCCAGGATGACATGGTGAACACGCTATAGGGATAACGGGGATCCTCTTGGAAGAGAAGGAGCATTGCTGGGAACAAAAGTTGTCCGGCAAGGGGCGATTTCATTTTGCACGTTGCACTGGGCAGGCCAGGTAGCTTGGCCAGTGGTCCCTGAGTCATCCCGAGTTTGTGGTGGTTGTGGCAGTTCAGCCCCGGCGCGGCTGCTCCCCAGCCTCCAAGCAGCTCCGAGCTGTCCCCGCCGGGGCAGCGAGTGCCGCCCCGTGCGCCCCGGAGGCCGTGGTTAACGTGAACGCGGCGGTTGTGCTGCTGGAGGCGGCGGGCTGCGAGGGAAGGGCTCATCCCACGGCCCGAGCCCACACGGCTCCCACGGGCAGCGCGGCCGCTGGCCGAGGACGGGCCTCTCTGCAGCGGCGGGCGGGCGACCGCGCGCGGAAGCGGGGGCTGTACGGAGGCACCTATGGAGAACTGGGGGGAAACGCGCAGGCAGGAGCACGGCGCAACGCCAGGACGTTCCTGTGCGCTGCAAGGAACGAGTAAAGGTGGGGGTGAAATAATGGATTTAAATGCCAGAGGTGCTTTTAGCAGCAGCATTTTGGACAGTGTGGCGAGGCAGGGAGCGGTGAGTAGAGGGAGCGCTAGCGACCTAGCTGGAGATGGTGGTGGCCTCGGCTGGCAGCGCGAGGGTGCATTGTGGAGGTGCTGCAGAACAAACCCAGCAGGATTCGCAAGAGCCCCGAGGTGAGGAGGTCGGTGGATGCCAGCGACTTGTCTGCGCAGCGAGCTGCTGCGGGGCTGCAGGAGCGCCCGCTTCCGTGCCCGCGCTCGGCCCGCTGCTCCAGAGCAGCTCTTTGCATAGGGTTAACTGTATTTTATTTAGTTCCTCCCCAAGAGAGCTTTAGAGCAAACCCCAGGCTAATGAGGGCTCAAGAACAAAGCAAAGTATTGCTAGGTAGGGAGTAACTAAATAAAAATGCATAGAAGAATGCGCTGCAAAGCTGTATTAAAACTGCATTGTAAACGGATTTGACTTCACAGAAATCTTGTAATTTTACCAGCGTGATTAAAGTGACAGAAGACAATAATCAAAGGCTGCAAATGGAATCACTTGGTGTTTCTAAATGCAAAATGCTATTTAAGGTATAAAACCTGACAGGTTTTCCAGTGAGACTTGTATTAAATGTTCTCATTGTCAAACAAAGCATTATCAAGTGTTTTGAATATTTATTAGTTTTTTACCCCTTAATTTAATCAGCAGTTTATTAGCCTCAAGGTTTAGCCAAGTTGCTTTTCAACTTGAATTGCTGTTCAGATGGTTATTTTGGAAAGTTTGGAATGTTACTACCACACCAATGTTATTGTGTTTGCTATTTAAGCGTTCTTTTCAGACTAAGTTAACACTGAAATGCAGAGAAAATGGGGTATGTGTTCCTAGGCTAGTGATTCTTTATCATCAAGTCTGGCTGGTGTGTTTACAGTGAATATTAATTACTCTTCCAGTTACTAATAAGCTGGAACTTGAAAGTCAGTCTTTGGTATGTGACAGGTGTCCCTCCTGAGAGCAGTACCCTAATAGGTCATACAAGTTTCGTGGGTTTTGTGGGGTTTAAGCTGTGTGAAGCAGGATGTGAAACTGCTGTGAGCTCTTTGGCCCCGCTGTGCTTTGGGCCCAGGCTGTGCTGTGCCAAGGTGGTGGCGAGCAGCGGGACAAGTTATCCTCTGCCTTAACTGCCCCCACCAGAGGTGTTCTCAACAGCGTCCTTATGACCAACATTTGCCCCATTCACTTTCATTACAGACCTTCAAGCAAAATCAGGGCCATACTGCACATCATAGCTATTTATCTGAGATTGATTACTTGCTTAGAGGTCTTCAAACAAAAGTAGACAAAAGCAGCTCAAATTCTCACATATATTTTAGGAGGAAAGGATCCAAAGACACAGGAAGTCTGAGTTTCATACTGTCTATAGAGGTCTCCTATAGCATTAGAACCACAAGACCAGTGCTCTGCTTTCTTAATACAGTTTTAAAATCAATATAGCTGCATTGAGTACTCTCAAACTTACCTTAACAAGCAGCACGGTTGTAGAAGTGAGCGGCTTTTTGTCGTAGCCAGGAGTCAGATATTCACAGCACTAAAATATAGAAGAAATGTTGAGTCAGGAGGGGAATTTGTTGTTTCACATAAAAAAAGCATAACAAATGAAAAGTGGGTAGATAGAGCCATTTGGCCAATTGAGGAATCAGTTTTAGGTACAAAAAATAAAGAACCTCTTCAGTACTGAAGTTCAGCATCAGGTTCACATGAGACATAGCTTTACGTTTTCTCTCATTCCCCTCTTAACCTGTATTTGGCAGATCTGTAATGACACGTTGGTACAGACATCCTCAGAGCAGCTGCTTGCACTAACACTTCCTTTTCCTCCCCAGGAGGGTACAACCATCCTAGGGTGATTACAAAATGTAGCTGACTCCACAAAAAAAAAAAAAAAAAAAAAAAAAAAAAAAAAAAAAAAAAAAAAGAAAAAAAGAAAAAAACCTACTAAACCATGAGCAGCTTTGTGAAAGCCAAAAAGCTGTGTTTTTGAAAGACTTGCTCCTCTTTCCTCTGAAAACTCAATGTTGTCCAGCAGCAGAGGGTGGAGAGAAGGCTGTGTGCATCCCTAGTGTGTCTGCTCCCTTTGCAGGTGATCTGACAGCACTTCTCTCCTTCGTGTTAGAGATACAGAAGTTCTTGCCTTACACTGTGCTTGTGGCTTCGTGTGCAAGCTGTACCATAAGTAGGAGGGACTCGGGCACGCGGGGCTGCCGTCCCGCTCCAGCACGCGCACGCCTGGCCACACGTGCTGAATATCTAAGCGTGGGGCCGGGCTGGCCGTCTGCCCTGCGCTCTAGCAGGGAGCAGCCCTGCTCGGGAGCAGGGCCCGTGGCTACAGTCACCCGCTGAGCTCCCTGATCAAACACGAGCGCTGTGCCGGCCGCCACGCGCAGCGCTGGGCTTGGGGCTCTGCTGCCACGAGGTGCTGCCTAAGAGGACGGCACGGTAGGGACGTCATCCCTAGGAGAAACGGGAGGTTCCTCAGCAGATCTGCAGGGCAAGGAGCTGCTGCGCTCACCAGCTAACCCTGCGTCGGGGAAACGTGCCTCCTCTGGACAGGCCTAGGAGGTCTCTTGTCTGCAACTGTCCCTGGTAACTCACCAAAGTGACCAGCAGGGAAATATTTCTTGTAACTCCTATGGCACCTCCCTCACAGGGGTCCCTTGATTTAACTACTTGATTTAAACAATTACAAATCAGAGTAGGATTTTACATGTAACGTGCAAGAGTGGAAATATCCATGTCAGTATTACCTGGGTGTCTCAGGCGTAGCGTGGACAATTGGAGCTGGGTGTCACTGTCAGGCCGGGCGCAGATGCACAGTACCCCGAGTGGTTTATAAGACCTGCGTGGGAGAGCAGTGTATTTTAACAGTGTGGTGAGTTCATCAGCATGCTCAAGCACAAAGTTTACAGAGAATTTGACCCCCATGCTTTGAGTCATTCTTTGTTAGTGCTTTTGTAAAATACCCCATCCCTACACATACATTTAAGATTCTAAACAATTTTGTTAGAAATCCCTTTCTCTAGATACAGAACTTTTTCTGGCACATTTGTGCTGAACCCAAGCAGGAAGGGAAATCCAAAGGGAGATAAGACGCGTTGTGTCTGGTGGTGAATTTTGATTTTAGAAACAAACTCAAACTTTTTGGCTTAAATCCCAGTGGTTATGACGGGAGTGTGTGGGTGTGGGGGTGCATACTCCCTCCCGTAAAGCACCTGAAACGTTACCATAACTCCTGTTTTCCACCCAGCAGCCTGAAATGTGTGCTGTGTCCTCCTGGGAACAGTTGGGGAAGGGCTTTTTCACTTGAAAACAGATTGTTTGCCTTATCACAAAAAGAATATTAGTATTTAAACTTCATCTTGTTTATTTTGGGACTAATGATGGTTTCTAACAACTTGGATTAGATGCTGTGGGCTCATAGATGGCTGCAGGGAAGGAAGAGATAGTGTGATCCTCATTTTGTTTGGTTTATGGCATTACTGTTTTGGCCTGGAGGTGCGAGACCATTGAATTTCTGTGATTCTGGATACTTTTAGTCCCGTCCAGAACCTGGTGAAGTTGGTTGAAAAAAAGTCATTGAGTTAATGGGTTTTACCTCTTGCCTTAGGAATGTTGTACCTCTGTTGACTTTCAGAAATGAGGGACTGATTTTTATATGGCTGTACCCCCTCTCCTAGGTTTTACTGTAGAGCTTTCTTAGCACAGTCAATTGATTGACCTTTACAAATCGCCTTTTATAGTGACCATGAATGCAGATATACAGGACGTACAGGAAAGAGTGGCAGACTTTCCACCCTCCATCAGCGCTCATTTCAGAAGCGCAGCCCCGTGGGGCGGAGGGGCAGCTGTCCTCAGCCTAGACTAGCAGGCAGGAATGAGGCCTTGGGGCTGCGGGTCTCGTACCTGGGACCAGAATGTACAGCCAAACTCCGAGGCTCTTGCAGCTGGATGGTTCCTACCTCCAGTGTTTGCAGCATGTTTTCTGCATAGTTTCTTCTTTAATCTTCCGGTTGATATTCATCTTCTGGCTTCCTTCTCCTGGGTGTTTGTTGCCCTCATTTCTTCTGACTTCTCTTATCACTCTTCAGGTGCATTCACCAGTCCTTTCTTCTCCCCAAGTGGTGTGCATATTGTCCCAACCCTAGAAGACATCAAAGGCCTGCAGAGGATCAGATGTCCCTTTTGTAATGCGATAACCTTGCTGGTGTCGCTGTTAATATTCATATATCTCTAGGCTGTAGGCAGCCCTGGGGTGAACAAGCACCTCTCCACTATCGGCGGTGGGTCTGTAGTGCCAAATTTGAACACAGCTAACTGCTTTGGTTCAATAAGATCCCATGGCAGCAGATTTTACAGGTTAATTCCATGCTGCTGTGAAAGTAGCACCCTTTTTTTCACTGTATATTCAATGGTCTTAGATTATTCTTTTACCCTGAGTCCTACAGCAAAGGCACTGCGCTTCTCCTCCTTGTAATTTTTGGTGCCCATTTCTTGATAACTTCTTTTCATTCCCTTCTTTCTATCCTTCTTTCTGTCTGTAATTCCATTAATTTCACTGATAGGATTATTTGTATCCCTGAAAATGAGCTGCAGGTCTCCTGGACGGGTTCTGGGGCCAGATGGGTGCTGGGGTGCTACTTCTGCTGCTCCTTCTGCCTGCAGGAACCTGGAGGCGGCAGTGAGGCAGCTGAAAGCAAAGCAGCTCCAGGTGTTTCTCAGGCTCTGGTTTCTCTGGCCCAGCACGTGCACTGACGGGCACTGCTGCTCTTCTGAGTTTGGAGGGCTAATGACACCCTTTTCCTCAAGGTGCTCTCCTGTGTTTAAACTGAGATGGGAAAATCCATTGGAAATTTGATGAAAGGTTATTAACGAGCATGTGCAGAAGACATCTTTATCAGTTAACTGAGAATTCAATCAAATTGGGAACTTGAATTGCCCAAGGGCCTGAGTTAGGACAAATGTCTGGAAAGAACTGTTTCTTAGAAGTTGTCAGAGCGCACAGCTGGGCTCCCAGCCATTCATATGGTCATTGCATTCGTCAAATTTATCAGGCTCCAAAATATGTTTAAATGCAAGAACAATCATGAAAACACAAGGGAGTTTTTCCAGCTGAGCTTCTGCAGTTGAAATTCAAACTCAGCAAAGACAGAGGAAAAGAGAAGCTGGATAGGCATCTCTGCCTCACAACATGAATGGGAGAAGTGACAACAAAGTCCAAGATTTTCTGTTTTAAGATCTATGCCAAGAGTGAAGATTAAGGCTCAAGACATCTTCTCTTACATCAGCAGGCTTTGCTTATTGCAACCAGTTATTTTGATTTCTTAATCCAAAAGTAAAGCCTTCTGGCATTGAGCTTGTGGGATAATAAATGAAAGAATAATGCAGTGCAATGGGAACTTCATGGTCAGCTCAAATAAATTCAACACTAACAGAGTGTGGTTTTCTGTGTAGGTGTAAAACGAAGACAGAGTATGTGGATACCTGTTGCCTTTGCACTCTTGCTGACAGTACATAAGCCTAAGTAGGTCAAACAGGCAAAATGCTCATTTTTAAAAGAGAACTATAAGCATTTCTAGTTTTTCTCTCTTCTCCTTCTCTCTC
>VZSV01000008.1:7403561-7464367 GCA_013398735.1 Nothocercus julius | reverse complement strand
TTTTTTTTTTTTTCAAAAGGATGTTCTATAAAAAATGCCCAGAGTATTTTAAACAAAATGTATTTCATTTTATACTCAGAGTTTTGACATTAGGTTTAAAATTAAACATGAGAAACAAAGGAAGATAACTGGACAGATAGGTGGATGGAAGCAGAAATAAGTACATAACGTGTGTTTAGTCAGCCTTATGGTCAAGAAATGGCATTTCACAAGGGATCACAACCACTGTGGCCAAAGCTTTGCTGTTGGAGCTGTCCTTGGGCTGAGTAGAAAGAACTGTGTTGATGATGCTCTTAACTTGTGCCGTAATTAACCAGGGCAAAACACAGAGCTCTTGCATTTTGCATGTACGCCTTACAAAGAATATACGCGCTAGGGAAAGTGAGACCTTCTAACCCATAGGGGAATATTTCAAAGTTACTGTCACCTACAGAGCTGCTAACTGGGCTGTGGGAAATGACTAAGCGGTCCTGATGAACTTCCCTGGGGGAAAATATCCACCAAAAAGCTGGCCCATGAGACGGCCTGGCCAGACAGGCTCAGGAGGGAGGCAGAATAGCAGGGGAGCCTGGGCCTGCTTTCTGTGCCCGTTGTCTCTATTTGCTCTACAGCTGGGCCGAGACTCCCTGCATCTCTCAAGCTGCCAGGTGGGAACATTTCCAGGAGCTCCCCTGCTAACCAGGAGAGGCAAAGGTGGATGAGTAGTTCCACCAACCCACGTTAGACACCAGCTGCTGCTTCCTCGGGACAACAGCATTCACCAACCCATTGCATGCTTTCTACTACTTTTTTCATGCTTTTGCATGAAACCATACTAAAAAACAGCTATTTTGAGTGAACTCGTGGTTCAAGGTTGAGCACTCCCAAGAATTTTGTTTGGTTAACTTACCAGCCCAAAGCCTGTGGTTAATCCTGCATTGTCCTTAGCGGTTTCACATTTGGCAGCGTTTAGATAGGGCTGACCCAAAAGTAGAGGACTCTGGAGGTGGGTCAGAAGCAGGTCCACTTGCTGAGACTGGGAAGAGTGATGAATTCACCCCTGTCTGGGAGAAAGGAGTTGCAGTTCAGATAAGATAACCGGGACTGTGTTCATGTTTCAGCAACAATCTCCACAGGATATGTTTAGATTCATTGAAAAAATTCAGCATAACTGAAACAATGAAGAGTCAATGCCAGCCACTGCCTGGCTCAGGACTGAGGCAGGCATTCAAAGCACAGCGTGTCCAAGCGGCTCAGCAACTGGTGCATTTTACCCCAAAGTGGTCTATTAGTAGACCTTGCCTTGTAGTAAATGTTGAACACTAGTTATTTTAATACTTAGATGTTTCTTGAGTCCAACTAGAATTCACTCAAAATTCTACCAGTACCAAAGAACTGGTTCAAAGAACTATTGGTTCATGTTGTGCAAAGTAATTTTTTATGCCAAACTAGTCTACAATATAAATAATTTTACTAAGTGGCATAATTTACTATATAATTAATAGGAAGTGTTGTCAAACACTTTCTGGAAAAGTATGTATTTTTGAGACTGATGAAATCAGCAGCTAATTGTCATGGGTGCTGACGGACCCTGGTCAGCATGCAGGAATTGCTCTTCCCTTTCCCAATATTTTTTTTGGCAAAACCATAGTAAGGCAGAAGTTGGCAGTACATGGATGTTAACACAAAGGTGTGAGGAAGGTGGATCTGGAGACCTGGGAATCAGGAGAGTAGAGTTGTTTCTAAAGAAGCTCCAAGCATAACTTAATGAGACTGCTTGCTTTTTACTGAAATACTTTTGTCCTTGGTGCTCTGCATAGCGTAGTTAGAAGCACAACTGTGGTATTTATAAGTTATTTGACTCTTACTCTCTTTTTTTTTTTTCATAAAATGCTTTGTGTCAGAAATTGTACGCGTAAAACAAAGAATGTCAACCATAGTGGGCAGTGGCAGGCAAAAAAATAACAGCCCTCAGTCAGTGCCTGTTTGTAACTTCATACGGGTACAGAGTTTTCTTAAGACTGAAACTACTTTTTCAGCTCCTCACAGCAGGGTCTGATGAGTCATGTGAACATACCTAGAGAAAATTGTGACGTGTTTATGTTGAACATTCTTTGTAATTAAGACTATATTTGTTAAAATTCTGTGAAATTTAAATGAAATGCATTAAATGAAAGTATCATGTTTCTATTTGGAAAGCCTTCCAACAAAATCAGAGTCCGGATCTCCATGTGGTTAGAATAGTGGAAGGCAGAGTATATTAAATCTTAGCATAAATTCACTATTTAATATTGTGTGTGTGTCTCCCTATACATAAAAGACTCACAGCTGAGATTCATTTACTTTTTGGCATATTCTCTTTGGAGCTTTACACAAAAGTAGCTGTGATTTTATTTACAGAGACACTTAGTAAGTCTCTATGCATCTGTGCGTTACCTTTGCAAGAAGTAACGCACACGGGGCCAAACTGACCACAGGGAGCTCGAGCCGCCCCTGTGCCACGTGCCAGGCGCTGGCGGGCACGGCCGGCGCGCCGCAGCCCTGCGGGGGCCTTGGCCCCAGAACAGGCTACAGCCTCGTCCAGGACCTGCTCAGAAATGTACCGTACTGAAACCTCTCAGCTTTGTTTACAGAAGTTGAGCCGTTTTGCTTCTTTCTCAGAAAACTGATGATGTCTAGGTTGTTGGCGCTAGATCATAGCCTGCAGCCTGGCCCTTCGAGCTCAGAGGGAGGAGAAATGCGGGGCTGTATCCCCTGCGCTGCGGGGCCGGAGCGCTGCTCGGGAAGGGGAAGCCCTGTGTTAACCTGCAGCCTTCCACAGCTTGCGACTGAGGCAAGTCAAGGGCACTCCCATGCTTGTTTTGCCTTATAAGCAAATTTTGAAAGTTTTTAGCAAGGTTTTGAAGTTGGGTGTCTCTGAGATTTTACCTGTCAACCCTGTGTTTCTCCATCCGGTTAAATGGCAGACGCCTCCTTTGCCGTGGCTGGACTGACCCCATCTTCATCTTGCCTAGCCTGAGAACAGGGATGCACAACAAAATACACAGGTTTCCGCCTGTGAAACAGCAGTTTGATGATGTCGAACTCCTCCTTCCTGACCAAAGTCCTGCCCCCCACTCCCAGGAGGAACTAGCGTTAGTAAAACAGTGCCATGGCCCGCGCCTGCCGTCCCATCACTGTCCTTAAGGCTGTGCAGGGCCCAGACAAATAACAGAGTTTTAAGATTTTCTCCTTTTTTTCCCTCCTTTTAAGCTTTTATATATCTATCTCTATATAAATGTATATATTATATATAAAAGGATACATATATAAAAAAAGAGTAAACTTTTATATATAAAAAAAATCTACTCCCCCTCTGTCGTTTAATGTTTTCAGGTTTATTTTTCTTCCCTACACTGGGGTGGCTTTCTCCCTGTCAGTTCTACAACTTTTTTACAGTCTAAACTATGTAAAAATCAGGGCAAAAGTCAGTGAGATTTGGCAGATATAACTTTATGAGAACATAAGTCACTTTGTCCCAAGGCCAGGCAGAGCTCCCAGGACAAGCTGCTGCAGAGCAGACTCTGCATGGCTTTAGCAAAGCTGTGCTGGAGCATTTCCTCTTATTTGCCTGTCCTGAGAAGCCAGGGCAGCAAGTACAAGTTTTCAGTTACCACTAGAGACCCAAACCACTGATTGAAATGAAGATGGCTAAAACATGAGTCTTCAAAGGAAGGTTCCCACAGATTAAAAAATAAAAAATATTATTGTGGATTACATTGCACTACAACACTACCTTGCATACAGTTTGCCTTTTCAGATCCATCTGCTACCTTTAATAAAGGACCCAAACTGCTGTTTTTGGAAGAAGCAAAGCCAAAAGAAACAGTGCACTAAAAAAAAAGAGCCCTGGCCTTAACACTGGAGGGGCACACGGAGGGGCCAGCGCAGAGCTCTGCTGTGCAAATCTTTAACATGTGGCACTGTTTTTAGTCCCACCTCTGGTAATCAGCCAGAGCCTTAAAGCATAAGATTCTTAAGTACCACTGCAGTAGGGGTGACTACTAAGGTGCTTTACAGTGTCACTGATGGAAAATCCAAGAAAGAAATGAATTCTTTATCATAAACCCATGAGGAAGAATGGGTTGCCTTCTGAATGTGGTATATTGCTTAGACATATGTCTAAGTTGAGTGAATAAGCTTTTAAATATAGTCCATATAGTCATGAGTCGCAAGCAAATCTATCCTGAGACAGGATCAGTGATACTAAAGTCACCCAGCTCAGTCAGGTTTGGTGCCAGGGTTTGTGATACAGCGAAGGGAGGCGTTTCAGCAGGGCTGTTACGTGCTCTGAATCTGCTTACTCTTGTTGACATTTATCAGTAGAGAAAAATGCAGGACGATTTTCTTGCCTATAACATAAATAGTGGTTCATTTAATCATACACATTACAGGCCCGGGTGTCATTTTGCTCTTACAAACTGCAGCATTATTAGCATTGATCTGTGGATTAGCTCCCTACAGGGCTCTCTGGAAAAGGATTGGTGGAAGGAGTTTTGGATGCAGATCCCATATGAGGGTGTGAAGATTGCTGTTATTTAACCTGTCTTATAATGTACGTCTCCATATGCTCTGCCATATATAACTAGTTGACCCCACTGTGCACCCATGGAGTGTAAGAGACAACAGCGCCTCACCAAATCCCCTACCCACTGGTAGCAGTGGCTGTGACAGTCACTGAAATTGCACTCGCTTCTGGCCTCCTTAAACTGATGCATCTGTTTGCACCAACTTTTCTTCAGGAGGAAGAAAAAATATATTTGGGGCAGTGCAGATTACCCTGTTCCCTGGGCCAGTTCATTTTCTTACTGTCCCTGTCTTGGTTCCCTGTGTGGTGCCTGCCGTGCCCTTCCAGAGCAGCTCACCTTCCAGCAAGGAGGAATCACAGCTGGGATTTCGTGAACACCTGATGGAAGTGTCACTCAGATTCCCAACATACCTACATCTGCTAATGAACACTTCAGAAATGTTTTCAGCTCAGAAATGTGTTCTGTTCATATTAATGATGAATAATGGACGGATTTTATTATGTCTTAAACCTAGTGTTGCTTTCCAGTAAGAGAGAGCATCGATATCACTGCAGTCCAGTATTTTACTCTATAATGTACTAGGCTGCTCTGTAGACTGCTTATGTGTTTGATTAATTTTTGTTTTCTGCAGAGGTTTGCTGTGAGCAAGACTTTAATCACAGTGTAGTCATTTAAGAATAAGTTATAGAATTATAGCTGAATAATATTCATTCTGTGAGGACTCAAAAGACCAAATCCATCATTTAGATTCAGTTGCTTTTATCACTAGAATTTTCTAAATACTAATCTGATTTTTTTTCCCCACATTGCAGGTGCTTGAAAGATTATTTCAGAAGGGGTTTAACGTGGCAGCCTCCTGCGGCGGCGGGGTGGATTCCTCCCAGTTCAGCGAGTACGTGCTGTGTCGCGAGGACAGACGACCACAGCCAACTCCGACGATCAGAATAAAACAGGAGCCCCTGGACTAGAACCTACCCTCACTCCTTTGTAACCGTAGAAGTGTTTAATAGTCCCTTATGTGAAACACTTAAGGATTTGCAAAACAGTATTAGCAAACAGATTTTGACTTTATGTTGCCAATTAGTGGTATTCTGAAACTACCTGTCACATAGCCAGCCATGAAATGCATTCGGGAAACCGGCTGTCCGTTTTTCACGGTGGAAGTGCTGAGCGAGCTCGCGCACCCGGCCCTGTGGGAACGTGCTGGCAGCTCCACAGCTGTGGTGGTGGCAAAGGCAAAGCTCCCGCGCAGCCCTGACCCGAGCCGGGACTTCTGCAGAAAGACCAATTAAAGCAATTTGAATTTAGCAGGAGGAGAACCGAATCTGACAGCGTTTCCAGCGACAGCCGCCCCCACAGCCGCTGCTGACCGCAGGGAAGCGGAGGCCACCCCAAGGGAGAGGAGACACTAAAAACTGCACCGAGAATCTCCCCTGACCGCACACCTTTCCTGGCAGATGTGCTCTACACCTCCATACATTGCATCACACTTCTGTGATTGTACTCATGCTAGCAAATGGCTTATTTTTATACAACATTTCCAACCGAAGTTTCTCTTTATGGACAGAATCCAGAATCAGAAAAGGACCGATTTATAGTCAACTGGTGCTCAGTACTTTAAAACAAACAAAAAAAAAGCAACAAAAATTTGACAAGGTCAGCTATGGCCAGTACTTGCAACAGTAGGGATCTGGAAGCACAAAATAAAATGCCATCTACCATCATCCAAGGGCCACATACCTAACATGGAGCTGTAGTTCTCTTACAGCCAGTCTGGTTTTGACTCAGAAGTTCAGAAATGGTTACGTTTTGCATCATCTAAGAAGCGCGGTTCCACTAAGCAAGCTCTGCTACCCCTTGTTACTCACTCACTAACCGTGGTGTAGGCCCGCGCTGAGGAGGAAACGTTAAGAATTTTGGACAACCCAACTCTTCATAGGTCTGGAATTTTTACAAAAGGCCATTAAAACCCCCTCCCTTCCCTTGTCTGATGAAAGCAGGCCACGTTTTTGTTTAGATTGTTTTTCTTCTATTATTTTATAAACTGATCCTGTAGCTGCCCTCTTCCTGTGTAATTTTCTCTTTAAAGAAGCCTGATGTCTGCAGGAGGTTACTGTTCCTTCCACGAATCAGTATCGACTCTTCCGACTCGCAGGGCTTCCTAACTCAGGAGACAGCACCACGTTTGCAGGTGCAAGGTTATAAATAGCATTCTGCTAAATCCTGTTTATTGCTGTTTAGCATGATTGGGTCCTCAATAACTAATTCATATGTTAATCACAATTTTGTTTCTCCCACATTAATTTATAGAATACTGTTGTAGATGCTGAATTTTAATTAAACTCTTTTTTAGATGCATAAATATGGCCATACAGAACAAGGGACAGAGTATTAAATGGTCAACAGTTCTTTAATGCCAAATGATTACAATTGGGCAAATTAAAAATCCAAGTTTAAGATTAGTCCTTTCAAAAGAGATGAGCTGTACTGAATAGCCAAGGTACAGTCTACACAGAGGTCTTGTTTTTGGAGAAGTGCTGGATACCTGCCCTGGAAAGTCAGACCTCTGCGGGTTTGCTCATCTTGGATACCCAAATTACAAATCTGTCATGAAAATGTTAGCCTGTGTGTATTGGCCTGCTAATTTAGCAGAACAGTTGAGCAAATCTGTCTACTTTAAAAGAGTTGTAAAGTTATTTTATTTTGTGGTTTTATACTTGTATGACACTAAAGTTGCTAGGTATTGCCATATTTGAATATATGGCACAGCATTCACCTTTGTATGTAAGATATCTGTAGAATTGTATATTATACATTTAATATTGTAAAGAACTTAACGTATAATTGTCATGTATTTGTGTATGCACATTTCTTATACAGTACTTCATGCCATAAACATTTCTGTAAAGTAAAGGATCAAAAATAAGCAAGTAGGGTGGCACACTCACTGTATCTGCCTTGGTGTTGGGAGAGGCGAGAAGCGTTGGTTGCATCTCCTTTGGCCTTCTGCTCCAGCCAGCTTGATGTAGTCCTGTCTTACAAAGAGGAGGAAAAAAAAAGTGTTTTATTTATTACTTTCGTACACCTGAGTTCACTATCGGTTCAAAATACCCTCCAATAATCCGCTCAGCTGCTTGGTCATTTCCTACGCACACTCAGTCCCGCGCCCCGGAGGGGAGGCTCTGCAGGGGCTGTGCCCCGCGCTGGCGCTCGGCCGGGGGCGAGAGGCGCCACGGTGACCACGGTGACGGCCGCGTCACCTCCACGGGGTGACCACCGGCTGAGCACGGTGACGGCCGCGTCACCTCCGTGCCTGAGCTAGGGGCCCACGTCTGCCGTTGCACCCAGGCGCAGCCTCCCCGGCACCAACCCGGCTGCTGCCGGGAGCGCGGCCGGCGAGAGCCTCCGCAGGCACCTAGGAAGCCACGGGAGGCATCTGGGCTCCGCTGGGGTGTTTTCCCTCAGCTTGGGGTTTGCCGTTTCTTTTTATGGCTCAGTAAAGCAGCCCCGGTACTTACGGCTGCTGGGCAAGGCGGCAGCGTCGCGAGCACGGGCTGCGCCGGCGGCGGTGCCGGAAGCCGCCGTGGAAAGTCTGAGCCATGAGCTCCCGGCGTGAGCCGCAGAGCAGCGCCACGGCGAGCGGGACATGTGGAAACAATCACTTTGTTAGAAGAAATATGCCTTTAAAAAAAGAAAAGTTAAGCTAGGACATGTTCTTTTCGTTAGTAACTTCAGGTCTCTTATTTAAAGTTTATTACAGTTTCATTTCTATCTTTTTTACTTATTTCCCTATGTTCTTAAGCAGCAATATCAGCAAAAACTGATTTGAATTTTTACTTCTGGCCTTAAACCATAGCAATGTAACTTAATTTAAGAACATTGCTCAGTGTCGCTAAAACGGGTTTTAAAATACCATCGAAACTCCAGTAAAAACTGTGGTGTGCAGGAGGCCGATGTTTTTGTTATGAAGGCCAAAACATAAACATAGTTTGTTTTTTAACTTATTTTGATTGACCAAAATAGTTCCAATTCTCTTGTGCTGAGCACCGAAACCGTGTTTTACAGAACGCCCGTCTTCTCTAGCACTTTTCCCACAACCGTGTTACACCACTGTGCTCCCCAGCCTCGGAAAAAAGTGAAAAGAAGAATGTTATGTTGTGCTTATCGGACTAAGCTGTTTTGGAAAAGCAGCTGTTGAGTGCATTCATTCGCTGTGTTCAGAGCATCAAGGTTTGTTGACAATTTTATTAGATGTTTGACAAAGGATAAGAATCAGCACAACAAAACATTGAAGTATTTGGTTTTAATATTTCTTTGTGGGTATTCTGTTAATATTTTAATGCAAAATGTTTCTGAACAGTGCTTAAGAACTACAAGACAATGTGAAATTCATGTTTGATAAATTAATAATGTCACTCGATGTGTTACTTTAGTAAATTGTTTTATTTCTTTACAAAATAAGTACAAATAAGGGAGTATGTTTTCACACAAATTGGGGGTATTTACGAGTATGTACAGAAATCATCAAAATAACGTAATTCTAATAAACACAAGGCCTTTATAAACAATATGTACAAATTATCAATACATTTAAAACATAATTTTACACTTCCTGGCCTTAAATACCTTATGAATAATCTTTTGGCTAAATAGCAGCAGTATAAATTTTCTTCTGCTTTTCATAAACCTTAAAAAATAATTAAAACTTTTGTTTTTAAAACTATTGGACAAATAGTTCTATTTGTGCTTTCGCTATGGTTTCCCATCAAAAAAAAAAAAAAAATTGCCTCAAAAAAGTGGCAAGCATAACATAGTAAAAATTGAAAAGATAAATAAGCAATGTGTCCCTTCCATGGTTACTGATAATACTGTTATTTTTGAAATACAAGTTGTGCCCACCTGCTTGCTTCCTATTCCTATCCCATTTAAAAGACTCACACTCACTTTGCTTGGCTTTGGTGTGGGCCCCTTAAATTCCAATTCAGCAAAGCATTTCAAAAGCCTTCATTCCTCCTTTAAGTACTTAAAACTACCCATATGCTTAGAGTCGTGCACTTGTTCATGAGCCTCTCTGCACGGAGCCAGGGCAAGGTCAGGGCCGCAGGACCCCGTCCACGCGGCACTCGCGACTCGAGCGAGCGCAGGGATGGCCCCCCAGTGCCTTCCTTCACAGTGACTTTAAAAATCCATATAGAATACTCTAAAATCTTTACTGAACAATACTCTCTTTTAAAACCATCATTAAACCATACTCTTTGCAATAAATAAATTAAGATATTTTAGAAAATAAAACCCAACTTTGATTCATGTTACTCACCAGCTGCTACAAATGTGCAAAAGGTTGAATAGGTTTAGAAAACAACTGGAAGCTGGTCAAGGTAACTCAGCTGGGATCTGAACGCACAGATTTCACACACTTAGGATTTGGTTCAGCAAATGGCTCAGGCAATCAGCTGTGCAGTAAGAGCAAAAATCCTAGATACGTAAAATTTGTGGGAGTGTGCAGTGGCCATTCTTTTAGCTGTGCAAAAAAATGCAATTTTAACTAATCTAAAATAACAACAGGTATCACCATGGCAAGTCAGTGGAAACAGTGCCAGTGAAACGTAAAGGAAAAGAAACCCAGCACCATAAGTGAACGCACAGGTTACCTCCATGGTTAGATCCCAGCGCTGTGAACCTGTCCCAGTCTGCCTCAGAGTGAGTTGGTTTTTCGCAAGCCATTGCAGGCAGTCTTTCCATTTGTATAATTTCCATGTGGTCTATTTTAACCTCATTCAAAGTGACCAAATGGAATAAGACTTGGACATTGTTTGTATTTGTGAATTCAACATTTTAAAACCTTTTGCACATTTCTTTTTTTTTTAATTTTTACATAAAGGGAATTTATTGCATGTGTCTGACAATTTTGCAAAAGAAACTACAGAAACATTGACTTCTGAAAAAAATAGAAGGCACATTAAAATGACAGCTTTTCAATGCAAACTGAGCTTCTGTATGGGGAGATATCAGTACAATTCTTGGCTTTATTTAAGCAGAGCTCGATAGAGCAGGAGAGAATGGCTCGTTTCTCTTTCCTGTTCCATGTAGAAGATGAAGTCCCTGAGGTTTACGCGAGTTATTTTCTGTCGTGCATACTGCCTGGATGAAGGAGTCCCCAGGCCAGCCTGACTTCCACCAGACATCCCAAGGCCCTGCAAAGGAAACACAGCAAAGTCAAAGTCCTGAAATGGTAAAGAGTTTCTTCCTACTCTCAGGTTTACTGCTTCCAACTGCAGGATTATTTTAAGAAACTTAAACCGATTTTCATGAACCTAATCCTGAAAGCACTGCATGGGATTGGTGTGTTCTGAGCCTCACCGAGTTACGCTGAGCAAAGGAACTCACAGGAGAAGACACTGGTGGGACTAGACCTTCATTACTCACAACTCAGCAAAAACACCCCTGGTTGATTTTTCTGCTGTGGTCACATTAACCATAGATATATTTTATCATTAATTTCAAGAGCCTGTTTCAGAAAAAGGACTACGTAGAGAAGATAATGCCATCGTTAGCATTATCAAATGTGTGTGAAATCCTCTTCATCATCCCCACGTCCCGGGCTGGCTTTGGAGCACGGCTGCCACCGGAACCGCGGCAGCTCCGCGGCCCAGGCCACTCCTCCAAACACTCTGCCTGGACACACAGCCAGTGCTCACCCGAGAGAGAGGAAATAAATAGCAAACAGAAAAAAATCACAGGGAAGCCTCTGATACGGTTTGATGATACAGACAAACCCCAGTATTACATTTTTCTAAAGTTATGTTACATCTTTTATATATACATAGGTTCAAAACTAGTAAGTTTAATATCTTATCCTGGTCCCTCTCTCTCAAAAAAAAAGTCTCAGTTATTGATTAGGACCTGAGAAGACTCAGATCTGAGTATCTAGAAATTTAATGTACATAATTTACAGACTGTCTGCTGTCTTGTTTAGAATAGAAACCTGATACACTGATAAAGATTTTTTTCATCTTCAGGAAACCACTGCTTTTATTGACCATAACAAAAATAAGATGTTCTAACTTGGAAAAAAAAAAAAAAAAGTTTTAATCTCTAATAATATCTAAATTATTTTTCAATCATCTAAGACTTCTGGAAAATTTGTCAAAACTTAAACCTCCAAATTTCCCTACCTACTGCTACTTTTAATGACCTACCTTTCTTTCTCCTGGAAATGTATATTCTAAGACATTGGTTCTAGCAATGAAAAATATGGTTAGGCATAATTTACTACTGGGGGATTGCAGGGGAAATACAATATATAGGGTATATTCTGCTTTAACACTGCTTTCTCTCTGCATAACAGTGAGGTCGGAGCTCAGCAGAGCCAGGCTCTCAGTTCTTTCTCCTATATCTGATCATTACACTACTGCAGCGGGGCAAATCCTATTCTCTATTCTCCTATTCGCGGTACAGAAGGGCTTAATGCAGTGAGGAAGGTGGTTAAGCTTGGAGGCGAGCGAGGAAGCCCCAGCCTTCGCACCGTACAGTATTTGATCTTGGGGATTCTGTTCTCCAGAACGGAGTAGATTTTGTTAATAGATTAATTGATTTACCACCTAACCTCACCGCTCGCAGGAAGACCACGTGCTGCAGCTGCAAGGGTTGTTCATCCATGCTGGAGCCAGACATTCCCAATGCACAATCCATATATTCAGAGGTGCTCAGAATTCACCCTTTATGCCAAAACGCTTTTTGTATTCCTCAAAAAGACAGTTTCATTTCAACACCTACTCTTTATGTTCCACAGGTCTGGAACAACGTCCCACCTTACACTGCCTCTCACCTGCACTCCAACCACTCATCCCTTTGCCAGGGCTGTTGCTGCACTTTCCAGCTCTCTAAGGAAGCACCATCCTTTTTTATTTTATATTAACCTGACTCAAAGATATTTTTTTTCTTCTTGAGTTTCCCACATGGTGAATCTCTCCCTGCCCCAAATAATCCTTCACTCAGATCCACGCTGATTACAGTTCCTGATCTCTGACAAATGGGCTTGTCAGAAACGTGGCCATCTTAAACTCATGCCAAACACCCCTTTAAAAAAAAAAAAAAAAAACCCTCTTCCTAAATATTACTTGAAAAGCTGCTTAGTTTTCTGATATTTTCTTCATATAGAACTATATCTTTAATGAGCCGAGGTACATGTACAGCAAACACTTGCTTTCTATTTGTTGGACAAAGTAATTGTGATGAAGATGAGAGAAATCATATTCATTACATTTAACACTTGCAGTACTGAACTCTTGGGTAGGAGGAGGCTAATCCGTATAGCTGGGATATGGAATGCAACATCCTACTGCACAATTCAGCTGTGCACAGAACCCTAACAGAACCCAGGCAGTCACAAGGTAACATTCTGTAATTCAGTTCTGCAAGGTGAAAAAAGCACGTGACTGATTTAAGCAAGCACAGAAGCACATCTTTAAATTTACAGCACAATAATTTATATTGCCAATATCCAGTTTAAATTAAAGACAAATTTGCTTGGTCCTGCAATGTTCTTGGTGTTATTCAGCAATATTCTATATGATAAGCACACTACTAAATGGCATTTTTTATATATATATATATATATACACACACACACACACACACATATATACACACACACGCAAATACTGGCATAGTTAAAATTGATTGCCAAGAATAACGGAACTGAAGTAATGCAGATTTGTCTTATGAAAAATCCCACTTTTTCATCAGCATGGCAGGCTTTTCATTAACACAAGCAAGTGCAATGTTGACTGTATCTATGGCAACTGACAAGAGTTACAAAGATAAAAGCTCTAGTAAGACCCTAAATGGGGGTGAATTGTTTATATCCTCTACTTCCATGCCTGCCCCTCCCAAGCCCTTACCAAATCTCACCCACTCAAATAGACCTCCGTACAAGTTTTCCTATCACTGAACTCCTATTTATAACCCAGGGGAATTTTAATTCACGTTCCAAACCAGAAAAACATTTAACATACACATCCCTCTGCCTCGCGAGCTCCCACTGCAGCTTCCTCCTCCCTGGAGGTACCAACAGCGTCTCGCTCCTGCTCCCAAGCCAACAACGTTCATGGAAGTTGTAGGGACTTACAGTTACTGACTTCAGTCAGGAGCTCCTGACTCCCTCTTTCTCCCTTCTGGCTCCCTCCATTATATCTGATCAAAATTGCTCAAGAATTTGAATGCTATTGCCAAGGAGACTGACAGACACACCTCTTTCTTAAAAAAAAAATTAAAAAAATAAAAAAAATAAAATAAAAAGCAGCAGGACAGAAATTCTGCACAGCAATTTTCATGGACAAACTCTCCTACTGCTCAGAAAGTCAGAATGTCTCTGCATGTTAAATTACACTAATTGCAGTAGCAGGTGTATGAAAATCAAACCGACTAACTTTCCAGAGCGTGCTCTTCCTTGGATTGCACAGCACTGCCTTCACGGAGCAAAGCAGCTGTAACAAAATATTCTGGTATTTATAATAGAGATTTCTAATGCTGAAAAATCAAAGCAGGTTTTTTTCCACAATTTTGAAAAACTTCAGCTTTTAAAGACATTGAATAATAGAACCATGGAAAAACAATGTAATATTCTTGTCAGGAAACACGAAGGTAAGGGCAAAGAGAAGACTGCATTTAATATTTTATCCATCCTTCCTTCACCAGAAAACAATTCAGTGCTGACATCTCTCCTTTGAACATAGTCTTGAACTGTGGCTGCTGCTTCCCTGTGACCCACAGAGGCAAGGCAGTAAGGATAAAAGGTCTGCTGGATTTCTTCCCAGGCTACACGGCACATCCTCGTGGCAGCCCTGCACTTCAAGCCAAAGTCTGAAAGTGGGAATCATACAGCAACTATTCAAAGTCACCTACCTGTCTATCTATATTTAAAATATATATACACACATATACATCTCTTCGGCTATTGCCAAATTGGAAACCAGGCGGTAAAAAAACAACAACAACAAAAAAACACACACAATTTTCTGTATTTTTACCTGGGAAAGTGGCCTCAGCAACAACAGGGCATGAGTGATAAGACTTGGCTCATTTTGATACAGAAAGAAAACACATATTTTGTGAACTCAAGGAATTTTATGAACTCTAGATGAGTGGGAAAATAAGGTCATGGATCATAAGAAATATTGGGGGTATATTCACCAGCAATAATGTTTACTTGTGTAAAGTGCTATTAGATCTTTGGCTGAGAGGTACTTTTACATTAAAAACAGGTATAATATTATGTTTGATAATATTATGTCTGATTAGTTGTTCTACATAATTTAGGATTTAATCCAGTACTTACTGAAAGTAACAGTAATTTTCATTTCACATTTCACTAATTTAAATGAGAGCCAAAACATCCTTAAATTACTATTCTCATTAAGTAAAGAAAAGTAAACAATAACTGTTTGTCAGCATCTAAAAGATTAGCAATATTGCATGAAATATAATTATATCTACCAAAAAAAGAGACTTAGCCTGCACAATATGGTGGTTTCATAAACGTCTTTAGAAAGATTCATCCACAAAAGCTGTCATTTAGGCTTTCAGATCAGCCACATTTATAAGGAGGATTACGTATTCTTTCTTAAGAAGCTAGTTATTTTCATTCACAAACATTTTTTATCCTATACTTTTTTAGTGCAACTGTTCCTACAGACTCCGTTTTGGCATGCGTTTGCTTGCTACACCCTCTTGGATGCAAATGCATCTTATTTCCCCCGGGCACATAAACACACACCTCGCCCTGCAGACAAACATCAGAAAAACTGATTTGCACAAGTATTTACAAGTACTTCAAATACCAGCACAATTGCAACATTTCAAAGACAGCATGCAGTAATTTTTATATTAAGAAATAATATAAGGAAGGTAAGTCATACTAAGACATGGATGCTGTGAAAAATATTTCTTTAGATGTGATCACTTCAGTTTATAATTACATGATGTTATTTCAACCCAAGAAGCGAGCTGCCATTACAAGAGGAATGCTTTATATGTACTCGCTCTTTGCCTTTATTATGCTAAGCTAAGGCGCATATGCAAGTACCATTATAATTGAAAACCTGCTTTGTAAAACAACATCGCACCAAAAACTTCCAACTGAAAGAATCCAGCAGCTGTTATCAGCCTGACCACCTATTCTCTCTTCCTAGAGAATATTTCCCCCACTGAAGCTGGCTAAGAGCACTGGCAAAAACCTGGTTATGCAACATTTCAGTGAGAAATAGCCTGGGAAGAAGAGAAATCTACCTGCATGGACATAAGTAATGCAGAATATGTGCAAGGCAGACACGGGTTTTTCATTTACCTGCTCAAGGGAGCTAGGTGTTCCACTGCCCAATCTTCAACAGGTTGTTCTCAGGAAGAAATCAGGCTGCAAATAATTTCAATTCCTTAATTCACCTCTGTAGATCTCTGCACAATTACTGCATTAATGTGGAAAATAAATGTGAGTTGTTCCTGCGTGGACACACTGCTCTGCACTGTGCTAAGGCTTTCAAGCTCTCAGAGATCTTTCGGATCCCTCACACCTCACTCACTCTGCAGTGAAACCCAGCATCCCAAATCCTTTACCTTCCTGCCGCGTGCTCTGGCCTGGCTTGGGAGCTGCAGTCCCCAGGTCTTCAGCTATTTTATTCACGGACCAGCTCTTCATTGCAGCTATAGAGCTCGCCAAGATCTTATTCCACAAACATCCCGCACCTACCACAACCCACTGCCCTACTTGGACTTAAAAGTAATGAGAATTTTACCTGATTAAGAACTCTTGAGTTTGGACTGCATTCTTGTGATGGTAATTATAAATGGAATATTCTATTTATCCTGTTTCCATCATACACACATATTTTCATTTTACTTGGAATGCTTCTCCTCCCATGCTTTTCAAATGTTTAATCAAGTGCTGCTCCCTTTGAAATACTAATCCCGCCAAAATTTTTTATTGTTCTTTTTTTAAGTGTTGTGGAGCTTTTCCCTTCTCAGCTTTCAGTGTTAGCATGACTGTTTTTTTTTTTTTTTTAAAGTACTTGCCCACCTTCCCCCAATGCAATCATATTGTACATCCCTATATTCTCCCTCACTGGGAAACAACAAATGTCAAAACAACTTTGGGAGAAGTCCTGTAGATCAACTAACAGGACACACATTTTTCTTGAATCATTTTTGACTCCCATCTGATTTTTTTTGGTCTTCCTCTTTGATATTCATTCAACACTATCTCAGTTTTATATAGTGGGTGGCCCTTTCTTTTATAGCCTGTATCTGTGTGACTTTCATTTAACCAGAACTTAAAATAATTAAAGTGTTCTTGACACTCATCAATCTCCAGACACATATAACTGTAAAATTCAATTGTTTCCCTATCTAATTAAAATATTCAGAACTGCTAGCCAGTAAAGATTGCTTTTTGGGCCCATTTCTTGCTGAGAACATGCTGAGCTGTAGGAGACAAGGTAACTGTAGGAGACTAGATTCATTTGTAGCTCTTTCTGATAAAGAAAAAAATGTACCAAGAAATGTGTCTTGATCCCCTGCAAGAGCTAGTGATAACTCATCTAGTTAAGGTGAGACACAGATATCATATAGCTGCTTCATATATTGCAAGTCTTCTGGTAGAAGGGTGGAAGAGAAAGAGGCAGAGAGAAAAGTATCTAGATCTTAATGTTTGTGAAAAAAAAAATCCTTACAAATGTGAATTCTAAATGCAAAATCATTTTCTCAACTCCTGAGAGCATGAATTGCCCTCATTCATCTCAACTGACTTTCAGTTCTAAAGCTTAATTATGATGTATAACACCCAGACTTTAAAATAATTATGTTTGCAACTGTGGGCCATCTTGTGCATTCCCAGCAATTGTGCAAGTGCCAATCAAGGGACTTTATGCACCACTTGCCAAACAGAGGGCAAAAAGAGCCACAGATACACCAGCTCGTGGCACATTTTATTCCAGTGTAAAATTTGTTAGTAGATTAGTTGCAATCTATGAACAGTAGTATAAACCTTCCCCTATAATTACCAGAGGCTCCTCTGTGGATTGAGGGTAGTATATGGCCGTAATTTGTACACTCAGCCCATTAAATAAAACAAAACAAAGCAGGCAATGCGGTTATCTCCCAATTGAGTGGCAATAAAATTAGCCCTTAATACCTTCACCTCCCAGGATAAACACATTGTCAGAAAACAGTCCAGTACACAGGAAATAAAGACGTTAACATTTGTAAATAAAGCATAGAGGGCAGTTAACACTCTTTCTATTACTGGAGATATCAAGGAATATAATTAAGTCCTGGTGTATTTCAGACATTAGGGAGAGATGATAGAATTCAGCAGGGAGAAGTCTCTGGTCTGAATCCTTCGGCCACTCATTTCTTGATTTCTTAAAATTTATGTTTTTTGCAATTAATTTTCACTCTCAGTTCTTTTTAATTTAGTGGTTGTGTACAATTTTCCTCTCCTCCAAAAAAGTTAAACCATACTGGCGCAAATTGCTTGTGGAAGAATGGCTCCAGAAAGGAAACAAGGTGGGTTTTCCTTCCTATAGATGTAAGTTTATACAAGACAGGAATGGGGATGGCTGGTATAGCTGGATAGGATAAAGCAGACCAGACTGAAATAAATGCCTTCCACACTGAAAAGGTTTCTTTTAAAGTTTTCAGCTATTACATGTAAGCATTTTCAACCATGAGAAAATATAAACTTTCACCTCTTCCCATAAAGCCCTAATTCAATATAGTCTGAAGTTTCTCCTTCTACATTATGTCTTTTGCATATCATGGTCAGTTTGTTTAACATGCTTTCCTGTTTCTCAGGTCCTTCCTTTTCCAAACAACCAACATTTTAAACTATCTTCAACATAGTCAACAACAAAGAACAACTCTTGAACTTCAAGGCCGATTCACTTTGCTGGGGGGGGGGGGAGGAGGGACCCACATGTTTTGTAAAATTAACCCTCTCACACTCTGACTCACAATTATCCCAGATGCATCTCTTTTTATGCAATATGGAAACTTTCAAGAAGATCCATGAACTAAATGTATCTTGGTGTAACAAAAACATGATTGAGCAACTCATATCAATACGTGAAAGAATCTCTCTGCCTCCAGATGATCTCAGAGCAGATACGGTGATGTACAAAAGCATGTTTTTCAGATCTCAACCTCTACTCGCAGTTATCTCTAACTCCTCTCTACTACCCTGATAAGACTGAATAACACCCTGACTACTTAAAACAAGATTAATTAACAAGTTAGTATCATGGCTCTGTCATCACCTTTGCTTTACTGGAAAAGGATATTATGACACATAGCTATTAATGATTTCAAATGTAACACATCTAGATAGCCAAAATCTAAGGCTCCATTAGCAACATCTCTAAATAAAACGGATATTATAATACATAATAAGATAGACACAAACCCACATGATACCATGAATCATCTGATACATACCAAGCACCTATTACTATCGGTTCCCTATAGCTAACAAGAATCCATATATAAACTGACATGGCTCATATATCTAATTATTCCTCAAATAAAAGGGTGTGTATATATACACACACACAGAAAAGGTTGCATCTATAAAAAACACATGTTTCTTGAAGCACTAGCCCAAATCAGGCACTTGCGCTGGGATGCTCTTTGGGCAAGCTGAACAAAAGGCAGCGGCGTGTGAGCTATCTGGTCTCTTTGGCAGGAGCTGGCACAACCCATCAACAGCAACATGAGAACCTGAACAGATGACGGAAGAGGGCAACGGAGCAGACAAACAAATGTACACGCGCACACACACACACACTGGAGAAGATTAGTGAATTAATTAGAGAGGCAAGTGAAAAAATCACATGGAATTTGGAATGCATGCAGTAGTATGGAATGATGCTACTGGCCTATTTTTACCATTGGCAATAAGATACAAGGAGCAGCTAGCTGTAGTAGAAGCAAGTGCATTATGATACAACACAACATGAGCATTATAAAATGCGAGATGAATCTCAAGCCCAGAGGCTCTTTAGCACCACTCCAAATCACAACTCTCTGCCTTCATTTTTCTTCTTTGCTACCATTCCACTTCTTCCAATACTTCTGACTTGATTAACCCTTTTTTATCTTTCTAATCTTCAATTTTCATGGTACCACATCAGATTCTTTAGGAAGTGTCTGAATAATAACAGCGGAAATTGTAGATCAGAAGTCAGATGTTCAAAAGTACTCTAATCCACTGAAGCCTCAATGGTTTTCAGTGAGAAATTTAATACATCATTGGCACCTTAATAAGACAGCATGCTTAATAAGACAGACAGCTTTTCTGAAAATCTGGCTTCTGAAAAATAGTTGTAAAAATCATCAATCAAATCATAACTTATTTTTAATAGTCTGAATACAAGCACATTTTTAAAAATTATTATTATTTCCCCCCCTAAATACAATTAGCCCCAAATAGAATTCGTAAAGCACAAAGCTCAGTTCAGCTTTTGGAGAATTAGAAAAAATACATTTTCATACTAGGTCAATTTTTTTTTCTTTTTTTTTGGAACACTAAGTTCTATTGTCCAGATCAACCAATTATAAATTTTTCATTAATCTGGTCTGAAATTACCAAATCATATTTTTGGGCATATAGAAGAGCTTTTCTTGTCTTTCTGAAAAACTAAATTAGGATCACTGATATTTCCACACAGTATACATAATGCACTACCTGAGCGTGCGCTACAGTAACATATGGTACAGTAGGTTATAACTATTTTACCATCTGTTCCATCTGAACTCTAACCTTGATGATCCCATATCAGTTTTTTTCCACTAACTACTACAATTTGCAGATCTTGGCTTCTACTTACCCTTTTAAAATTAAATTGCAGCAAAATAGATGGCTGGATTATGTGTTACTCTTCAGAAGCCTTCATTGCTCCCCAGGTGATACAAAAAAGTTCCTTCAAAACTACAAGTCATTTTTTTTTTAATATCAGTTAGTAAGACAAATCTGTGATCAGAACCTTTACTCTGAAAACAAAGAAACAAAAAAAAAAAACACCCGTGCTCCCATTCTTTACGCATTCATTAGAAAGTGTTTGCTCCTGTTAACGCTCTTATTTAGGAAAGTGTATCTTCATCAGTGGAATTACAGGGGACTTGATGCTTCCCAAGAGTAAAGCAATTTTTAGCAAGGTTCCCCACAAACTGCTTGACTCAGTCTTTATCTAACCAACTCATCCTATAAATTAGACTAGGTCTAATTCTGTTTTTGCACATACAGCAACATTTCTATAACATCTAACCATCTTGGTACTCTGAGTCACCCATAAAAATTAAATAGTGAAAAGCAACAGCGCCATATTGAAAAATATTATTTTCATGGCAATAACCTAAGCTTTTCCCAAAGTGGCGAGCTCTGGAGAGATTCTGTAAATCAAGAGAGGAAGTTTAAAAGGCTTTTTATCTTGGCATATATTCCATGTAATCAAGTTTTATTTTCATATGGGTGTTGGAGTTTGAAAGTCTAAGCCTTAATTCTAGGGATTTCCAGGCAGCTCATCTGGGATACTTCATTTAAATTTAATGTCTGTCTTGTTTACAAAAAAAACTCAAAGAGTAGCTACATAGTAATTAAAATCCATGAAGGACTGTGACCTTAGTATAATGGTTTACACATATCTTTACAAAACTACTGCATACACACACATATAAAACATAAACATATATTTAATAAAAACTAATGATATCCACAAGACATGCACCTCTAGTTTTACTACTTGTAAGTAAAGCAATAACACTTGACAGTACTAATTCTTATGACTGACGATACTGGAGAAAGAATCAAATATGATTATCACCAATTACTAATCTACAATATCTAGGTTCAGCTCAAAATATTAAAACATAACAGCTCAGTAAACTACTGAGTCATTATCAACTGAACCAAACTGTAATACCTACACAATGAAAACTGTACATTTATAAAAGAATACTTTTGTTAAATGACTTTAACTTATAAAAGGAGTATCATCCATTCTCATTAGAGATTTGTATCTTCTCTGTTTTGAAGTACAGTATTGCTTCTACTAACATTCATTTCCTTTTGATTTCTGTTTAGTATCTGAACAAAACGGAAATTGAATTTTTTTCAATGTGTGCAGAAATCCGTTCATGAGATGTAATTTTGCTTTTTTTTACACAAATAACATATGGCCACTGAATATACATATATAATTCCATACATGCTTCAAAGCACCCAAAGACATCTATATTTTATAGCTCTGTTTGAGGGAAGAGAGAACTACTTGTTTTCTTTTGGAGTGTATGCTTAAGCAGCCTCTTCCTTCCTGACAAAAAGAGAAATAAAATCTTTAATGGATAAGAGCTAGAGTTTATACTTCACCCTTCCTCTCCAAATACAGGAGGACATTAGCTTACACACACACACACACACACACACACACACTTTTCTTTTGCATTCAAATATTTCTACCTCTGCATAAAAATGACTTGCATTATGCAGTCTCACAGGCTTTCTAGGTTGGCACCCCAGCAGCATAATCCTGATTCACAAAACAAAAACATCTAATTACCCCAGCTGCATAATTCATTGGCCCATAAATAAAAGTTGGCCAACCCATGATCTTATCCGACAGACTCTACGGAGCATGTGTGAGGCTCGCACCGCCGGAGACGCATCCATCAGGGCTGGCGGCAGCATCCGTGAGCTTTGCTGCCCAGCTCCGGGCACTCCGCAAGGGAAGAGGAAAGGCCTCCACTTTGCAGCCAGGAACTTCTACCCTCCCGAGCAGTTAGTCCTGTCTGTGGTTGCTCAGTCTGGTTCGAGGTGAATCACTGCGCTGGATGTTCCTATCAGAGCTGTGATCCTCCAGCACTCTGTGATTAAGTGAATCCCAGGAATAAAGGAGGAGAGCAAATACTTCAAGTGCCAATACTATAACTATATATCAAAGGTTGCTTTCAATCGCATTGAGACCGTAATTTGAAAATCAGATGACAAAACTGAAACATTGTTATTGAGTATTCCATACTTTGCATGTATTTTTCATACAATGTTGATGAAAAGCTATGTAAATTCTCATTATTCTGGCAAATGTCCCAACAGCAACAGAAATCTTTGGAACACTGTCTACAGAAAATGTCTACAGGTGGTCTTATTATTGGCTTTGTTTTTTTTAATTTGACAGAGTTTTTCACCAAACCTTAGAAAAACAGCATCCTGTTTTTTGGCTTCATGATCAAATATCTAAGATTCACCAAACTATAAATAAAAATGATCACATGGGCTACTGTGTCAGCTAGCAAACCACTGTTATTGTCTCACATGAATTTCAAATGGAAAGCAATTTTTTTTTTTTTTTTTTTTTAAGAAAAATGTATGAATTGGGTTCTAATAGGTAACATTTCACCACGTAATAAAGACTAAACCAGAAAACATTTCAATTTTCAACAATGTTTTCACTCTGCATTATAACAGCCCTGAGTGGCAGAGACTCTTGAACCCAGTGGCTAAGGCACTATTCATCTTTCATGTCCCAGATCCAGGCTGCAACCACTAGGCAATAGACTCACTTTTCTCACTAGAAATGTCATCTTGGAGCCGAGAAACCTTCTTGACAAATATGTTTTTGAAACAGATGTATTTTTGCTAAACATTTTATCTTTGACAAAAATGCATTTTGACAGAGAAAGTTTCATTGCAATTTTTTTCACCGGCTCTAATATCAAGAACATAGAATTGCAGGGCCGAACTGGGGCCATTTGCCCCAACCACACCTTCCTTACGGAGGGAAGGTCCCTTTGGTGACAGCAATGGCTTTTTCTGTGACTACAACAAACAAAAACGTACGTCAGCTATCCATTTCTCTGTCCTGATTTACCTGACTGAAAGTGTTTAGTCTCAAACAATAAGCTACAGGTCCTCTCTTCCCTTCACTTGGCTCTAAGAGGAAGGCTGAGGGGAACCTCTCACCTACCTCTCACCCTTCCAACCAGGTCTTCGCATCTACGTTGGAATGGCTATGTCATATACCTAATAGCAATTAACAACAGAAATGTTTAGAATAAATGAGTAAGGACAGGGCATTTGAAAAAGAGTTAACAGATGTCCTTAACATTGCTGCTGGCCTAATAACATTGCTGCAGTAATTTATTTGATGTGGAGTTTATTTAGCTGCTGTAAACATAAAGGGTTATAATAATCATAAGCAGGTTGCATTAAGCACAGTACATCTTGGATGTATAACACAGTGTTAAAAATACTCCCAGAAACAGTATGCCTTGAAGATATTATATGCACAATATCTTCTACAATCTGATTGTGAAAAGCTAGCCAGAAAGCTTCTTTCAGACTTTAAAATGATTTAAAAAAAAAAATAAAAATCAAGAGTTCTTTTAAAGATAATTTTGCCTATATTTTGTGATAGCAAACAGATTCAATTCAAACATCAGATCCTGGCATACTTCAGTAAGCTATCAGCACAGCAGTGCTGCCTTTTTTTCCTTTGAAAAATGAAAGAATTAAATTCAAAACAAACAACTTCAATTTAACACCAAACTACAGGATAACCAATCTTAAAAATGTCAAATTGTAATGGATCTTAATACCCATAAAAACACAAAAATAGTGGCATTGTTCTTTGGTAATGCATAGCAACCTTACAGAATTTCAGTGAAGGAGAAAGAAGGGAAAAACACCTTATTACTTCTAACTCCTGCGAGCCATTTTGGTCTCCAAAGGTTTTAGACTGCCTCAGGCCATGTGTCTGCAGTGTTTCGGGAAATGACTTGCCTTCGCACGAACACTGCTATGTTCTGCAGCACTGCTGCCCCCCAGCATCCCCGCTCAATTTCTGTTTAACTCTTCCTTACCTGCATCAGCCTTTCCCCCCCTTTTTTTTTTGCATCAAGATTTCAGAAGGGTTTTGCTTAAAAAAGAAAAAAAAAAAAAGGCAAAAAATAAAAACATATACCCCCTCACAAAAATACAAACCAAAAAAGCTCTCTGCTTTTTCTGACAAGGTTCCCAAAAACAAATGAGAGCAGAATTTATCTCCATATATCTTTGAAAGGAAACAGAAATCAATTTAAAGCTAAAATACTGGGAAAAAAAAAAAAAGAACACTAGTTTAGCTAGCTAGCATCAGAGAGCTTTGAAGTTTGCCATCGCTCAAGTGGTTGTCTATTTTACCTATGTTAACTAAGAGTAGTGCGAAAAATCAAACGAACAAACAAAAAAAATCAACACTCTCAGAGAGACCAGAATGGCACTACTAAGATTCTTCACCTATCACTGTATTTAGATTTTTAATTACACTCTAAACATCACATTATAGGCTACGATTAATTCTCTGGCCAAGGCCTCATTACTGTTAACTAATCTGTCTTTGCAGCAGTGTATTAAAGGTGTGTATTAAAGTGTAAAGCAGTGTATTAAAGCATATACCCCATTTGACGTAGAGGGAAAGATTTACTCCTCTTCATAATTTTTTAAACTCACTTCAGAAAAATGTTCTGTGTTTCCCTCTTTTCTCCGTAAAAAAATTCAAGATGATGCACTGCAAGCTATTTTGCTGGACAGACTTTTTAAAAAACCTCTAGAAAATTCTTAGCCAAGGTCACTACTGTTTGACTGAAAATATGACAGTGTATGAGGCTACTAAAATATTCCGTTCATCTCAGAGGTTGAGTAAGCAGCTCTAACTAAGAGGAAAATCAATATAATACTTCACAGTGAGAAAGAAAATGGAAAATAGTTTAGCAGTTAAGTGGTTAATGCAATTCCTAAGTGTTCAGCAATCATTGCAATTTAGTGCCATTTCGATTATTACACAATAAACAGACCATGTTGTCTGGAAGCAAATTTTTATGAGTATAGCTGAAGGGGTTGCAACTTATTTAGCTGCTGAAACTCTAAGGGAAAGAACATTTCTGAATGCTAACACTACAGATCAGAAATATACAGGTACACTAGAAAGGTTATTTTTAGGTCACTACTATGGTAACTAACCACACTGACCTTTAAAATTAGTATGCAGTTCAAGAAAAATGAAGTTCAGTAAAATGTTCCTTAAACAGGAACACTTTAATAAATGATATTGCACATCCTTATAGCAGAATATGTTGTCGCGTTTTGCAGCTATTAATTTTACTTGTGAAACATAGTAACATAATATGACATATAACAATGCAAAACTAACTAGGAAAAACATGGAAACATTCCAAAACCTGATTAAACTACCATAAATTTATGTTTAAAGAAAACCTTTTTAGGTTTATAGGAAGAACTTAATTTATTTTTGCAGAAAAAAATAAAATAGCTAACTGAAGAAGGTTAGTTTTTCATATAATGTGGAGATGTGGAAACATTCAGAATAGGTATAGTTAAAATAATGTTATTTTGATCAAATATTTTGAAATTTTGAATTTTAGATGGTTGCAAAAGACGTGCTTTCAAAAGCAAATCCAGATTTGCAATCAATGAATTCAGAGACAAAGAGGCAAAAAGGGTAGGTAAGATAAGTAGGAGGAGATTAAGAGTATGTGGTTGGTGGCAGAGAGAACTCAATAAAGGAAACAGTATTTTGAATGAAAGAACCATTTAAATATGGTGTAATAACATTTACTTAGACAAAACTTTTAATAGAATCACATCTTTAACAAAATAACAGATGAGGTGTCCTACAACTCTGTCATTCCATTACCTAAGATATGGAAAATAAAATTTGGCTGGCTGTTCATCAAAACCACTATTAAGAAAAATATAAAAACAGAAAGCAAACACATATGAACAAGTAGTATCCCCATCCTTGGAAAAATGTAATTTACTCTACCAACATAAAGTCATCGAACAGAGAACACAAATGTTCTAATTGGACTAAGATGAGTCTTAGCCATGTTTAGGACAGTCTATAACACTATATAAAGTGATGGATAGAAAATCACAGAAGTAGTTAGAAAGTATAATATATGCATTAACATTTTAATCTGGGTTATACTGTGACATTTTTCAAATGTTGGCTCTTCCACAAGAATAATAATAATAAAATAAATGGCAAAATATCTGTATTTTTCCAGGACTCAATATGCTTCTGAGTAACACTGCTCTTGAAGTGACTTTTAAATGCCCGTGTCACAATTTCTATGAAAGAGGAGGAAAAAAAAAATCTCAACAGGTACTGGTATTCTGTGTCATCAGCACACTTTTCCTGTGAACATGACCATTGTATCCACATCACTGTGGTGGTCCCCAGCAGGACACATGGATCCCAAGCAATCAACAACTATCCCAACCCTTAAGTCCCATCTGAAAAGGTGCTCTCCTACTGTCCTACAATGTATGTAGGTTGTACTAAGACACAGCAAGGGACAGGCTCAATTGGCTATCTAACCCTTCACCTCTGCCCTTGCCCAGAAAAAAAGGATGATAAGCTATACTAATATCCTCATTTAATGAATGAAGAGCTCAGGCCACCAAATCAAGCCCAACAAGTCCAGTTCCTGAGGCCCACAGTGAGCCCACAACCAATCGCAGGTGCATCCAAACCGACAAAGAGGGCTACAACCACTGATAGGAAGCCTAATCTTACACAGGCTGCATTGAATGGAAATGCTTTCCATTTAATGCTTTCCAGGTTTATAATTCACTAAATGCAAAATGATGCATCAAATCTGTCTAACCTTCTAACCAAGCACACGGGGCAAGCTAATTTCTCCATTGCTGCTAATGGAGCTATACAAGCCCCTATATTCTTTTTCTACCTAATTAATACTTTAAAATAGCTTCTCTTATGAAAATATATTTGAGCAGCTAAGAAACATGGAGCAACATGGTAACAGTGCCTTGTTTCCAAAACATAAAGTAAAACCTTAAACTTGACTTTTCCAAAAATTGTAAACCTACAAGTTAATCTACCCCACCTTTCGATGTGGTAATTCTGCTGACAGTAAATAATCAAAATTGTCATTTTTTGAAAGCCAACCAAGATTCTGAGAATTTTTCTTGATATGTTTTCAGCCAAAATTGCTTATAGCTGTTGGCTTATTTTAGGAATGGAAGATTGTAAATGTGCCAGCCAGATGAGAATGCTAAGCAGGAACAGAAGAAGCTAACACAACAGGTAGACTGCCTGCATGGAAAAATTTTCCACAAAATCAGAGGCTTTCTCATCAGGAAGGATGATGAGAGAAGTCATCCCTGCCGGTGTACTACACATTCAATCTCCAAATTTATGTTATAATAGATCCAGGTTACAATTGTTTGTTTTTCATCTTGTTGACTTACTAGTTTTTATATAAAAGAATTAACCTTATCACAGAATATTAAAAAGAAAACTTTGAAATAAAATTGTTTCAAATAGGAGAAATTTAAGATTAATATAGATAGTAATTATGAAATAAGGTTCCATCAATATTATGTATTCTGGCCTAAGATAGTAAGAGAAACAAGAAGCAGCAATAATTACTGCCTGACACTAGTAAAAAATGCTGGTGACTAACTATAAAGATTTAACATAAAAAAACAGATTTTACTGTAACACCATAGCCACATATCAGTACTGAGCTTTAAAAAGAAACTAATTCAAAGGATACAGAAAAGAGGGATTTTGCGCGTATAAGTATATATTCTCTTAATCTATTCAGTGTGCAAATTTATTTAAAATACAATAAAATGATAGGCAATTCTAAAGACTAAATACAAAAATATAAGATGTCAAATGTACAAACTTTTTAACTCTGCAGTTTTTATTTTATTATTAGATGCTATTCCTAACTTGTTAAAATTGATCAAATAGAAAGCTGTGAATAGAGAAAAAATTAAGCCAACTCGAAAAGTGTGACTTGGATTTAATATTTTATAATTGCCAAGGGACATACTGAGATCAATGAATTTTTGCCCGAGATGAACGTCAGAAAGAGATGTACTTCAGTCTTTTAGGGAACATTGGTCTATTTAATTCTTGTGTCTGATGCATGTGAAATATGCCTGTCTTGGCCTTCTTTCTTGCCTCGAGGCCATGCTCGAGGCAGACATTACCACTTTTAATAGGCCGCCATCTGAGGAATGGCAAGGGATCCAATAACCCATCGACTCTAATGGATTTGCCTGTTTATTCACTTACACCTTTTTTGCAGCTAATTTTAGTTTTGCATGCTGAGTTGTTTCACTTTAAATTAAATGAATAGAAACAAAGGGAAAAAGACTGTGCAGCTAATAAACCATGATTATTTTCGAAGTTCTTCGCAACAGGATCCTCCATACACTAAGGTATATCACTGGAGAATAGATTCACTGCTGTGTTTTTCCACTTGTTGTCAAAATTAACAAAGCTCCTTTTAAATTTAGTGAGTCAAAAAGTAGGTTATTGTAAACCCTTGCTTATAATGTACTAATGATTTGTAGCAGGCTGCAAATCATTATGAGGGTCATGAGCATCTTCAAAGACTAGTACAGGTAAAGTTAATGATTATACTGTATTAGCACCAACAAAAATTGTGTAAAATTTAATCTAGCCCTTTATACTTTGAAGAGCGCATGCAATACTTAATACATTACCTTTAAACCAAATGGAGTCTGTCGAGATACAGGGGAACTCTGAGCAATAAAAATTCTCAGTGTATTTCATCTTTAGGAAAAATATACATTAGACACAAAATTATTAGGGAGCATAATCCCCTCATTTCCATTGCATATTTTGTTCCTCTAAAGGTCTCTGTCCCCTTCTTGTGGGGCAGCCCCATGGCCCTCCGCTCGCCAGCACCCTGCAGAGCTGCCCTTCACCAGCGGCTCCCTCAAGAGCTGCCGTCTGGGTGACTTGCTCCTGGCACGGCCCCTCACCTGGGGACCAGCCCTGCGAGCCTTGACTTGAGCATGGTCTTCAGGAGGTGCAAAGCCACCTTTTCTCCACATGGCCTTGTTCACTCCAGGCTCCCTGAGGCACGAGGGATGTGGTGGCCAAGTCCCAGGCCCACCCTCCCACAAGTGGTTGTTCTGCAGGACGCTGGCGTTTGCCCCTCATGCCACCCGCCTGCACCCGGTGCCTCGAGAGCCCTCCCCAAGCCACAGCAGGTATTCACGTCCGGCAGAAGCCACCTTTTTTACAGCATGGAAGTAATAGGGCTCCTACTTCAGGAGGGGGCAGAGCCAGCTCTGGCGCGGAGGTAATCAAAACACAGAACTTCTGGAAGGGAAAAACACCGTGGGACTCTGCCAACCCCCAGAGCCTCCTATGTTACCAATTTAAACAACTTTTTCTTTTCTGTAATCAAACCAAAGCCACTGCATAAAACAGAACAACACTTGCTGATTTGTTCCCTCCTCGACACAGAAACCTGAACAGCTCCAGAAGGCAGCAATACACTGTGTGGTTTGCTCACCAGACTGCAGGAACCTGGCTACCAAAAAGCAGCACCAAGAGCCAAGAAGTCAAGAGCCCACCAGCGAGTCCCTCTGCACCGCCGCCACCACCAGCGAGAGCAGGGACGCACGCGAGGGTGCAGAAAGGCTCCCGCCATGCCAGGGGAGACCACACATCCCTTTCACTTCGAAAATCTCGTGCTGCTGCTCCTGTAGCAGTAAATAAAGAGCCATAAAATGATGTAAAATTCCTCTATAGAGAGAAACGGATTAGATCAAAAAAGGACTTCTATCATCTAGAAGGTAGACACAGTGATACAAATTCCTAATACAAAATGGAAGCAGTTATAGGAAATCCCCCCCCCCCTTTTTTTTTCTCTCTCTAGCTGGTTCTGTTTTCTTCTAAGGGATAACATTATGAATTTGGCTTCTCCCTTTATTTTTGCCACAGAGACTTCACCTCCATTTATACCTTTTGCTGATCTTTCACAGATTCCTTAATAATGTGGTGTGACATGAAATCAACTCAGGGGCTTTACTAGGGCTTTTTGGATGGATTTGTGGCTTTTTTTTTTTTGTCATTCAATGGCTTGCAAAACATAGAGAGGCATGTATTTCAAAGGAAGATCCACTATTATGAAAATTAGCCTCTTGGCTTTGTATTCATTTTATTGCTGCTGACCCAGGTTTCTCTCAGAATTTAGACTGCAGGGGGGACCTTTTTTTTCTGGCACAAAGCTGTATTACCATTATTAGGATCTCCTTAAATGTACCAAAAAGCAAAATAAGGTCCTCAAATAATTTCAAATAGATCTATATATATAAAGCACAAATCTGTTGATGAAACAAATATATGGGGCAGTTACAAAATCAGCTTTCCTCTTGAAATGGTAACGCAGGCCTATTATTTAAATGTGTCTAAATCAGCCAGACTAATAGGACATTTTACAAGCACACAGACGAGTTGTAATAATGTCTGCTTTAGACATGTTTAAGTGAATCTGCAAAACAGAAGAAGTTACATAGCTGCAGAATAATTTTTCCCCCCCCAAATCGTATTTGTAGACCTGGATACTAACTCCCAGACACAGTGTGCAAAGAAAAATGGGAACAACAGACTGAAGTTGGGATTGATTTACTTCATTAGCTGGGATTACAAGTTTAACTTACAAACCAGAGGTCAAAATTTCTCATTAACAAGGGGGCCATGAATCGCTGCAGGGCTTGGTTCAAGAGGAGACCACTCTTATTACTAACTACACATTTCAATCTGTCTTTGATGTTCTCCTTCTACCCTCCTCCCTTTTATTTTTTGGCAGAGGAGTTGATTTTAATTGTAGTTATACAACACAGCTCAGTTTGCCTGAGAGCCAGCCTCCACATCTGCAGTGAGTGCAGTTCTAGTGATATTGGGTGCAGTCCATAGCTTAGGGCTAATTTTAATGGCTCCCCTTTTCATACAAGGCTCAGATTGTTTTCCACGTGATTCCTGTTAATTTAGCTGCAGGAAAGGGCATCAGTTTTCCTTGTGAGTTTCTGATCCATACTTCTAAACTAGGTGAAATATATTAAAGAAGAGAAATGATCACAAAACAAGAGATTCAATTTTCTACTAACTCCTTAAACTGATAAAGCAAATAATCCCTCTATTTTATAACTCAAAAGAGAAATGCAAGATTTAAACAGTATTTTTCCCAGGTCTGTGTTTCGATAGTCCTTTAATTTGTGAAATGCTGTAATCAAGCTCTTGGCATCTCTAACAATGCTAAGGGTTAAAAAAGAGAAAAAAAAAAAATAAAAGGAATGCCTAAATGTATATTGTAATTGTATATTTTCAGAATCTATAGATTTAAACTAAGATTTCACAGTACATTTCTTAAAACAAGAGTTGTGTGTATTATGGCAGCAGATGGTGTAGTACACCATCAAATAATAAAATGTTTAATGCATATTTTCTATATTTGATGAATAGGAATAACTGAAAACAGTCAAAGGTATTCAAACACAGATGAAAACGGCTCATTCTATAGGACTTACTAGCTCTTAAAGGAAAACATGCCACTGATTCTGTGGCACTTAAGAGCTGAAAATTTTGCATATTATGTATAGTTAAATGATATTCTAATTTTGCTCACCAATTAATATTGCATCCTATACAACTGTAATTGCTTTTAAGTATTACAAGATTTAAAAAAAATACTTAAAAATTGGAAAGAATCATTTCTTGCTAGTAAAAAAAATACACAGACATCATACCATGATATGATATTAAATGACGATATTAAATATTTTCATTATTTAAATGCAGAAAAACAATTGCTAAGAGTAATGGTTACTAAAATAATATTCTCAGAGGGATACAATATTTCATCTTTGTTTACATATGCCTATTTTGACTACAAAGAGATAGCATCTCCAGCTTCATACTTATTTATTTCTAGTAATGAAAGACAATTTTGCACATAGTAAATTCATACAGGTTTATGATGCAAAACCCTAAGGTGAAAAGGCAGAACAATTAAGTTAGTTATTTCAATACAGGAGAAATACTAATTTCTATATATTCCAATAGACAAAAATCTCTTGTGAATTACACAGATTTATGTTGCACTTCCCATTTTCTATTGGGGCAGTTTTCACTTCAGACATAACACTCACTGGGTCGCATACATTAAATCATTTTTGTTCACTTTTTTCTATTAACTGTTACTGTTAATAGTCCATTTCCCAAGATTTTCCAGTTGCCAGCTAGTGTCAAAGCTTTAAAAGGTATGCTTTTGATTCACGCTCTCACTTGAGAACTAACTTTTTCTGATGGCAGTCAGTCAGTCAGTCAGTCAGTCAGTCAGTCAGTCAGTCGCCATTTGTGAAAGTCTTCTATGGCTGGGTTGTAAGTACTCTGCCTGCTGGAAGCTCATAAAGACCCTTTGTTTGCTGCTCGAAGGGAGATTTGGCGCGACACGACACGGCCAGGCGGCCCTGGGTGGCTATTGCTTTCATTCCTTTTGGCAGCGCAGGTCAAGTCACTGGCCGTGACTTCAGTCACCTTTGCAAAATCTGCTAAAGTGCCACTAAGGTCTTATCAGTGCTGGGCGCAGTGGCTACCTTCAAGTTTCAACAGGGGGTTATCTTAACAACTAGACATCTTTAAAAGGTCATTATTGCAGTCTAATTTCAAACTGGCACCAAAATGAAGGGTTGTCTTTGTGTGGGATTAATTTAAAAACCTCAGGATTTGATGTCAGTGGGAAATAACCAGCGTGGGACTCATAATGCTGCCTTCTCCTGCTTCTGGCCAGCACCTAGGGCTAATTTCTTAGGAGATGAAAACTATGACAAGCCCTTCAGTTAAGCTGAAAGCAGGCAGCAGTCCAGTAACACCCACAGGCCTCAGAGGCATCCTGTGACCCCCTTAGAAAAGTCACATTCACTTTGCTCTTGAGAAAGGAAAAATAATGCTGGAGGCATTTTGTTTTAAACCATGTGAAATAAGGAAATGTGAGGATGTGAAAATGAAGTGAAAAAAGTTAGAATTCATTTCCTCCCTTTGCAATGGCTTAGAAGCAAAACTGGTTCATTTTGAAAGTGTGTGTAAAAATCTGATACATTCACCAGTAGGCAGTGACTACAAAATGCTTAAGGTAAAATATGTAAATATGTAAAATAATCTCTTGAAAACCATCTCCTTTTGTGCTTGAAAGCATTTTGTAAAAGCTTCTTTATTTCTCAGAAGCATTAATAGACAGTCAGAAATAAAAGTTACTTCTTGTCAAAACAAAAAATAACAACAAAATTCAAGGTACTAGAAAAATATTTTGAAATAAATCTTCACAGTAGTGAAGGATAAGAAATTTAAAGTAGAAGTTCCTTGGATGACTTCTGCCCTTTTAGTATTAAACTGAATAATAATAAAGGAACATGTAAATTACAGTTTCAAAATTTTAAATGGGGTTATTTTAACTATCAGAGACTTAAGGCAAACCTAATCTGCCAAGTCTTCACTCTCATACTCTCATTTCATGCTAAAACTGTGCCTCACTTTTTTTTTTTTTTTTTTTTTTTACACTACTACTGTGCCTTTGAAATTAGACTTTTTTAATCTCACAGCTAAGCAGATCCAACCTAATTTCCTCTTTAATATTGAAGAGGTCTACATAAATGAACGTTCAGACTGTTTATTATTTTCCAGGGACTGATAATAATGTTCCAAAATATTGTCATTAATGAAAGGTTACACTTTAAGGGTCCATTAGAATGCTAAAATACTTAGGTGAATACTTAAAACTTACTCTTTGGCCTAAATTCTTGAGACCATATTGTCATATTATCGACCATATTATCAACATCAAGTAACAGAGAATTCATTAACATTAATACAATTTACAGAAAAAAGTTTCGTCTCAATTCAAAGACGTAGTCTCAATTCATGAGAATGAACTCTTGCATTAAAAACAGATAGCTTTATTTTTCCCTTAATTGAGGAAAAAAGAGACCAAATAAGAAAAATAAAGGTAAAGAACACATTACGGAGAACATCCGAAACAGAAAGACAAAGGGTGAGGACCTTCAATTCTTGCATCACACAAAGACCGAAAAAATCGTTTTAGAATAAGACTAGAGTGGCTAAGAAAAAAAAAAAAAATCACATGGCATCACAGTTCAGCACAGCAGTGTAATTACGTAAACACTTATATTAAAAAGGAAATAAAGGCACACCAGAGTTATTTTTTAAACAAGGCAGGCAGAACCTGTGGACACTACAGTTGCTTTAATAAATCTCTTTCAAATTAAATAATGAATATCATATATCTTTGCAACATCACTTCTGACCTCCACTACAAGGCAATTCCACTGACTCAACGTATGGAGGGATGGTTGTATTTACTATATGGTAGAAAACTTCTTGCTACCACTCCAGAGTCTTAATGCAAATATATTAAAAGAAAATTTGAGAAGTTGATAATGCCAAAGAACTATCTCAAAAGCCTCAGGAATAGTCCTATGCACAATGTTCCAGCTAAATGGATATAACAGCAAGAAAAGAGAAATGATGGTCTGTATCTGGATGGAAAGGAATCAAAATACTCAACCTTGATTTTCCCCCTCCTGTCATCTCCTGAAAGCTGTAATTTTTCAGTAAATTGCAGATGGGGGCAGTGCATCTCAACATGATTTTAATACACAGACAAAATATTAATCTTAGAAGGTATGATTCTGCCAAATTTTAAAAACTGAAGTGTTTGCTTGAATTAAAATATTTACATTAATTGACAGGATTTTCCACTTAAACATGTTATAGTTAATGGGTCAAAACATAATTTGTCTATCCTGTTTGAGTTCACAGACATTTCTACAAGTGTCACAGTCATTCATGTGACAATCGCCTGCTTCATTATTCCATGCAAAAAAACACGCTTACAAGATTTTGTTTTTCTGAAACATATGAAGAATACGTAAGACCAGAAAAACACAAGTAGCTTTATGTGGGGAGGCTTAGTAGATCTAAGCTTCTCTTCCCTGCGTTCCTTAAATTGTCCTTGACTAAATTATTATAAGGATTTTTGTATTCAGTTCAGTTATGGTCATACTTGCACTGGCCTGTAAACTCGGGCTTCCTTTCCTCCCACCAGCCATTTGGCTCCCTCACAGGCACAGAGGAGCTTTATGGCTGTAGGAACCTGAAATATCATGAGTTTATGGGCACATGGACTGTTTTTCATCAGTTCTGCAAGGAAGAGAGAGAGAGTACATATGCACACTCTTTGATGGGAAATGTAGCACAACTAAACAGCTCTTTTTTTCCTGTAATTCCTGTATTTTAATTTCCCAGCTGCTCTTTACAAAGACTTACACATATAACCATTGCTAGAGAAGTATAGGAAAGTTAATAATTGTTAAAGGGTTACATGAAGAAGATAATTGTCCTATTTCTAGTGAATTGCCAATACTGGTTTTGCTGTGAGGGAGGATTATGAAAAGCAATGGAACACTCCAGACAGGAAAGTACTGTTACCAAAATAATCTAACAAATGCAAATACAGCTCGGAGTATTAACAAAAGTGTCGAGTCTAAGACTATAGACAGATGTTAGCTTTGGATCCAGCTGTGCTGATCAAAGGGTTTATGCCCCCCAGCTGCTCCTCACTGCCCCCTGCTGAAGTTATTATCCTGAAGATCTGCCAGCAGAGTAGTTTGTGTGAGTACTCCCTAATTCACTGCAGGCAATATCAGCCAGCGTAACCCATACCACCTATTTAAACTATTTAAAATAATCCAGTTGATTTTGTCTAATGCGAGTGCACTTGCCTGAACCATTCCACTCTCAGAACTTCACCACAGTGAACTCCATAAGAAGAGTCTTATGGTTTTCACCTAGTACAGTTGCTTTCTCTGTGACTTGCCCTTCTAGATTCTCAGAAAACTATCACTACTCATTTCCTCCTATAACTTAAATGAAAAGCATTTCAAAAATTAACTAAGCAAATGGAGCAATGCCTCAGACTTGAATCTTTTGCAATACAATAAAGCCCATGGAATTTTCCTGCTGAAATCCAGATTTACAATAGTATTGAGATTTGAATACAGTGCCAACTGCAGTGATATGAATTCCTAGAATTTAAAAAGTGTACAGCACCTGATTCAACAGTCATACTGAAATAAGCTCAGTTTTTTTTCCATAAAACATAATTAAATATACAAATTAGATGATATTTTGAGCTGCAGAATCCATATCTAGTTGCAATATGCCCCTTTTCAGATCTGTAAGTGTTTTTGGAATAAGGACAGGGAACCCTTTCATATCTATTATATTTCAAGTCAAAATATTTTTCAATTTTGAATTTGCGTTACAATTTTGGATTATTTTACACTTATTTTTGGAAGTATATTTGAAGCTATACATCACGTTTCTCTACAGTTATCAAAAAGCATCTACTACTACATTACACATGTTAAAATATTTCTTTAAATAATAAATTACTAATCCTGAACATATTTTCAATTGGATTTCAGCCTGCTCTGGTAAATTCTCTCTTGAGGTGACAAACTGGCAGTACCTGAATTCATTACTGCCTGATTAATTATGCTGCTTTCATACAAAGGCGAAGGAGACTTCAATCAGAGAAATCATAACCTCATACAGTACCTGTGCAGCAGTCTATCAGAATATCAATCCCAGATTTGTGCAAATTCTTAGTAACTACTTCTCCATTACTTGTCATACAGATTGGCTATTGGGTTAGATCACTACAGAAAGGGGTCTGAAATACTGTAGCTCCAGTCAGCTGAACTCGTACAAGTTAGCGACAGAGATCTGAGAATTGCATCTTATGCTCTCAACCTACTTAGCTCCACTATACGATCCACCTTTTTTTTCCCCACCCCAACTAAACACTGCAGAAATTTGGGGAGTAGGTGGGGAAGAAAGGAGTGGAGACGATTAGATCAGAGATCTCTTTTCTCATCCAGCTGAGGACTACCAAAATTTCATATTCTGTTTCTTTAGAAGTGATTTCCTTAAGTTATCAATAAATCGAGATTCACCTGGCTAGCATTACCTACTTCTAAAGATTGCCTGTCACGAGAGTACACAGAGGACCCCAAACACCCCCATAACCAGAAAGCTCTATTGTTTTTGCTTGCTTGCTTGCTACTCACGCTTGTTAACATGCAAAGACAAACTAACATGATACGAGGCAAGACCCAAGCATATCTGTCTAAAATACATGCTGCATAATTATACTGAGAATGAAAACAAATCAAAGGGATATACGTTCAAATAGTATTTATTGTTCCTTTACATAAAGGAACAAGGAAATTGGCAAGTATTTCTTGTGAATAAAGGCCCATCTTCTCACAAGCATGGGTTAGGAATAGTGATCAACAAGATAAAAGCATTTAAGATAAAGTCAGTGGTAGCGAGCCACAGACAGAGTGAGAGCCAGATTGACAATGGAAGAATTCCCATCACACTGGGCTACAGCATGGTGCTCTCTACAGATTCACTTAATGCCATTGCACATCAGCATATACACTGAAAGAGACACTTTAGAGAAGTATTTTTAAATGCAAAGTTTGGGATATCTCTTTTTTATACAGATAATACTCAAAGCATAGTTCTCTCTACAGACTTAGGTCTCTCGTGCTTAAAGTCTGTAACATGCCTGTGTGCTCTGCTGCTAACGGCGATTTAAAGAATTTGCTATACCTACGGAATTGTATTATGGAGATCCTAGAGGGTATGACTAAAACTTGTTGAAATTAAGTTCTAAGAAAATATATAAACGTAGGTGATTGGTTAGGGTTTGGTTAAGATCAAGAACAGGAAGTACTCCCAAGTCTCTCTCATAACTAACTGCCATTAATAATAAAGGAATAAGGCTGACTTTGGCATCAGGCAGGTATGAGAAAAACAGCAACACATTAAAAATGTTGCCAGGCCCACGGGCTTTCCTCACTATTAAGCCACCCTTGTCCTGTATGAACAAAGACTGTGAGAAGATAGCTTGGATCGACAGGCTTAGACCAAACGATCTGGCTCTGACTATAAATAAAATACAGTGACAAAATATCATCACTTTTGTTCTCCACCCAGTGACATTACTACATTACAGTTACAGACACTGGTTGCCACGTCCTCCTTTCCGCTACATAAAATAAAGTTGCACCTAGTACAATGGCAAGATTTCCAATTTTAGAGGGCAAGAAAAGTGGGAAAAGTATAGTACCCACTTGCAGAAGGAAAGGAAATGAAATAAATTTGAAAAGAGAGTCCTTAATAAACAGTATGGTTTACATACTTAATTTGCTGTGTAGTATCTCATCATATTCACTTTTTTTGTAGACAAAAGCTGATTTTCATCATATGTATAAGATTTAAAAACACAGAAAAACAAGCAATCAGGAAAATTTTGTGAATTACTTAAATCAATTTGAAATCAAATTATATAACACATTGCTGAAAAATTCTTTTAAAGACAATGAAATAAATAAAAATTCTATGAGTTTCAAATATGTGACTGCCTTCTTTTCAATAACAGACTTCAAAATATAACCATGAAAAGAATACCTAAATATGCCTGGGGAAAAAAAAAAAAAAGAAAAAAAAGAAAAAACACACTTAATATATTGTCATTGATTACTATTAAATTTGATATTAGTATAAAAATTAAAAGATAAAGATATATGTATTTCAAAGCCATCCAAAGAGTAATCCTATAAATTGCAGTACAGAAGGCATCTCCTTCAGAAGCTTTCTGATTTGGCTGGCTCAACCAATCTGCTATGGCCATTCAACCAGTTAAATAAATTTCTATAATGATTTCACGTTTTAGGCTGCCTATCTGCAAGTTCTTACTGTCAACACGAATTACGCTGTTTGCTGCAGTTCCCCCATCAATTGAGACAAAGTATGACTGTTGTAGTGCTCTGTTAACATGACATGCTTCTCATATATCTGTATTCCAAATGTCAAGACGATACGGTACAGGCAGCCAGAAGTGATCCATTATCAGATCTAGAAGAACAATTCACACTAAAGGGTAGACCTCAGCATAGGTAGACAAAGCGTTTTCTTTGATATGCAATCTCTAGTTTGGTGTTAATTCTGAAGAAGTTCTCCATGTTATGGTGTCTTTCTGTGCAACTGGAGTATAAGCCGCTTAAAGAGGATTAATGTGACACAGCTTGATTTGTCTGTTTTACGTGATGCTCATTCTAACCAGACTTAAGTCAGGTAGCTTTGTCTTGAGAGGGAGAGAACAGAGATGGTAGAAAAGCTATTAGTGGGCTCTTGTTTGTTTTATTCCGGGGAAAAACTATCAGAAATTACAGCACAAATTAAAATTCTTCAACACACAGCTACTTGAATACAGCAATTAAATGTTGGGGCTATAAATGTAGTGGACACCCTTAAAAAAATGTATGTTTTGCTAAGTTTTATATCATTATGTATTTAAAGAACAATGACTCTCAACATATAGTTAAGTGAAATAACTGAAAAGTAGATTAAAGATGATTTGGCCTTGTTCATGAATTACACTGAAGTGAGGAGACTGAAGTTAAACTCACCATTTAGGTAAGAAAAGCAGAAATCTATTTTTGCAGAAACTGTAGTCAAAGAAACATTGTCACAGGAAGAATCACTGCTTGCTTTCTCCTACCTACACTTGGTGCAATTTAATAAATTTGCAACATCATTATGTAGGACTTATATAATAAGGGTAGAAATATGTTAAAAAAGTAATTGGTTATGATAACCACTATGATAAATGGCTTCACAGACAATGTATAAACTTTTAAAAGTTGTCTGAAGTTCAGGGAACATTGTGCTTCGTTAGAACTACTGTAAAAAATACATTTTGCTACGTACCAACATGGATTTACTGTTCAACCAGGCTGAACAAGTTAGCTTATGTTACATTATGCTTTTTATGTATGGTACTTCAGAAAAGAAAGTTGTATATTTATTTTAAACTGAAATTAATTACCATAGCTAAACTAAACACTGAATAATATAAACGAATGGTCCATTAACTTTAGATTTCTAATGATATTTAGAAACTTAGAAATCTTTCTAATACACATCAAGAATATGTCAACCAAGCAGCACTAAAATATTAATCAAAATATTCATTAAACATTCTTAACTGTTATTAATTTATTAATTACTGCAAACTGACCAGATGTTAAATGTTCGAAATGTAGAAAGCACAAGATCTATAGAAAGAGAGATCAGAGTCAACATAAATAGAACTGACACTAGACTATTACTTTAAGACTTTACCCTTTACTCATGCTTTAGTCACCCTTTACCCACTTTAGTCACATCTTCATGACACTACCTTTAAGAGTTTTTCAAATATGACGTTGTACCAGAAGAGTTTGATAGAGTATCCCATTACTGCTGAAGGGATTTGGACATAGATGCATGGCTCAAAAATGCAAACGAGGATCATGCATCGAATCAGAGACCACCCTTTGCAATTATTCCTGCATTTAACCACAGAACATATCCCAGTCCAAGTATGCTCATCAACTGAATTAATGTTTTGCCACACTATGATGTAACTAAATGAAGATTTAGACTCAGAGTACTCCTTGAAGTAAGTGATTCTTCTTTTGGATTGATAGTCAAGAAATGAGACATTCTGAGGTCAATTTATTCCAAAGATGCAATTTTTACTTACAGTTTCTTCAAACAGAGAAAATCTTTTTCTACTTTTTTCCCCTTTGGAATTCCCTCAATATCTGTTCTGAATTATTTAACGTATATTATAAAGTGAAAAGGATATGTCAGCTCTGGATTTTTTCCTAACATCATTTGCCATTATTGCTTTGACTGCCTAAGTAGTTCACCACAATGCTAGGAAGAGTACTTGCAACCCTTAATGAGAGATTTCTTCTATTATTTAATAAGATAAAAGTTAAGTCAACAGCAACATAAAATACAACCTTTCTCAGTGTAGGCACAACTAAAGATAACAACTTCTGATAAAAGAATTTTCTGGCAGTACAAGTTTTACCAAAAGGCAATGGACTAATGGCTGTCAACTTTGTCCAGGGAAAAAAGTTGTGAAGACAGTACTGTGAGCCTCAATTAGTGTGGACAGGGAAGGGGAAAGCAAACTGAACTGAAACTGTAGTTCATCTTATTCATAAAAAATTACCTGTAAAGAATTAATTTTGGCTTTGAAGATGAGCACTTGGCATATTTTCCAAGTATATGAGACTGACCTTGCCTTTTGTTTTGTAAAAATTTTTCTAACAAAAAATATTTGATTGTTACAGCATAAAAATTAAAATGAATAAAAACAGAAGAAAAACAGGGGTGGAGCAAACCTTGCTAAAGACAGAAAAGTAGGTGACTTCATTTATGGCTTGGGAAAACGCATCATGGACCAGTGATATGGCCTAGGAAAAAATGCCCTCTGCCAACACCTCCCCTATGGATAGAGCAAGCTGCAGTGCTGCTGTCTTTTTGATCAAGAGAAGAAATCCCACGCCAATGACTTTTTCCCCTGACAGACTGCTTGTCCTTTTTAATGTTACATGAGAGCACCAGCCTGAATTTCCCTCCCCTCAGAGCTAGTACCACTACCACTGATTAGAGATGCTGGTCTGCCTAGGGGTACTCACTTCTTTGGCCAAGGCTGTTTAACCTGTTGTGTGCCTTTTATTCCCTACCTCCTCCATTGGAGATAGAAACTTTTTTTTTCCTTTTTTTTTTTTTTTTTTTTTCTAAATGGATCTCACACATTGCTCATTCTCCTAACAGAGTTTCCTCTAAATTGTTCAGTAATTGCTCCATCGCACAGAGGTTCATCTCTCCTTATGCTCCTGGCTCTTCAAGAGACTGTTATGCTCAAAAGACTGAAGAAATCTCTTTTATTGATAATTACAGCATGGCCCAACACTATTTTCATGCAGATAAGATATTTATGACATATTCCATTTCCTCAAACACAGTTACTGAAAATCTCAAGATTCCCTTCAATCCCCTTCCCTATACAGCACTTCTGTTCTTTGCTCTCCTTCTGGCTGAGACAATTATTGTCCCAAGAGTGCTGCAAACAAATAAATAACAACAAAACTAGCAGTAGAAACAGGTCTGCTGCACCATCATCTTCTAGCTAGCAGCAGGCCCTGCTGCCTGCAAAGGGCACGACCCAGTGACGAATCAGGCTAAGACTTTCTGATGTGGCCCATGGCTCTGGAGTCTGATTCCTAAGGACCTGGACTCTTCAGTGGCCTGGAGTTTACAAACCTGCAGTCCTCGCAACAGTTTTATTTAAGCAGTTTTAGTTAGCTATGTGAAATTTATGTGTGTGTGGATTCTCTTGCACTGGTTTAGATTATGCATGGAATTGGCATAAACTAAATAAGCTGTTTTAAATCAAAGTATAGCTAACACAGGATGACCATGAAGTGTTAGCAGCTAAAAAAGGCATAAAGATCATACCTTTATTAAATCCATGCAACTTCGACTCAAATCAACAGAATTTCACATAGACCAAAAATGCTCGTCTAGGGGCTAGTGAGGGGAAGACAGTTTAACAACTTCAGAAAATTCTACATTAAAGACTCTTTAGATTGTTAAAAAAAATAAAATAAAAATCCTTAAGTTGCTCTCATTTTTAACTTGTCTACTTTTCTTTCTGAATCCCTCTCTCACTGTATATTCAAAAAGAGTTTCAAAAGCACATCAAGGTCGAGGTGCTGCGATTTGCAGTGCTGCACGATGCCCTTCCCTTCCCCATTGCACCTCCCCTGCAGCAACTGGCTGCAAGCCTGTAACTTGAAGGCAAGCAGTAACTAAGTAACTAATAAATAAGGAGTATACCACTAAAGTAAACAGTACCCTAGCTATAATTAGCTAGCACAGACAAGCTGCTGGTGGTAGATGTCTCTCCGAGTTGCCTCAGGCCCTCTCCAGCCCAACTCCCCCACAGAATCCCTTTAACCAGCATGCTCCTGTTTGACTCCAGGCAAAACAAAAACAAAAAACCCTTTTTTCCTAGTCACTCACTAGAACAGACTATGTAACAAAAGGAACACGAAGACGAAGATCCCACTATCAGATATTTTTACCATATTAATTCTTTGAAAGCAAAATACAGTTTACAATATTCAAGACAACTTCCTGAACCTGCATTTAACACACGCTGATGGTCAAAGTGAGACTTTTCAAATGTGTGCAAAATGCTTACCTCCAGAAAGACAAGCTTGTTTTTACCACTGTAGAAAGAGAGCACTTAAAATCTGCTATACATTGTGGGTTAGCAGAGTTGCTGCAGTAGATAACACATGAGGATTGACAGGAACGCTGACATACACCAGGATCCAGTCAAAGCTACGGCATGCAATTAATGTTCTACACGAGGCACTTTATTAACTTCAAACAAACGAACCCCTTTGCTTAAAGATACGCATGAGCACAAGACTTTGCAGGTTTGAAGCTCAAGTGCTTACCTGCTTGTGAAGGTGGCCACATAGGACCCATTTTACCTTCTCTCTCATGAAAAAGCAATGTGCAATACATACTGTTAACCTAAACCAGCAAACAGTTCTCAATAAAGACGAAAAGTCAGCCTTTTCCCAATGTTTTGAATTTTATGATTAACAAATTTTAGAAAGCCAAGTTCCAAAAGAGGAACGCGGGTGGTAGCAGACTGGTCAGCATATACAAAAAGTAGTGCAAACATTAATAGCCTAATTAGGTGAGTGTTTGCTCAGAATATCCTCTTACAGTACCAGAATAGATTATTTGTACTAAAAATACATCACATTCATTAAATAATAAATTTGTCTATGCCACAAACTGCTGATAGTATGTCATTTTGTAATGATGTAATTTATGAAATCTGTAGTAGGGACTTGACTATGAAATTCATGCACAAATATGCACAAATAAGAAATTTACTTCTCTCAGACTAATAAAGAAGCTATTTAGACTTCAAGTATAATCTTGGAAGTGCGATATAAGGTTAAAGGAAAGACCTGTTATTTTCTTACACACTGAACTTTTTTTTTTTTTTTTTTACAGAACAAAATTACTTAAAATGAAGGAGCAATTTTTACTACACCTAGTTAAGACCATGAATTCTAAAAGAAATATTTATCCGACAGATTATTTTTTTTTAAACTTTTGTCTTGCTTATCAACAGAAGAATCAGCAGAAGATGACATCCCACTGAATGATAATAGCTAATGATGTTACAGGACCAAGATCCATTTGAGGAGTACTTGCAGCCCCTCAGAAAGCTCGTACAGACAGCTTAATATTTTCAAGCATGAGAAACTTGTCAGATTATTCCAAATTGTTTTCACTGTATCTTGCATTAGGGAAAGTAGAAAAGACTCTCACGTAGCTTTGATTATCCTTGAGAATCTCTGAAGGATTCAAGACGTAACAGAAGTAGAGATTATAGATACCGTTGCTAGAGAAGGGAACTCAGACAGTGGTTTGGTTCTACAATTTACATCAGGCAAAATAACACAAGCTCTGTTCCGTACTTCCAGATAAAGTGCTTACATTAGAAGCCAGCAACAGGATTACCTTGAGGCTCAAAGCCTGTTTGCCTAAGGGTTCAGAAGGAAACTAAAATGTTAAATACTCTTATCCCAACTGTCATTCTTGGTATGACCAAGATATTACTATACTTGCTTAAAAAAAAAAAAAAGGCTAGAATAGTTCAAGAAGGGACATCCTAATGAATTTCAAGCTGGTTAGGCTTTTTTAGAACACCAGCTTTCTAGCCAAAGGGGGGAAGAAAAATCCTCCACCAAATTCAGTAACACTGAATAGGATGGAGAAAGGAAATTAATCCATCTGATGATTCATCTGACTCTTTCAGAGAAAGCTCAATTAAAACAGAAATGTTGCCATTTTAAGACACAGGTCTAAATCTTTCTATGTACATGTTGAAAAGTTACACTGAAAATTTCTGGACATGATATATAAAATCCTTTGCTGACATCTAAATACGTCACAGCACCAGGGGCCTTACCTACTGAAGTCAATGGAGAAACTCAGGTCATTTTTGACAAACACTCAGTTAGGCCCTTTCAGACTTTTTCTCTTGGCCATATCAATTTTACTTAGCCAGAAGAAAGAAAAAAATCTGTAATTATGAATGTCAGAGAAACACAAGCCACAAAATATACTTTATTCCTCAAAATCAGTACGAGAAATGGAGAAGACGGTTCAGCACTCCCCCAAGTCCCCAGACCACACACCCTCTACCTCATCAAATCCTCACAAATCAGGGCAACAAGAGCAGACCTTTGTAAGGACTAACAAATAATGGGTGAACTATTAACTCTTCACAAATCACTTTGCCAAGTGCTCATTTCCCATGCTAATATGCTGCATACACTGACTGCATTTCTAAGATATCCATAAAGAAAACTGTATTTAATATTAACACATTTATACAATTACTTTTCTTTTTAACACGTACTTTTTTTTTTTTTTTTAATACTGAGGAGGTTTTCAATTTAAAAAAAGAAGAAACAATAACAACAAAACCTCATTATGTATGACTCCAGTAAGCAACCTTTGAAAACCCGAGAAAGAAATGCTCTAATGGTCTCCTTCTGTGTGTTAGATCAACATCATGCAGTCAGATGGGATCAACTACCATTTCCATCCCCAAATGAAGTAAAAATCAAATTTGTCTTGGCCAGTAAAGAAAAATGATTAATATCATTGAACCTCTGTCAGAATATTTTGTGTTATGCAGATCAAAGGAATACATATAGTATGCAAACCTGTTCTACTAGTAAAAAAGAATGTTTTTGCTGGCACAGAGCCACACTCTATTTTCTTGCATTGCCGCACGGCTTTTTTCTTTCTGTCAACTGAGATCCATGCAAAATTGTTCTACTGGCTCCTGACTCACTGTTCATCTTTCAGTCTGTTTGCAATGAGCAAAGAAACATATTCCTATAAATTTACTCCAAATCAGAATTCTTCAATACCATTGTAAACATAACATTATCCATCACATTTCATGCCCTCATCCTTTTTACTGCACTCAGTGAAGTGTTATGTGTGTTTTCAACTCTTACTTCATATAATAAAAATTCTAATTTTAAAAAGGCTCATCATGTGCTAAAACACTTTTTGAAAAATAAATTCAAAAACTGGTAACTCAGAGCTGGGACAATATATTTTTAAACTGAAGACAAATTTATTTAAAAGTCAGAAAAGCAGATGCAGTTATTAGGGAGACTGTATATTTTGTATATTCTTGCAAAAGGCTTTGATTTTCAAACAGATATCAAAACATTTATTTATATTAACATTTATTTATTTAGATATCTTGAAAATAGGAAGTAAAACAAACTAGAGAAAGCCCCATCTAAACATTTTCAAAGATTCATAACAAAGCAAGCATGTAATTCTACAGAAAAAAAATGATAAGGATAGACTCTTTGACTTCCTTCTGTCTCTGAAAATTCCAGCCAAAACATTTAACTGCTAGTCGTGGGATACTTTAAAGGGTAAGGACAAAAATCAGCAACAGTGACAGCCTACACCAAAATAGGTCTCGAATAACGGCGGCATTCTCTCGTGTCAGTGATACATGGAGCAAAGAGTGTTTAAACAGGCAGCAATACAATAAATCATAACAAGTCCTTCTGTTCTGCCATTGGTCCATGGGTTTAAAAGATTGGAAATTAAGCTTTAACTTCTTGGACCATAAACACTTAGGATTTTATGGTCTATCGGATCTTCTTTCAGGTAAACTCAAGGTTATCCAACATAAAGGATCCTTAGATTCAAATTTCTAAATATGTGTTGACCACTTTAAATGAGAGCTAATTTATCAAGAGCCAACTGCAAAACTATTAGGACAAAGCCAAGTCCAGAGCTGTGGAAGCTGCAAGGAAACAAGGCTATGTTTTCCATGTGACAGCTCAGCTCTACTTCTTAACCAAGTCTAAACCCTTTCAAACCAAAAACTACCTAGTATCCAGACTTCCTTTGGACAAAATATTAATAACAGACTTGGTGAATAACTGGAGGGGCTGTGGAAATAGCTAGGGATAATAGCTCATGCATGAAGTGAGAGCACGCATTGTAACATATACATACAAATTGATCATGTTCAGTCCTGGATGACTAAAAGGGAATGCAGTCAATTTTTTTTTTTTTTTCCAGATATGTCACAGTATCTAAGTGCCTCCCAAATAATCATGAATTCATCCTTATATTTCCACTTAGAGATAAGGAATTACGCTTGGTATAAAGATCTGATAAACAGAAATACAAAGGTTTTATTTGAATGTCTCTGGTATAACTGAGATTTCCAAAGTCTCAAAACAGGGCCTTAACCATTTTCACTAAAGCCTTAATGACCACAGCTCATGCAGACTCTAAATGATACCATTTGAAAACTAAACTTAAACAAAGATTAGATACCGATACCTTGTGCCAGAAATAAATTTCATAATCAGATTAGTAGCAACTGTGGCTAATGAATGAAGCTGAGGTAAACTTTTAAGCAATAAAGGCCTTTTAATAATTAGTTTTCCTCCTACACAAAATGTCACTTTTTAACTGTAGTTGTTTTGGGACTTCCCGGGTCTGTAAGATTACATATCTTGGCTGGTACAATGGTATATACTTATACAAGTAGCATAAGCACAAAACAGCAGCAGAGACATCCTACACCAAAAGGAAGGAAGGAAAAAAACAAAACGAAACAAAAAACCCACTTGAGTCTGGCCCAACACATGGAACACAGAGTTCTAGTGACAGCTTACTGGATATTCTTAAAATGACTGCTCTTCTACTGGGTGAGAAAGAAGCTTTTTTCTTATCCCCGAAATGACTCTCTTCAATAAGCGGTGATTCACTGAACTAGCCCTGAAGCTGCCTTTGGAAGCTCAGTATTCAAAAACCATCTGTGCCAGCAAGTACCAGGAGAGGGCTTTCACTTGATATTTAAACAAATTATACCCTCAGATATTTCAAACATATACTTTATATTTATGTATTTTGGGATACTAGCCATAGGTCTTGATGAAAAGCCAAATTATTTAGTTATTTTTCTTAAATACAGAAAAATACCATCACATGCAACCTCTGCACTTTTATGCCATAGACAAAACAGGCACTTTGGAACATGCTAATATTGTATTCATGCAACCTTACATCTTTCAAATTCATTTCATAGAAGTTGAGCTGCCAGGCCTCCAGCCTCGTGAGGGTTAAAGCCTTACATCACAACAATTACATGACCATATCTAGTTCATAATGGAAAGCAAAATTTTAATCCTAATTATTAAAAGCTTTGCAATCCCAGAAAAAAAATCTTGAAAATGTTATCAAGTAAGATTCAAAAGCCAAAAAATAAATAAAAGCAAATCAACGTTTATATTTTAATGGCACTTTGGAGGTCTTAAGGACGCTAACTAAAGCACGTCTTGTCTTCCTGCTTCTGCTGTCCACCGCCCATACCAACACAAGCATTAACATGGCCCACACAGTAAGTAACACTCAGACAGTACTGCTGCTAAATGCACAGCCTGATTCACCAGTGTTAGATACCTAACTTGATAATAATGTGATAAATTAAAAAGCAATATAAATATAAATTAAAACTCTTTAGAATAACTTAAAGATGCATTCACTTGATTTTGCCTAGTATAATGATACTAGGCAATACTACATTAAGAAAAGCACAAAATTCTACAAATGCTGTATTCTCAATATTGTGAGACAGAAAAGCTGTGTTTTTCCAAAAGGTACCACATTTCTCTTTATCCCTTCTCCTTCTCTCTTGATCTAAATCACATTATAATAATAAGCAGGCTGAATTACCTATGAGCTGATGGCTGCTAAGGAGGGAGCAGTTTCTACCAGACAATATGAGATATAAGATGACAAGAAAGATACTAAAAGGAAAACGAAGGAAAAACAGGTGATCTTGAGTTAATTGTTTTTGTCTTGTTGGTCCTATATTCCTTTTCAGGGCTCAACGGGCTATAAGCCAAACTACTTCAACCAGCTAAGCAGAAACTATTCACTTTTTACTCTTGCTAGGTTAGGTTTCTGCCAATTTATCACACGGAAATGGTTCAACAAGACTCAGAGCCAATGGAAGGGAAGGGGTAGGAATTCACCACTAGGGACTGGGGTGGCCATTACGGCTAGATTACCCCAGGCTACTGTGTAACCGCAGCCTCAAACCAGGTGCTAGTGTTATTTGACAACATCTTATCCCTGCTCATCCAATCACTCTTTTTTTTTTTAAACCATTTTTTGGAAAACAATATATGCCATATACTATAAAACATAAACCAGTATGTCTGCATGGAGAAACAAATCAAAGAGGCTACACCTCTGAAAAGTAACCTCTTCCCCCAAAGCAATGATTTTCTAACTCTCCGAGTAAAAGTAGCCCTGAAGAACAGTCATACTGATACAGAAGGGGCAGTTTATTGGTAAGGTCTTGATCATTTAAACTAATCCTGCCATTAGGAAAAAAAAAGGAAAAAAAAAAAAAACAAAACTATTTAACAACGGCCTAAAAAGAAGTCATGATGCCCAAATGGGCTGACACTGTGACACAGATACCAAGGAAAGACTCTTGAACAAGTAAAGGTTGAAAAATATTTGCCGTTATGAGCACAACCTTCCTTCCATTTCATAAAGACTGTAAAAATGGTTTCTCTGTACTCAAAAAACAATACTCGATCATAGAATTACCCATCTTTTCCATCAACCTTTTCTCTTAAGCAAAATAACCATTAGCACTTCTCAAATCGGCCAACTGCTAAGATCAGAAGAGTATGATAAAAAAAAAGATCCAATTTCCAAAGAAAAACTCTGAGCTAATATTTCATTTGAACCAAGAAGTTGGACTGAAATCCAACATTTCTCATGGAAAAAATGGTCAAAACAACCAAGCAAAATATCAAACAAGAGTTGGTTCAGAGAAAAAGAGGAAAAAAAAAAAAAAAAAAAAGAAAAAGAGTAACATCCGAAAAATGGAGGGACAGGCCAATTTGTAAGTGCTATCTCTTTGGACCAGCATACATGCAGTATCCCAGCTGCAACATAAACAGACATATATGTCAAAAAAGATTAATTAGGAGACTGGCAACTTGAATGACACAAACTAGAAGGTTTTTGACAAAAGAGGGAAGGCCAGGAAAGCTCTTGCCAAGTTGGAACTTGCTCACAGATATCAGCTGCAGGGACTTAGCTCTAATTCCTTAGCACTGACCTTAGCACATGGGGAAGACAACTCAGATAAAAGCTACCCAAAATGGGAAACAAAAGGCTTTTGGGGAATAGTTAGCATTTAGTCACATTTCAGTCAGTTAGTCAAAACAAAATATTTGCATTTTCCTCAGAATAGATATATGACAGGGAATATTACTTTGACTACTACTGCGTAGGCAGATTTAGCAAAAACAGAAGCAGCCCATCACATTTGTGCTCTACGAAGAGTTCTCCAAGCTAGTGCGACCACATTACTGCAGTCTTTTGCCTTGTCTAATACACGCTGCTTTTGAGGATATTGCATGGCACTGTGTACGATAGCTACTTCCCTTTCTAAGATACTACTCTGATTCTACTCTGGAGCATAATATCTGTTTTAAAATTACATAGAATTTAGCAGGATTAAGAACTCATCTTTGCAGTGGTAGGGGGCACTAGCTAGGCATTCCGTAAAAAGATTTGACGCACATCAGTCAAAAACACACAGTCACTGATATTAAGCCAAGTTCTCATTCTCAACTGTAAGAACACTACAGTCCTGTGCTTTTTTCCCACATGTTTCTTCATATTTTCCTGTTTTTTTGTTTTGGTTTGGTTTTTTTTTGCTTTGGAGTATGCAGAGAAGAAAACTGTTTCGAAGACAATGAGCACTTTTAGAAAGAACTACGTACCTTCAGGTTTGACTTTAGTTTCAGAATAACTCTTTAAATATCCATTGAACAATAACACTTGAAAATATAACTAAAAAGAAATGTCATTTTAACGGCAGCAAAATAAAATAAACCAGACTTCTATTCCTTCTAATTTAGTAATTTATGTAACCCTTTCCAAGGTATACAGTTGACTGACAGAAATCAGGTCACAGCACCTCTAGTTATTACTACTGGGCTTGAATTAATCATTTCTCTTATTGTGCATATAGGCACATACCTCTCCTCCTATGGTAAGCAGTCCAGGCGAATCAAGCTTCCGCTTCTTCCGGGGACCAATAGCTGCCAGTGCAGTTAGATTGGCATCCCTCTGCCTCATTTGTGCAAGTTCTTGTTGCTGCATCTATTATAGAAAGAAAAATATGTGTTTAGATTTTGTTCTGTTGTTACTTCAAAAAACTATTCCTCAGCTCAAGCATGCAGCTTTACAGTAGAATAATAATAACAAAGTTGTACAAGTTCCCTTGTTTCCACAGGATTTCTGTTTCCAAATGCTTCAGCTGTTTTCAAAAGCTTCATCTTTATCCTTCAAAACTGCTTTAGACCTTAACTACTGTATACTAGCTATACACCTTCAATCTAAGGTAAGTACTTCAGTGTAAGAGAGGAAGCACCAGTTAAAATCCCCCAAAAATACTTCAAAGATTTTTTCATCTAAGATTCTCAAGTTTATTTTGAATATTCAGCTACACTTGATATTTGCATTTGGAAAATCATTAAAAAAAAAATGAATTAAACACCTATATCTGAAGATTAGCGTAAAATCGTAATGTTGCCACAGCCCCCCTGAAAACTGAATTTCCAACTATTTTATGGGATTAGAATTTAGATAGCAACAGATTTCTTCAATCTCAGGTAAAGAAAACAAACTGTCATTTGCATTGTGTAGTAGCATAGCAACTTCTTCAAAAATTAAAATTCAGTAGATTTATGTTTGAAAAGCTATTTTCCCCACATTTTTATGGTAAGTATTTTGCAACTTCAGACATCATAATTTCAGTACCAAAATAGATACAAACATATATCTCATTTATTTATAGAAGAATTTCCTAAATACAAAAACTAAATGTGGAAAAATATCTAAATAATAGTGCAAAGGTCTATACATACTTCCCTTTGCCAACTCATATTAGGTTTTTAAGCTCAAATATCTTTGGCTCTCTTCCAGATTAAATGCCAGTTAGACAGACCTGCCCGCTTACCCTTTCAAGGTAGATAGCAACAGTGGTGAGCTCTAATCATTTACAAAGGTCATGATCGGAAGCTAGCCCGTAAGCAGTCATTTAAAATTCGATTGATCCCTATTTGTAGTCAGGGAAAGAAAATGGACATTTCAGCTGTATTGTAATTATGAGGCTTCAAGGCAACTGTAAATAGATGTGCAAATCCAGATACTGGCAAATACCTTGGAGAAGAAATTATTACTATAGTATAACATATAGCCAGGAAAGGTTGAAGATAAAACTGCATATAAAAAAAGATCAATCATCTTTTTGCTAATTTGCCATGCTTGCCAGCCTATAAGGGTTATCACAATTATCAGAAGTCTGATGAATATTTAAGCTAGGGCCAACTGGCTTAGAGTGATCTCAGACAAAGTTGTAAAGTGGAAGGCTTCACGGAATAAGAAATTTTGTACTGGAGAAGTTTTAGTTTCCTGAGTGGCTAAGGTCAGAAATATAGCGTGACAGGTAACTAGTATAATACAAGATTATTATATGAATATTTTATCCAAAGTTATCATTTTCAAACCAAGAGTAACCTAATACATGCTGGGCCCATTGTACTACATCTGCTACAGTGTACAGCAATTGTTTCAAAATGTCATGTATGCACGTCTGAACAATTGCTCTAGGAACTAGATTTTTTCTGTACCAATATTATTTGACACAAGGATTTTTTTTGGGTGCCTGTATATGACATAAAAACAACAAAAGAAGATGGGTTAATTGTTTTAAAAAAGTAAAGCTATGAAATGTTCACAATTTTTGTGTTGTTTTCCTTAAGCCATTATTTGGATATATACACATTTAGGTATTTCTATGTATCTACACACATATATAGTCTATTTCTATGTATGCACTGCATATATTTGTATGCATATTATACATTTAGGTATTCAAAAACAGTTCCATAAATAAGGCCATCCATATGTCTACCTGAAGTATTAATATTAAATCTAAATATTTAAATTTAATAATTTCCAAATCATAACAAGGAATGCATTTATTAACAATATGCTTTGCAAATACTTTTGCAACAGAAACCCAACATTTGATTTCTTACAGAATAAAACTCCCAAATCCGTTATTCAAATTCACACTGTAATGAACAAAGAGTGAAAATTATTTTCCTCTTTTCTATAGGATCAAGTTAAAACAAAATGAAATTCAAGGAAGATACAGCCAGGGGTAGGAATTCTATAGATTTGTTCAAGATAGGCATTTGGTTTTAAAAGACAATCACAAAACGAAAGCTTGATACTTCATAGGAAAACTCATAGATCTAAAGTCAAATCCATTTTTCACTCCTGAAAATTAAATTGCTTTACTGTGTCTGTAATCTGTACTGTAAACAGAGGATTCTTCTTTTTCAGTGAACACAAAAGTGAATGTCCCAGGAGAAACACATCTGCTATGCAAAGAGTCCAGTGTATTCCACTTCCTGACAGGTACGTTTAGGGAGCGATAAAAACTAGAAATTTAGACACTATAAACATAATCTGTGAAGGGATAATATTTCAATATTTAATATAAAATATTTAACTATTCAATCACAGAAGTATTTTAACAGTCAAGGTATACCTATTTTCCTGCTACAAAATCATTAAAATAGTTAATAAAAAAAACAAGTATTTACTCTGGAATTACTTTTTGAGGTATATCTTGTGCATTTTTTCAAGAATTACAAGTATTTTTCTTTCCCAAATTAATTAGATCATTCTACATCTGTGTTACCATTAATGCAGTAATTGGGTCTTCACAGAAAACAAAACAATTACACAGATTTCATGCAGCACAAATGCATCTATAGAAAAAAATCTGAAGGAAGAGTTTGGATGTTCAATTTTATAAAGGAAGTTTTACCACATATCTGAAGAAATTCTTCAGCAACACTGAAAAAGAAAAAATATTAGTGAGGGGGAAACAGAGGTGGTACTGGTACAGCAGAAGTGGGAGCTGGTGCCGTGACAGCAGCCCAGCTTCAGAACAGCGCAGCAGGGCTTGGGATTGGTACACAAGTAACGAGAAGACGAACATTTGATGAAGAGGTCACGGCCAAATTAGTAGAAGGACTAAGAAAGAATGGACATATCACAGATCCAAATCAAGAATTTAGTTAGCCTCTGGGGGGAATATATTAAAGGGAAGCAATATTACAATTATGCTAAGGGATGAAGCTGTAGCAAACAATACATCGAATGAGTGCTTGAATAAGTGTTGTGGCTATATAAATTGATATATGGAAAATAAGTAATAAAACCTGGAAGCTGCCTGAGTATGTCAATTCACTTACGTTGTGAGTCTGACTGATAACGAGGACCACAGCACGCTTCCCCACAGAAGAGAGGAGCAAGTGAAAGAAGAGGGGAGCATGTGAAAGAAGAGTTAAGAGAAACTTCCATCAACATCCTCAGAAAGTAGGAAAGTACGATGGCAACTGGCCACTGGGAATTCCAACAATTCAAGGCAACACACCAGAACCTTCAAAAATGAAACGGGGAAAAGAGAGTGAAATCACATGGGAGAGAGTGGTCAAGGAGGTGTTCCTCTGCATGCTGATTGAAATCAGAGGTGGGTTTTTTTTGGCCTCTAAGGAAAATAAGTTGATGAGAGTGCGACAGAGACGCTTCTGTGGAGATAACGTTGCCAGGTATGTTAAAATGCTGCCACTGGAGCAGTTGATACGGGCATTAGTAAGAGTTGCATGAGTAAAACAAGCTTCTGGAGTCATGGAGCCATCCCAGGCCACAAAGAACTAGATTCTGGCTACTTGCAGCTCCCGATATAGTTCGCAAGCAGCCTAAGGAGAGAGAAAGAGGGCTGAGAAGGAGCTAACAAATGAGTGGAAATGATAAACACCAATGGACTGTAAAACACAATAAAGATCCAAGGCAGCCAATAACAAAAATGGACCACCAAACTGCCCATGGAGACATCTCAATGGCAGCAACATTCCATGAAGGAAAGATGATATATTAAGCACTGATTTCTAGCCAGTCGGCAGGCACCAATCGAGATCTTTCCTAATTCTGTTTGGGAGGGGTAGCATGATTCCTGATAACAGGGTCATATACTGCAAAAAAGCCCGTCTTAATCAATGATTTTACATTTTACCCCTGCTGCACTCTCTTGTCTCATCTTTCCAATTGCCTGAGTCTCTAAAGAAACACAGAAATAGCACACCTGGTGCTAAGAAACTGGTTCAAAGTAGCCAAAGCTAAAAAGTATGTAATTGTGCTGTATCAGAGAAGTTTTACATTTGTAACAGCAAAGCCTACACTGAACATGTCCTGTGAGATTTTTAAACTCACAGCTCTGCTAAATCACATCTAATTCTCTTCAATGCAAAGGCAGGTTGTTACCCTTCCACAAAAGCTCTCCCATAGCTAAATAAAACTCCGAACCTTAGTTGCACTGGCTATGTATCTGTTCAAAAGAGATCAAGAACTTACTGTACTAGAAAAGGTGCTTTTTTTTTTTCTTTCCCCCACACTTTTAACAACAGTTGAAAATTATTGTGCAGTGTTTGAAAAAAATCACCCCTGAGCAAAGGACTAAGCTTGGAACATTTCAGCCCCCGAGGTGAATGTTTCCTAAAATAATGAACATCTGAATACTGTTCTGGAACCTTAACTGAGGTAACTTTCAATGAGGTGTTTTTCCTACAATAGATTCATCCTGAGTATTATTCCTAATTTCATTACATTCTAAAACTTTAGTCAGATTTTCCTTCAACACTTGTTCCTTTGCTTTTGAGAGAATACATGTTAGGCTTCTGATACAGAAAATGTGACTCCTTTTCCACTAGTTCCTTTGACTAACTCTGAAGAGTTACTCTTAACTTCTTGTCAGTCGTGTATGTACTTGTTTGGTTAGTTTTTTTGATTTTCTAAGTACAGTAACTACTGAAGCTTAACTCCATTTATTCCTGCAACTCTGCCAACCAACTCCTAAGCTACATGTTCCTTTCTCTATTAACATAATGTCCTTCATATATCCTTCAGATTCCTCCAAAAGAGTTCTACAGCAATGTGTTGTAGAAGCTTAGTGTTTCCTTCCAATAAACTCATTCATACAATTTCTTCAAAACCTGCTCTTGAAGCGCCAGTACATTTTATCTGGCTTTGGTTAAACTATTCCTCAAAACCCAAGGAAAACAAGTTCCAAGCTCTTCTAAAGCAGGGGATACTCTTAATGGGCCTCAATATTTGTTAAATCCAGTAATGATGCATGGTACACTTGTTAATCCAAACTCATATCTTTTGAGCAAAAGGTTTGAGGCACAGACAACTGGCAAAAAACAGCAATTTTTTTTGAGGCATCTGTAACTTAACTGTAATAAGAGCAGAAAAAAATCTGAAAGATTTTCCCTTTCTTTTATTGGCTTATTTTTTTTATTTCTGACCTTAATTTTATTTTGGAGAAATTCAACAGCAGACATTTCCAAATGTTCTCAAACCACCTTTCATAAGAAATTAAACATACTAGCGCAGGTAAGAAGACAGAGGGAATGTAAGAATATCACACACACAAAGCTTGACAGATTACCCATAGGATCCTGAGCCCAGGTGCAAGCCACAGAAGAATATCCTCGCTCTTGGGAGCTTTCCAAGAAAGACTGGTTAAGATCCTTTCCCAGGCCCTGTATGAGTCTAAATGGGGGTTACTTCCTGAGATTCCCCTAAGATGTTCTGCTCTTCCTCTGAAGCACACCACTCTGTGGGGGTTCTGAAAATGATACTAATAAAGATTGTGGAACATAAAGCACAGTGAAAATCCATATGAGTGAGGGTCATGTCTAGGACTACAGACCAGTTATGAAGAGCTGTGCTTTTAGTCACAAAGGTCTAGGTGGGAAAAACAAAAACAAAAACAAAAAACAAAAACAAAAAAAAACCCACACATATATATAGAGACAGACAGAGAGATAATGGGATGAAAATTCAAATGAGGAAATACACTTTGTTTTTTTTTTTAAAAATCATGCACTGGAAAATATGAGGTTCAGATGAACCTCATGACCAAGTTTCTACCAGCTCCCCACACTTGGAGCTGGAGTGCACAGAGTAATTCCCAGTGCCTATGTCACTTACTGTAAGATAGCGTTAAAGGTTCCATAAGAATGTCTATCAGCTGCTCTATTTTTTCAGATATTCAACTGAAGCTCTGAAGCTAATATTTCAGAAAATAACATTTAAGTAACCAAAGAATCATTATATGTATCTGAGCAGTACAATGGCTACTTGCATATGGCTGCTGTCCTCACTAGTATTATGACAATCTGATCAGGAATTTTATCTGCGTGATCTTCTCTAAGCATCAAGACTTTTTTGGTAGGATAGCCTAGCCTTTTATTACTATTTCTACTATATCTCCTATACACATTTGAAATCTGAAATAATTATGAACTAGCATGCCAAAACTTCATCAAAAATGTTCTTTAGTATGTCAATAAAGTCAACTGAAGACTGAGATACATAGGATGATCCTGACTTACGGGAAATTAATGGAGAGAGGATGTCACACCATAAAACCTCAGAACTATAGGAATTGTTTTCCTCATTTTTTAAACTAAATATTCCTGATGCTTTGTAAAATTTCTCTGCCTAATATGCCATTACTACAAAACTTTAAAATGGCAGAAACAAAGTACATTTAAAATACTAAATAACAACAATTTCTGGTAAGAGGTTTTATTAACTAGATCATTCAAAAATGCCCAGATTTTGATACCAGTCCTCTACCATTCTTGGGGAAAATTTGCATCTTTAAACTGCCAGTCTCATTTGAGGAAATGAGGAAAATGTGGCAATCTACTAAAAATCATTTGGCTGTAATAAGTAATTTTAATCAAATAGTTAGAAAGAATGTCATTGAAGTTAATTTCTAAAGTGTTATAAACAGATGGGAAATGGGTAGTGTAGAGAATGGTTGTGCACTTTTAATGCAATATTCTTTTTTTGCAGTCTGGATCATGGTTTGATCAAGTCTAAGTGACATGACAAAAACAATCTTAATTTATTCTGAACCTATATTCAACTTCAGAATGCACAATACAGCAAGTATGCTACTCTTCTCAAAAGCGAGATTTGAGGCAAAGCAACGTGAGGAACTAAACTAGCCAGACACCCACCTTCTCCCCATGAAACACTGTGGGGGTAGCACCGGGGGCTCACTTGAAAAATGGAAGTTCCACGGGGGATGCAAAACAAGCTTGGAATTTAAATAATCTACATCTTCCCTATTTTAGATTTAACTATAGAAAAACCGCGACTGCTCATTTCTCCTGCAGATCAAGGGAACAAAATACCAGTGTGGGGACAAAATATTTCAAGCAATTTTTCATACACTGACAAGTAGTAAATTAGGGAATCTTGTAAGTACAATACAGTAGTCATCCTCTTCTATTGATCACATATAATTTACATCTTACAAAGATGTGAATTCTTGCATTCTCACTCCACAAGGAAAATCTCAATGATTTATTCATTTCAAATAAAAAATAGAAGGTAGATGAGAAGAATCACTTCACAGGCTGTAGCTTTCTCAGGGCACTAGAGCTAGGCTCTTCTTTCGCACTGCCCGAAGGGCCTTTGTGTGCAAGTCCCTCTAATTAACAAGGTGAATCATGCAGCAGTTCCCTAATTAGTGAACATGACAAGCCAATGGAAACAAGCAGACAGACCTGGCGTACAGATATGGTCAACAAAAGGCACAGCAATGTGCCTTAAAAAATGTCTATTTCATGTAAATAAACTGCAGAAAATAAGAGAGCTACTATAACACCTAATTTTCTTTTTCATGTTTTATGCTTATATCTCATTTATTGCAGACATAAATAACGACACAATAAATCAAGGTTTCCAATTGCAAGTCACACCACCTCTCCAAAATCAAAGAGTAGCTATCTTACATGAATAAGCATCTGCTTAGGGGGCATTATTTGTTTTTCTTTTGTTTTTCAGCTTTAAAGAACAGCACTTGCATTAAGCCTAACATTTTAAGAATCTTCCAATTAATTCATTTTATTCAAAACTAATTTTTAAGTCCTTTATCACTAATAGTGGAAATGACTACAATAGTTGCAATTTTATTATTATTCATCTTTACATTATAAAAATGCCTACACTCCTAATAGATAATCATTTCTAACTTTTGTACAGAATGATAAATAATAAAAGAATAATCAAAGAATGAGATTTGCATTAAAAAAACCCCTAAAACATATCGCCTTACATTCACCTTTTTAAGTAAAATGTTTTTCTTTCTTTTACTTTTCCCTCTGCTTTTCCCACAAATGCTCTGTCTCCAAAACAACATATGAGATTTTAATTCCATTTCCACTTATTTCAAATTGCACCTTTGATTTAGAACTTTATGATCCTTCAAGATATTGGGAGTCTAAAATGTATGTCACCAACAGCAGAATACAATTCTTCACAGAAAAAAAAAATTCTTTAATAGCTATTCTTTAGTACATTATAGCAAGTGAGCAAAATTACACATCTTCCCCTGATAACAGCTTCTTCCTACGAGTCTTGAAAACAAGTATTTCAGATCTTCCTCTCTCAATCGGATAAAATCTCCTTACATTCCAAGATTGATATTCAAAAAACATGTCTAAAAAATGCTCATGCTTTTGACCACTGCAGATTTAAAAAGATGGCATTTAAATCCTGGTCCTTAAGCAATGACAGTTCTACATGCCTTAAAACGCTCTTTTTTCCAGCTATAAAATTGAAGAATATTTAACGATGTTCTATTACAAAACTGATTAACTCACTGCTTCTGCTTCAAAGCAGATTTAAATTCCATGGAAAATTTCACAATGAAAAACATTAAAGATCATGAACCGAAAGCTAAAATCACTAGAAGCTACTTGTTGTGTTCTTTTTTATTTGTTCGTTTTTTATATACATATGTCAACTTCCCCTAAGTTTCCCTAGGTTCCACATAGCATAACCATGCTTAGGACAGTGTAGAGCAGCTTTAAACACAGACTAAGATGTATCCTCTTTTAAGATCAAGGCACAATGGATAATCTGCTAACAAGTGAACTATGACTTGCCATATGCACAGAGGAAGTATTCAGCAAACAGCCTGTCACAAGTGTTTATTGTTTCGGTAACCAACTCACCAAAGTATTTTGCTTTATAAAATACCTTACTAACTCTAGAACATATATATATATATATATAT